>QTSX02002900.1:0-406873 GCA_014839935.2 Entomophthora muscae | reverse complement strand
GATAAGAAGAAACAAGTGTCAATAAAAGAGTTAAAGAGAGCTCATAATGGTAGAGAATTGATATTAAACTTCAATCTTGTTGTGACTGTGCTGTATTAGCAGAGTTACACGGAAAAATGTTTGTAAACTAGATATTGCCTTTATTAGAATATAGGGGGTATATAGTTGCGGGGAATCATTTTAAAAGGAACAAGGTTGTGTAAATCAATTATTTGGATTTGACAAGGGGTGGCTTGATTCTGCTAATGAATGAAGCGCCAAATCAAGCTGCCACAAGTTCAAGATCATCATTTGTTCCTGTTTCCTTGCTTGGTAATTTGAGTTGACTTCCACATTTGGCTTCAAGTACCAGGGAAGTCAAGCTGGGTGGTGCATGGCCTCTTGCGTAGAACCTTGCTGGGGGGTTGACCCCACTGTTTTGAAAGTATTTTAGATTCTAACTAATTGTACTAATTTTTTTTGTAAAAAGCTATATTATCAAAACTATGAAGGTTGATTAGATTAACCAAAAATAAACCTTTTAAATTCAAATATATTAAATCTTTAAGTAAAATATGTATATTAACCCACTTTTGTATATAAAATAAAATTTTCAAATGAAAGAAACCTATAGATGGATTGAAACTAATATAAAGGCAGGTTACACTTGATGATTGGTTGATATAGCCAATCAAATAGCAACAATTTTTCTTAATTAAATGGCTTAAAAATTCTTGGTGATTAATGATACAAAGACCCATCATAAAAGATTGGGCCCAGATCACCTGATTTTTCTTAGATAGTAGTAATTGAATCTAATTAGCAATTAACAAGCTTATTTAGGTAGCTTTATAAAATTTAAATGTCAGATTTGTTGAATTCAATTGGCCTTTGAAGCTCCTTATCATCATGCAAAATCTATCAAATTTTTAAGCTGTGAAACTAAGGGGTTCTAAAGAAGCTATATTTATAAATTCATTAGAATCATCATAAAAGACAAAAGGATGTATGAATACTGGCTTGAACTGTCACACTTTATCTTAAAGGTGCTACATAGTTTTAAAAGCAATGGTGACAAGTGTTGAATATATACTTCTTGGAAGTATAATAAACAAGATAAAGGGGAAAATTAAGAAGAGAATGATATTTTATTGGATATGAATATAGGATAATATATAGTATCATGGAAAGCCACATACTGTCCCTGTACGTCATGGAGGTCATGGGGCTTATCTGAGTAATTTTCCTCTTGAGCCACGAGGCTTAATCAAGTTGCGTTCCATTTAGGACCTGGATTGAGTGATCCCTGTCATAGATGGTTAACTAATAATGGTTCCACCAGTTTATTGACTGGATGGTGAACCATTTGGTGAGCTGTTTGATGATTTACTTGGGGTGTTAATTTCCTGAGAGGGAGTAATTGAAGATGTTGCAACATCTCCCCCTGGGGTGCTAGAAGGCGGAGCCTTAGGAATCTTCTTGAGGGTATCTGGTATACAGCTTGGTATTGATCCAGTCTGGTGTTGGGAACAGGGAGTCTTGAATTTTTTTGGGCTGCTCTTGCCTTACACAAACAAAGTTGGTCATGATGCATATGTTTCAGTTCAGTTTGTGCTCCAATCTCTTTGATGAGGTAGGTGTTATTGGGCTTCACCTCCATGACAATGCCTGGTCCACATAGCCCTGAGTCCAACTTATGCTGGTCATGTTTGACAACCCAGATTTTGTCCCTGACCTGGAAAATTTCCTGTTGTAGTGGAATTGACTCTCTTTCGATCCTTTTTCCCCCATGACTTAATGATCCTCTCTAGCACAGTGTACATCAGTGTTACTGTCATCTGGCACCTTTTTTTGCAGAGGTAACTATGGTCCTACAGTTGTACTAACAAGGGTGGGTTTCTGCCCATAGACAATCTTATACAAGCTTTTACCTGTGTTTTGATTGGTTTATGTTCTGCATACCATGGGTGCTATTGGTAGCATGTTGACCCAGGCTTTTGGATTGTTAGCAGATAACTTACTGAGGGCCTCCACTAGTGAGCCATTTAGTTGTTCTACGTGTCCATTTGTGTGTGGGTGATACAGCTAGCTGTGATATGTCTTAATCTGTTTTTGGCAAGGTAGATATTAGTGTCAATGGTCTTAAGTTTGGTGTCCTCATCTGTAATCAGGAGGTTGGAGTTTTCAAACTTGGCTATGATCTCTTTTCCAATAAATTATCCCACATTGTTACCTTTGTGTTCTTCTGTGGCTTGTGCCATGGGCCATCTGGTGGCATAGTCAATAGCTGTTATGATGTACTTTATGCTCTTATTTTTGCCAGGAACTGGCCCTGCTATATCCATTGAACACACCTTGAAGAGTTGTGTGATGAATACAGGTACTACTAACTTGGGTGGTGCCTTGGTTTGGGTGTACTTCTCACAAACTTCACATTGTTATAATACTTCTATGATATCATCTAGCATGTTGGGCCACCAGTAGCGGGTCTTAGGGTATTTGTGAAAGTTCCTGCTACAGGTGTGTCCCAGATCTCAGTGATACCAGAGGATTGTGTCAATCTTTTCTGTTGATGGGTTGTAAGGTACAGTGTCATCATTTGGAAGTATTTGGTATAATGTACCATATAAGTTTTTGAGCAGGTGTTTGTTCTTGAGGACTTTCTCTTGGATGTCCATTGGTGTGCCAGGTGGGAAACCTTCTTGGAGATTCCCCATGATTAACATGGGCCAATCAGGGTCCCCATTGGCGCATAGTACATGTTTACTTTATAGCCTTGACAGGGCATCTGCAGTAAGAATTTCCTTTCCTAGCTTATACTTGATTTGCATTGGATATCTCTGTATGATACTCATCAACTTGGATTGGCTTCTTGAAAAGGGTTGTTGTGTTTTGAAGAATATTAACAATTTGTGGTCAGTGAGTACTTTGAAAGTTTGGGCTCCTTTGAGATAGCATTGCCATTTCATCAGATAGTGTATGATGACTACCAATTCTTTATCATGTATGGGATACCTTTGTTCACTTTCAAATAGTTTCCTTGATTTTTACACCACAGGGAGAAAGTCCTTCTCTTCTGTTTGGATACAGAGCACACCTCCTATGTTGTATTCAGATGCATTGGTTTCTAGTTTGTATATTCCTTCACAATTTGGATATTGGAGGATAAGGTTGGTGATCATGCATTCTTTTAATTGTCAGAAATGTTGGACCCATAGTGGTGTCTGCACAAACTTGGTTGTTTTGCCTGTGATGGCTGACAGGGGGCTGTTAGAGCACCCCAGTTAGGGATGAACCTTCTTGCATTGGCCACCATGCCAAGGAAGGTGTGGAGTTCACTCTTATTTCTTGGAGCTGACATTTCAGTCATGGCACATATCTTGTCTGGATCTGCTTTGATTCCTTGATGATAATGTAACCAAGAAATGAAAGTTCAGACAAAAAGAAGATGATTTTTGAAGGTTTGGCAATGAGTTGGTTTTCCTTGAGGGTTTTTAGGACCAGGCAGATGTCTTCCCAATGTTGCTTTAGAGTTAGGCTGTAGATGAATATGCTGTCCAGGTAGATGATTGTTTGTTTTACAATGTGTTCTTTGAAGACTTTCTTCATGAAGGTCACAAAATTACTGGGAGCATTGTCATGCCAAAATTGATCACAACACGTTCAAAAGATCAATATTTAGTTCTGAATGAAGTCTTTGGGATATATTCTAGGATTTAATCAAATTTGGTGATAGCCTGCTGTTAAATCAATTTTTGTGAAGAATTGGGACCCCCCAGGGCGTCAAAAAAGCCGTTAATCAGGGGCAGGGAATACTTGTTCTTAATTATGACCTTGTTGAGTGCCCTGTAGTCTGTGACTTAGGCAAATGCCTCTGTCTTTCTTTGCTACAAAGAAGACATTGGTACCAAAGGATAATTTTGAAGGTTGTAGGAGTCCTTTCTTGAGAGATTTGTCAAGATAAGCTTTCAATGTGTCATCTTCTTGGGGTGTGAGGCGGTAGATAGGACGTGCTTTTGGTACAATTCCTTTGAGATAAATTTTGTGTTGTATGCTATGGTCAGGTGGTAAGCCTGGAAGGGCTTCCTGGAAGACAGAGGGGAATTCACTGACTAGCTGGTCTTGGATGTAGTTATTCTCACATCTGGTTTCCATATTTTTAAAGTGGATAACCTCTTACATGAAGGTGCTTGAATTGATTTTGCTAGGGTCTGTTATCTCTTCTGTCCCCATGATTTTTAAAAACATGTGGTCTCTCATAAGTGTGTCAAGATGCGTTGGGTAGACATGATGGTGCACCTCACCTTGTTGTATGGTGAGGGTAGCACTGTCCCAGTCAATATAAGGATTGGTCTTTCTCATCCAATCCAAACCAAGTATAACATCATACTTGGGTATTGGTAAGATAGGGCCACTGAGTGTTGTTTGTACATCTCCAATTTGGGCGCAGAAAGGTCTTGCTTCTTTAGTGATGGGTTTGCTCCTATTATCTGCCATGTTAAATCTTTTGACATGGCTTCAGACCGTGGGTAGTTTCATGAGGATGACAAATTTCTTTTCAACAAGAGATTGGTCTGCTCCAGTGTCAAACAATGCTGTGCCTTGATACCTGCAAAAAAAGAAAGGATACACAAGGAGTTTATTTCAATTTTGGGCAGAAAACAGTAAATTGTTGCTGGAGGGGACTTGGATCAGGGTGATTGAATCCATGTCTTAGTCCCTATACAAGTCTTGTAAAGTGGGGGAGAGTAGCTCGCCTAAGCACTCCCCTGAGCTTTTCCCTCCTCATTGGTGTCTTCAGTACTTTCTTGGTTGGCTTGGGTAGTGAAATTCCATTTTGAGGATGGGTGTTATTGGCTTAGTTGCTTTTCTTGTTTGGTTGAGGGTCTTTTATTGCTATGGGGATCTCCTTCTGTTTATTTGTTGCATGTAGATTGTGAGATTTTTGAGCTGCGTGCTTTCCTTCCAGAAACACATCTTTGAGGTTCTTGCAGTAGGTCATGTCAAGCTGACGTCTAATGTGCGTGGGGAGGCCATTGTAGAAGTCTGATTGTGGTCCAGGCTTGTCAAAGTTGATGGTGTTGGGGGCTTGGTCACATAAGTCTTTGTAAACTGCAATGTACTCCTTAGTTGTTCCTGTCATTTTAAAAGTTCTGAGCTCTGTTGTGATCATCACATCAGAGTCTTTCATGGAGAACTTTTTGAGGAACACAGCTTTGAACACATCCCAGTTTTTTTCCTGGTTGGGGTGCTGGTCTAGCCATTTGCTTACAAAATGTGAGGCAGTTCCTGTGACACATAGGGCAATCTTGCTGGCCCAGAGTCTGAAGGGATAGTCTACTTGTGTAAATTTAATTTTTGTGCTGTTGATCCAGAGAGTGGCGTTTTCCTGGTGTAATCCTGCAAATGTCCTGATTTATGCTGAGCTTAGACATTGAAATACAATGTTTGGTATCTCAGCTGTCTTCAAGATTAGAGTTAGAGGCAGATTCAGAAGTCTACAAGTATGGAGAGAGTTGTACTGTTTGATGAGTACAAGGACGTTGTTGAAGATAATGAAACTTGTAGGGATGTCTTGCCCTTCTTTGTAGTCTCTCCAGACTTCAGGGAGGGCCATTTGTTGGATCCTTTTCTTTGGAGGAATTTTTCCTTAAAGTTGTGTAGGTGTGGATAACCTACCTGTGCTACTACTGTCAAGTATATACTTCTTGGAAGTAAATAAACAAGATAAAGGGGAAAATTAAGAAGAGAATGATACTTTATTGGATATGAATATAGAAAAAATATATAGTATCATAGAAAGCCTCATACTGTCCATGTACATCATGGGAGCTGTGGGGCTTATCTGAGTCTTGTTCCTCATAAGTCATGGGACTTACTTAAGTTGCGCTCTGCTTAGGATATGGATTGTTTGATCCATGTAATAGATGTTAAAATGATAGCGGTGCCACTGTTGCAGATCCTAAATGGATTAGACATTAAGTCTACTTAGGGAGCAAGCAACAAAACAATTGAGCAATTACTTAATCTAAACCTTATTTTAACAGGGTTAATTACATTAAAAATGCCTTAAAATGGGTGTTTGAAGCGTCTTTTGAATGCACATCAGGTGCAAGCTTTACTTCTGAGGTTATAAATAGGACAAAAAAGATATTGCCACTTGCCTTCATTAGGCAAGGCACATGAAATTAGTTGTTCTCTTGCACGGCTCTTTCTACTGTACCTTTCCACTCTCCTCCTTTAGGAAAATTCTTCTATCTGTGCCATCATCCTCCTGATAGAAGTTCCCCCGCCTCTTACCATATAAATGCAGCACTATCTAAATAAATACCAGTTTTGTCTTATTATCTTCTTATATTCTTCTGTTTTTACCCAGGCTGTCACTATACCACAACAGGTATAGTATTAATATAAAGAAGTAGTGAAAGAAATATTTGTAGAATTCAGCACCTAGGCTGCATATTTTACAATATTAGCGCTCATGGCTTCTACAAACTACAGCTTCCTCTCTTCCTACCCCTGTGGCCCTGTTTTTGGGAAGGAAATATTTCCTTGTCTATACCTGTGGCTCCTTCTTCCTAATCCACTCCACTATCAACCTTCACTGCTTCTGGCTCTCTATCTTGTAGACTCCATGGCTCTTCCTATGGCCAACCAGGACTAATTCAGTGGTTGTCTAACTGCAAACAACTTTCAGAAGTTGTCAGCTCTCAGTCAAGCATGATCTCCTGGATGAAATCCATTGAAGAAGTCCTTAATTCCTTGATACCAATTCAGCCTGACTCCATGGCTGAAACAACTGGCATGAACTGCTTCTTCTGCTCCTTGGAGCCTGCCTTGGCAAAGGAATTATGCTTTCAATATTCTCATCCTTCTTCTGGTTGTTCTCCTGATGGAATACCCTTAATTATGGTACCCTCCAAATTGGTAGCTGCTCTGGCCCCTTTTCTGGCCCCTCAAACCTTGCTCAAAATATATCAGAAGCTGTTACTATCACTCTGGAATGGCTCTATTAATGAGCAAGATAGAAGATATTCTTTATTCCTTGGTACCCACCCATATGAATCAGCATAATGCCCTGGAGTTCTATGGTCATCAACAGACTACTCCTAAGCCAGAAGACATCCATAAAAGATACACCATGTAATTCTCTGCTCTTCAGGATACTATAAAAGCTCAAGAGAGACAAATGGGTTTACTGGAAAAGGAATTAGTTCTGGCCTTTCAGGAAAAGAAAGAGTGGCTAGATGAATTGGATGCTCAACGTGCTCTCCTTGACTCCCTTCAGGACCAACTAAGCAAGCAACTTGAAGATGCCTCAGCAATTAGTACCCCTGAGACTCTAATGGGATTACATGGGAATTCTAAAGCTGATAGTTCCTCCTATCATAAGAACCATACTCCATTGCCCCTTCCTGACTCCCACCACTGTTGCAGAAGCAATGAAGAGGATTTCTCCTTCATTGCAACTTCAGAAGGTACCCTGGAGTCTCTATGGGAGCCTGTAGCAATCCCTCCTTCACTCCTGATGGTTCTGCAGCAACTAAGCCTAAGGCTAGTCAGAGCAAGAAAGAATTCACTGATGATTCTGGCATTGAGGAGTACAATGAGGATCACTCAAAAAACTACTAAGCAGACAGTACAAGAAGAAATCCTTTGCTGCATTTGTGGTTTCACCTCCCTCCTCTCCCCCATTCCTCTCCCCTCTGACAAGACTGTGCCTGACCCTGGAGCTTGTTGTTCCTTTACAACAGAGCCTTCTGATGTCCCTCTGCTGGTTGATTTTGCCTCTCAATCAGAAACATTGGATTTTTTAACTGTGAGAATTTAAGAATATCTTGCCTACTGGGTCCCCACTGTTAATTTCCTCTTGGCCATGAATCTGATACCTGGCTACTGGCAGATTGATCTCCATCCATCTGAACCAGAGAAGTGTGCCATACTTGCCAACCAGAGGCTGTTCCAACCTAACAGGATGCCTCAGGTTCTCTCTGATTCCCCAGTCATATTCCAACAAGCTATGTACTCTGTGATGGGGGAACTCAAGCCCTAATGTGCCCTGGTCTATCTGGATGGCATTAACGTCTTCTCTTGAACCTATAACAAACACCTGGAACCCCTGGAAGAAGTGTTCAAATGTCTTCTGGCTGCTACACTTAAGCTGAAGCCAAGGAAATGCAACTTCTTTAATGTGCACTTGGAGTTCCTTGGGTTCATCATCAGTTGTTATGGCTCCTGTCCTGTACCTCTCAAGGTAGAGATCATTAACAAGATGCAGGTTCCTGCAAGCAAGAGGAAAATCCAGGTCTTACTGGTGTTGGTTAGCTATTATTGCCGCTTTATCCCCAACTTTGTTTCCCTGAGCAATAAACTGTTCCAACTCCTTTGAGCTGATGTGGACTTCTTCTGGGGCCTGGCTTGCAAGACAGCAAGTGCTGCTCTCAAGGGAATACTGACTGCAGACCCAGTACCGGCTTACCCTGACTTTGCCAAGCTGTTTGTGGCTCATAAAGACGCTAGCCTGACTGCTATTGGGGGTGTTCTCTCCCAACTGGACTATGAAAGACTCAACTATCCTGTTGGATACTTCTTGCACACACTCAATGTTCATGAAAAGAACTACAATGTCACTAAATGGGAGTGTCTGGCTGTAATATACCCCTACCAGCAGTTCAGAGTGTATCTCCATGGGGTACTCTTCACAGTGGTAGAAGACCATGCCTCCCTGCAATGGCTGAAGGCCCTCAAGGATCCTGAAGGGCATCTGGCACCTTGGGCCAGTAAGCTTCAGGCCTATAACTACAAAATAATTCATTGAGCTGGAGCTTACCACCAGAATACTGACTGTCTCTCCTGCATTCCTACTGTTGCCTTAGTATCCTCCATGGCTGAAATTCTCTATTACAAGATTATAAAGGATCCTTCTTTGTGGGGGGAGGAGCTAGTAGAGATACAGAGGGCTCTTAAGAAGTTAGCTGTTGACATCAAGTTATCTAAGTGACAACTCCTGAAGCTTTGTGGAGATTATTGGCTACCTTAGATACTCCCATCCTTACAAATGGAGTCAGTGGTGGCCGCTCACAAGACTACTGGTCATTTTGGTATACAGAAGACGTTAGCCCTGCTACAGAAGCACTGCTTCTGGGAAGGAATGCACACTGATGTAGTAGATAAACTAGCCACCTGTCATGACTGCAACATTGAGAGACCTAAGGTTGCCAAGTTCTAACAAAGACCTGTATGCCCTGGGTTTTCCTTCCACACAGTAGCCATTGATGTAGTGATGCCTTTGCCAGTTACCAACTAGTTGCAACAAGTTCATCATTTTGGCTGTTGATCATCTGATTAAATGGGTAGAGGCCAAGGCAATCCCCAATCAATCTGCACTGGTGACAGCCATGTTCATCCTGGAGAATATCATATACAAACATGGTTGCCCCCAGCTTCTGCTGGACAGACAATGATACTAATTTCACCAGTCACATTATCCCCTGCTTCAACCAACTGATGGGAATCTGTGAGACGCTATCCACCCTTTATCACCCAAAGACAAATGGCATGGTAAAGGGCACTAATGGAAGCCTGGTCCAGATACTCCGGAAGCTCAGTCACCAACATGAGACTGAATGGGATATCTTCCTGCCTGAAGCCACCTTTGTATATAACATTGGATACCATTGTACCACTGGCAAGCCACCCTTCCAAATGCTCTATGGTCAACAACCAAGACTTTCCCCTTTACTATATTCCTTGGTAAAGCCTAGTCTGGCTGTGTCCCCAGAGGCATATCTTAACAATCTTGTTCAGAACCCTTATCTGCTTGAAATCAGAAGCCTACACTGTAAACTTAAACCATAAGTTGCAGGACCTAGAACAAGCTGCATCCAAATGCCTCACCCTACTCACTTACCTGATAGGAGACTCTGTCTACTTCTTCAGCAATAGAGGGTACAGTTGCAAATCCAAACTTGCCTCCCTTTGGCAAGGCCCAGTTCAAGTTATCCAGAATACTGGCCTCAACTCCTACACCCTTAAGGAGCCCCATTATAGGCATTAAACCACTAGAGTACACACTCAGTATATGTGTGCTGCTCCTAGTGACTAAGAGTAATCTCCAATTAGAACAACAACCCAAAAAAAAAAAGCCTAATTAAAAAATTCCATGGGTTGTCCTGTTTTCAATAGTGATGCACCAAAGTATGAGGAATTAGAATGAAAGAACAAGTGTTTATTGGAGACTGAAAAGACTCTTACAACACTGCACCAACTGTTCTACCACCTGAATGGCATCCAGGAAACACAACTGGTTATCTACATATTGCAAAGCTGATGACCAAGGATTGGGCAACAAACCCCCACTAAACAAGACATGACAATTGACCCCAATGTCTAAAGAAAAGGAGACCCCTAAGAAGATACAGTCCCACAGGAGACTCTTGCTAAGGGCATACTCTACTGGGACCTAACCACCCACCCCATAGAACACATGCAAGCCCCACTCAAGAAAGACTCCCATGTTCTACTCCCTCTTGGTATCACAGTGATTGATCCCCCAAAGAACAAGGTTGCCAGCCATCACCATTGGCACCAGATGAGCAGTACCCCCCACTGTGTATGGCTTCAACACTTCCTGGAAGGCTTGCCAAAGACGCTGCTCAAAGTTTTCAGAGGTCTTCCAACTGACTGGTTGAGTCTCTGTAACCCCAGGTGTTGCCCAAGCGCAAAAGAACGGACTTAAATATGCTGGATATTGTCCTCTGTTGCAAAACAGAGAGCACTTGACCATCAAATTGGAAACCCTTCAAATGAGCCCCCAGGTATTCTTCTGCCACTTGCATGGGGAGCCGCCAATGGATGCTGTTACCCTTTTGCAAACCAGTCCCTTTCACCTCCCTGGGCTCACTCAGGGCTAGGAACAAGGCAGCAAATAATGGGTCTGTCCCCACTAAGACCAGCTGAGGCACCTGTAGCTGATCAAGCTGAGCCTCTAAGTCCAGATAGCTGCTGTCCATATCATGTAGGACTACCCGCTTCTCAGTTTCCTTCTCCACCTCCAATGGCCTAGTATGCTTGTGTCTCTTGGGAATTATTACTTACAGCTTTCTTCAAGGCTCTTCTTGGAACTCTCCTAGAGTGACTGTTCACCATAGCTTCCATCTTTAGACGCCAAGTCATTTTTAACCCTGTTGTCTAATCTAGTGGAGGAAAATGTTGCAGACCCTGAATGGATTAGATATTAAGTTGTCCGTTAGGGATTGAGTAGCAAAAAAATTATGTAATTGCTTTATCTCAACCTGGTTTTAACAGGGTTAATTACATTAAAAACTCCTTAAAAATGGGTGTTCAAAGCGCCTTTTGAATAAGCATCAGGTGTGGGATTTACTTCAGAGGTTAAAAATAGGACAACAAAGATATTGTCACTTGCCTCCATTTGGCAAGGCACATGAAATTGATTGTTTTCTTGCACGGCTCTTTCTACTGTAACTTTCCACTCTCCTCCTTTAGAAAAGTCCTTCTATCTGTGCCACCATTCCCCTGGTAGAAGTTCCCCCTCCTCTTACTATATAACTGCAGCACTAACTAAATAAATACCAGTTTTGTCTTATGATCTTCTTATATTCCTCTGTCCCACCCAGGCTGTCACTATACCACAACAGGTATAGTATTAAGATAAAAAAGTAGTAGATTAACTATTTGTAGAATTCAGCATCCAAGCTGCATATTTTACAAGAGCCACTGACTTAATGATTAGTTGGTGAGCCAATCAGTGACTCATTTGGTGAACTACTTGGGGTGTTGATTCCCCAAGAGGGAGTAATTAAAGATGTTGCAACACAAGCAAAAAAATTCAGATTTAAACAAAACAAACTCAGATTTAAATAAAATTAAAATGAACACAAATCTATTTTAAATTAATATAACTTTTTATTTTGATTAAACCTGAATTATTTTTGCTTGTTGCCATAGCTTTTAAAATTACTGTAAAAGTTTCCCATATTTTCTAATTAAGATCTTAATAAACTCCATTGTACTAGATAAATGTTAAAAGGGAAGTAGAGACCACCCCAGAAGAAAATTCAGGCATTATTATGCTACAAAGAGATTTTTAGAATTTTAAAGTATTTTTTACAATATGGACAAATACCTTATTTAATATTTGATTTTGCTTTAATTATTCAGGCAAGTGCATAAAGTCAAAGTGTGGAGATCAAATCTCTAAATTGATAGATTTCTTGATCCCCACACTTTTTTTAATAAATTTCTGTCAAAAATTCAATGTTTTTCTTAAAGATTGAGTTTTTCACTACTAGCTAATTTAAAAACAGGTTTAAAGTGCCCAAATCAATGCAAATTAAAATACACCTTAGATTAATTTTCCAATTAAAAAAGATTTTATTTATACCTTTGAATAGAGGGGAGATTGAAAGTGTAAAAATCGATTTACAGAAGTCTCTTCAATTTAATATCTAAGCCTGCAAAATTAAAATATCAATTAATATTTATTTTACCACTATGTGAATGATCAGAAAAGCATCATAAACATGTCATAAAAAACCAAATAAGCTAAAATTTATCATGCAGGCTCACAATTATCTATAAATCATTTGATGAAATTATTAAGTTTTTATTAAGTAAAAACATAAATTGCTGATAGGAACAGATTTTATCTGACCACTTAGTAATTTAATGAGTGGAGTGATAGAGTGCACAAATTTAAAATGCTTCAAATAAAAATTCATAATGCAATAATTTATTGCTTACCAATATATTTTTAAATTATGATTGAAATTTATTATTTTATTAACTAAGATTCAATAGGTGTTTATAACCAAAAGTTCAGAAATCAAAAGTCTATTTTAATCTCCCCAACACTCTACTTTATAAAAACCTTTAAAATACTTTAAAATTTAAGCATTAAACTTACATTTTTAAAATATTTAAAGGTTTAAGACATGTTTGAAAACAGTAAAGTTTAAGGCCTTTTGGGTTAGTTTAGAGTGAATTTTTAAAAGGTTTAGTAAACACTACTGAATTTGGAAGGTTTCAAAAAGTATTAAAAAAATTAATATGCTACTATGTTTCCTTATGTTTTTAGGGAGTGTCAAAATTGAAGTGCCAAAAGCAAAACTCCATAATTATCTGATTAAAACCCTGTTTCTAATCCTTTCAAAAGCACTATATAGTTAACTTCCTCAATTAAAGAATTTATCAAAACTTACAAAATATATTAAACAGCATCTGACTTTCAGATTCTGTTGAAAAATAATTTTTATTGATAATATATATTTTTTACCAGCTAAAATATACTAACTACAAGTAATCTAGATGCCCTCTAAAGCAACCTCTATCAACACAAAGAAGGCCACCCCTTCCAGAACCAATAAGCCTGACCCCAAGACCAGCAAGAAGATTACCAAGAAGCCCACCAAGGCCACCAAGAAGACCCCTGATCCATCCCCCTCTCCAGAAAAGGAGTCTTCTGAAGAGAAAGCTACCCCCAGTACTTTAAAGAGCACAAATAGACATAACCTTTTTCTAAAGCCAGACAGACAAAGAAGAGACTCTTCAACACATCTCAGGAGAAATCCATGAAGACCTGTACAGGTCTTAGGATCTATACCCACTGAAGATGGAATTAAGCAATGGGATATCTTGAAAGTTCACAATATATGCAACTATGAAGAGGAGTTCTGGCTACCAGATGTCCTACCCATTTCATTCCCAATCATGTCATCCAAGGGCAATGTTACGTTTTATCATGATGGTTCATGTTCAAGTGCAATGATAAACAGAAGCACCTGGGTCTTCATCACTACAAGTGTGAGGGGCCTGCTTGCCTTCCCTGCCTTCCTAAATACCACTGGATTCACCCAGTTCAAGAATTTGAGCAATTAGTATACCTGCTTGGAGCCAACTTGGTTTTACCAGTTCCTGATAAAGTTGTACCTGCACCAGAGGAAACCTCTTAACAAGGGCCTTAAATCCCAGGAGATAGTCACAAGGGCCCTTCACAATTTGATCAGCTTCCAGAAGATAGCTGTTGGAAATTTTGGATCCTTTCAAAATTATGTGAGTGATAAACACTGTAAGTCTGAGAATGTGAGCAGAAGTGCCACCTACCTCCTGGAACTAGATATTCTAAATAAGCTCAGATTCACCTCTAAGGATTTCAAGTTTCTCCTCCCTTGATGATGGTTGTGATGAGCATAAGAGAACCTGCAGAGATTGATGGCAACCAATATCTGGTTAGCTGATGGGACCTTCTCATCATGCCCCAAGACATTTCCCCAGCTTTTGTGCATCTATATTGAGTATGGTGACAAGGTTCTGCCAATTCTGTACTTTCTGACGTCAGGAAAAACAAGAATGGCTATACCCATGCCTTAGAAATACTAAAGGGGCAATGGGATCTCCTTCCCCCACTGATGCCCCCACCTCTACCCCCAAGAGGAAGAAGTCAAAAATCCCTAGCCAGACTGATAATAAAAACAAAAGAGCCTTATTATACCCACCTTCTTGTTGGCTTTGAGCTTAATCAAGACAACACCTTCAAAAAGGTATTTAAGGGCAAGCCCCATGGCTGCTTCTTTCATTTTAGATAATGTCTTAGAAGAAAGCTCCAGAGCTTCACTGAGCTCAGCAGAGTGGTCACTAGATCCACCTCCCAGGAGCCCAGGGTGGCCTTTGACTTGCTTTCTACCATTGCCTTGGTGAGAAAAGAGGACTATACCAAGATTTCTGAGTCATTTAATAAGACCAAGTATATGGAGGACAATGATGCTATCTTTGCTCCATTTGTTGATTACTGTAAGTTCTGAAGGCTTGGGGTAGGTGATTGTAAACTAAAGCCTTTAAACCAAGGATGTTTATATTTGTCAAATATAAAAAGGTAGGTAAGGTTTGCAATAACAACTGCACTAAGGCTCCTAAGAGCTTATACAAAGTGAAATAAGGACTAAGGCAATTTATTAACCCTAAGAAAATAAAATAGAGGCCAGTCTTAATGACTGACAATTTAGTTAAAAAGTCAATTTCTAAGTTTGGGAAATGATCTGCACTAACAGGAGGATTGAAGCTATCAACAACTAAATTATGAGCACCAATATAAAAGTTGCCTAACTGGTAAAGAACTAAATCAAAAAGAATCATGAAAACTAAGACGGAGCTAAGAAAAGAAATTTGAAAGGAAAACACAAGCCACAATACATAACAAGTATCTTTTTGGGGTGCAAGTCAAACAATCTCAACTTGAGTTGAGATTGAGTAAAACTCAGGCTTTTATTTCAAGTCTGGTTTGAGGTGAAGATAAAGGGGATGGTGGCTAACCAATAGTAGTTAGTTGGGTTTAGAAAATAAAGAGCAAGGTACAGCACATGTTCTTGGCATCTTAACCTTAAAAGGTTAGGCAATGTTATAGGAGAAGCAAGGGGAACTGCAGTTGAAAGTTTAGTTTGGACCAAAAGGAAGAGTAAAAGCCAGAAGAACAGGAAAAACTTGATCCAAAGTGCTGATGTGAGCAGGAAGAGAAGTGAGGCAAAAAGTGAAAGGTAATAGGTTTTGGACTTAGTTTAAACTAAATTGTGCATAGGTACTGGGTTTGAAACTTGTTTGAGAAGAAAAAGGCAAGCTTAACAGATGCAACTAATTGTTAATTTAGGTTGATTTAATTAGCAAAGGCAAGGAAAAGCAGGGGAGTGGTGAAAAAGATAAATTATAGAGATTAAATCCCAAAATAAAGAGAATGATCCAAGTTAAAATTACTGATAAAAAAATACTAGCAACAGATAAATAAAAATGAGGATCCTGACAATTACTTTGAATGGCAATGGACTGGCAAACTTGAGAGCAGACACCATGGTAGAAAAGAAAAGAAAACAAAACAAAATTAAATGTAATCAGTTCAAGTTTTTTAATAATAAGACCATAAATACTACTTCTTTCCTAGAAATCTGGCATAACAAGTTTGCTAACTGTGTTGGGGTGAAGAAACTCAAGTTTAATGTCCTGAACAACAAACTCAAAGTTGAACAGGCAATCAATGAAACTCTTTACCAGGAGTTTTTAGATGGATGTCAAAGTGTTTCCCAGAGCAGCAATGATCTCAAAAGCTTTAAGATAGTTACAAAAAACCCAATTCTGCCCTATAACTCTTCTAACTGGCTTACTTATCTTGAAAATACTGCAAAAGTTCTTTAATATTCAAAATAAAATCTTGTATTGCTTTTAAATTTCTTTTAGCTTTATGTTGTGACAATAAAGCAATTTACTAACCAAATAGATTTTAAAGAAGCTTTTTTATTTAGTTTCATATTTTTTCATATAATATAATAAATTTACATCTAAATTATAGTCTAATAATTCTTTAAAACCAATAAAGATTTTCTTTAAATGATAGAAAATTAAAGCAGCTTTTTATTATCTGATCTTTAGTTTCTATTGCAGAAATGAACTTATTGGGGTTTCTTTAGTATATTCAAAGTTTTAAAAATTATATTTATATAAAAAGTACATGTTTTTTTGCTTCAAAGTTAACTTCAGGAAAACTGATTTTCACACTTTGACCTTTGCTATTTTCAATTTTTGCACTTTTGACTTAAGGAACTTTAACCTAAAAAACTTGCCCCATTGCTTAAAGGATTCCATGGCTTTGATGGACAAGAATGACTTTGGAAGGGCGGGTTTAGAATATTCTTCTCACATACACACAAGTCTTAAGGAGATCCACAATATCCTGGCACATACAGGGCCACCAGACTTTACATTTCATAATTTCAAACAGATTACATCCTTAAATGTGACCTAAAGTGTGGTGATAGTGCAGGATGGTATCTCCCTTTTGTATGATGGTAATTTAAGGTGTCTTCTCACCCTCTCTTCTCAGCAACAGACATTTCCAGCACCTGTTGTGAACCAACTCTTATTATCTTTTAACTTCAAGATAGTTGCTGAGTTAAGGCCTTCATATTGGATAGCTTTAGGATAGAGGTATAGCATGAGCTAGTCAGAATCTAACTTGTCATCTCCCATGATAGACACTATATATAGCCTGAAGAGTGTACCAGCAGTGACCAGCCTCTTTCCAGGATAATATTGAATACATCATTAAACTTATCAAGTGATTCCTGCAAGGCTGGTGGCGGGTCCTTATGAGGGGGAGTTAATAAAGGTCCAGCCCTCATTATTTCAACCAAAAACTGATTGAAATCTAGCTTTCCACCTTTGAACTCATAAGGAACCTCTTCTGTGATAAGTACAAAGACAGTGTCATTTTTTAGCTTGTTCATCTCAATGAAACATATTTGGAAGCCAACACCATTTATTCTGAGATTAATGACAGATGTATCCCAGTCAATTTAAGGGCAATTGTAGCACAGCTAGTTTAGACCTGTAATCACATTGAGGCTAAGACCAATCATTATCAGTCCAGATAGTCTAACATGAATGTTACCCATTTTTACCAAGAAGTGTACCGTTTTGTGATAGATGGATACTCTTTGGGAGTCTGCTAGATGCACTGCTTTGAATTAACTGGGTACTGAGTCTATTTGTTGGTTGTCCTCAAATTCTTGGTTGACCATGATGTGATTAGCCCCAGTATCTACCAAAAGTCTGTGGGTGTTTCTACAGAAGCAAATGTGGTAGGTCAAGCAAGTGATTTTATTTGATGAATGACTGGCTTGGAGGACAGGATCATTGTATGCACATGGAATACATTCAGAGTTTCAACCCTGTGTGTGTTGTAGTTGCAGGGGATGCAATGAGGAGAGATTGGGAATGAAAAACAGGTGGAGCATAGACCCTCTTGTGTCTATAACCCCCAGGATTTTTCTGAACCCTTAATCTCTGTCAACCGCAGCTCCCCCTCTTGAGGATGCTTATTGCCATTATTTTTCTGGAAAGGCTGACAGCGTCCTACTTGACTGTAGGCGCTACAAGTCACAGGGAAGGGATGAGGAGGCTGTTGTTATATCTTTAAAAGCCCATTATAGCTTGGTTTTTTGCCTCTACAATGATCTTATAAAAGTTGGCAATGAAAGTGCAACGCCTCATGGGCACCCATTTGCAGACATGGGGCTTTAACTCATTGAAAATAAGTGTCAGGCACCCATCCACTAGGAAGTAATCTTCCTAGATGGTGAATGATGGCAGAGAGATTTAATCCAGTCATCAAGGAGCCTACCAGCAAGGAGATCATTCCAAGGTGGAATATTTCCCCAAATAGACAATATCTACCCAACAGCGGGTTGAAACGTCCCAAGAAGAAGTATGCCCCAAGGTATCACAGGAGGAAGGCAGAGGCCAAGGGACAAAAGACTTGGGGTTTGGGGATTGTGGAGGCGGATTGATAGTTCTTGGTTTCCTCTCTGAGAGGTGGGTTATGAAATAAGGGCGTAGCAGTATACCATACTCTGGGTATAACCCAGCGCCAGGAGCTGTTGAGGAATTGTGCTTCTGGAGAGGTGCCTGAATCTGCGCGCAAACCCATTGAAATGCTGGCCATTACAGCCAGCAGCAAGATTATCCAAAACAACCATTTATACCCAAGAGACTCTATGGCAGGAGTCTTGGGTAATCTCATGGTCTTGGATTTTAAGTCTTAAGGTCAAGTTATAAAAGAATATGCAAAAGGATTCACAGTGGGTGAATGTAGACTTTATTGATTGAACAAGTAAAAAATCAAGAAATACCAGCCTTATATAGATGGGAACTGAATGATAGTCTGAAGATAAAATAAAGGAGTCAAAATTACTTGGAGATGGAGTTTGGGGAAATTTGGGAGGAACTGGAGATTCTGGACAGTTAAAAATTAAAACTAGAATTATTTGTGAGCTGAAGGAAAAATAGCTGACCTCAGCAATACAAGGGGGGCATTGGCATGTGTTTTAACCTTTGTGACTGGTGCAGGATTAGCAGGAGTGCCCATCTATTCCCCAGTTAAAACTGGGGAAGGAAAACCAGAACCAACAATGAAAACAGGAACCAAGGGGTCCTCAAAGGCAAAAACAAGGTCAAAACCAATCTGGACGTCATCAGAATGCTTAAATAGATCCAACAGTTTGATTGCTCTAACGTTTGATTGGCTACAACCTGGCTCAAAAGGTAACAATTTGTCTTGTGTAAACTTACTAATTGTTCTATTATCCAACATAGGACCCAAGAGCAAAAGAGACAAAGGTTTGAATCCTGTTACCATCAAAGCTGACTTTGAAACCCCTTCTGGGGTTAAATTAAAAGGTAATAAAGGGCATTTACTACCCACTAACCCATTTATTTTAGAAGACACTAATAAACCCCAAAAGAAAGTATTTCCCTACTATTCCAGAGACTGAATTGCTGTCAGTAATGTCTAAAAGAACATTCCTGACAATAAGAGTGAGGAGCATAGTGTTTCTGTTGGTGATAGCTTCTGAGGTGATGACAAGGGATTGTTGCCAGGTAGCAAGGTACCCAAGGACTCTTCTTGTTTGTTTAATTGAAAACAGGGCTTTTTCCACAGCAATGAGTGAGAAATTCTTACTTTAGCAGGACTTGGCAGCGTCTCTGAATGCCACCCAGGTGAATTCAAGTTCTTGACTGTTCCAGGTAGTAAACCATGCAGCATCAGACCAGCAAGGCATCCTAAACTGTGGCAACCTAAATGGGTTCATTTACTTAGAAAAATTAGAAGCAGGTTTCTGTGGAGTGCAGCCAACTTACAATGTTGGTGCCTTCCACACCACCTGTGAAGTATTTAAACTGTAAGTTCAGCATTTGTTGTGATAGATCCAACTGGGGCAGAGTGGTACTGATGTTGTGCTGTCCCAGGTAGAGTTGATTTTAAACACTGGTGAGTACTAGTTAGTCTTATAAACAACATAACCTTCTGGAATGTCCCCATCAGGGATGGATAAGAAAGTCTCTAGGTGAGATATAGCCATACAGCCAGCAATTTGTCTTTTCTAGTGGAATTTTCTTAAATGTGGGTTGTTAACCAAATCTACAACTGCTACCACTGTTGCAACTGAACCAATGATAGAACAGTATTGAAATTGGGGAAGACAACAGTCCAATAGAAAGGACAACAATAGGAAAAAATGATGTTTATTCAGAATAGTGCAATTAATATGCTATACTAGAGAGCCACTAGCTCACCAGAGGGTGACAAGGTGGCAGAATCCCAATAGGGTTTGAGTTACAAATATTTTAGTTGAGAGATCAACTCATAGAATTGGCAGCGCTCCTGTTTAGGAGATATTGCCCATGATTTGGCATTGTGAGCATAATGCCCAATGTCATTAGATATGTCATGGGGCGCCTCTATGAGTGCTCCCTGTGTATTGTAAGATATCTTGACAGGCAGGAGTCAATATAGTTGTAGCACAAGTAATTTTAGTCATGTAAATGAAGACATGCTTATTTTTTTATTCTCAATCTATCTATAATTTTTCTCTCATATGAAACAGCTTAATCTTATTTGATAAATATATAATGGGGTGTCATAAAAGGGTTATATGAGGCTAATTGTTTTAAAGAAAGTGATCTAATTTGATTTTTTACACATACTAATTTAAATCGAGGTCTAATTTTTTAATTTTGAAATTTATATTAATTTATTATCATTAAAAAGACAAAATTTATAAATATAAATATAACAATTTATAATAATAGCAATTTAAAATTTTATAATACTTTGATATAAAACTTAAGTTTCAGATTTAAAAAATGAATCTTATCAGAAACAAAAAATATATTTTATTTTTATAACTAAAATTCAGTTGTTAAAAATAATCGAACGGAAATCTTTCTACTCTCAATGATGTTCAATCATGCTATGCCAAGCAGCGCCAATCCAAGAATTTAAGATCCATGTTCTTGGATTTTCGGAGCTCGTGGCAAATGATTGGTTTGCTGATGCAGGGACCCTTGCCACATGGCTTGAAATAAGATTATATTATATTTAAAATATTATATCGACTGACTCTAGCTATAGAAAGCTAGGCTGCGTCATTACTAAGACTGAATATGTTGCGTCGCATTGAAGAATAGCTAGCTTTATAAGGCTAGACTATCGATATGTGGATAAGCAATCCCATAGTTCTCTATTTGTGTTAACATGATGTCTGGTAGCTTGGCAAACTCTTGTGCTTTCTCCAATTACATGATGGATTTCTTAACCGACCGGTTTCTACCTTCGCATTGCCCAGTGACCCTCAGCGCTGATCTTGTATGGACAGGAAAGAAGACGTTTAGGGATGACATATTTGCCTTTGCAGCAAAGCACACCATCACCGAAAAGAAGATGCTGGAGAAAAGCAAAGCCGACATGGCGAGGTCTTACGTCCGAAAAATGAAACAGGGATTCATTATTCACACTCCCGAGTCTATTTCAGCCAACATACAATGCTTTTCAGGTGAAATCTGTGTAGTTGAGGCCGTTTGGACTAGAAATACGGGGTGGACTGTTTCTGACACTCCCACTTTTGTTGAAAGTGTCTCATCTAAAGGCGTATTCTTTCACTTGGAATCAACTCACAATACTTTACGCTATCAAGTTACTTTCTTTGGCAACGCAAACATTTCTATTTGGTGCCAGAAGTTATCGTGGCATACCTCCTACACTATCAAAGCACACACTGTATTAAAGAAGGGTTTTAAATCCAAGTCCTTCCGCTACAAAAAAACAAAACTGCTGTCTGGGAATCAATCCAAGCCCCACGTCATTCTTGGGTACGTACATCGCACTGATTCCTAACAAAGACATCATCTGATCCTGCTAGCTTGAAACCAACTTCTTTTGTCAAAAACAACCTTTTCTTTTCAAGGCCACCGCCAGTATTAGAAAAACACTTTAATTTTATTGGGTGGCAGTGAGAATCCATCTAAATATAGATCAACCCTTTGAACCTGATTATCTGAGGAAGTGGCTTCGAAAGTATTGATGGCAATCGTTTCAATATATATGTTTAGTTATAACATTTCTCGGTACCCCCTCATTTATAATATTATGACATCATCTTTTTGTTTATTATATAAATGTTATTGTTAAAAAATAATGATGATGTCACAATGTTGGAAATAGGTATCTAGAAATAAGGATATCAAAAATAAGGTGGGTACCCTTTTCTTCTAGTGAAAACATACAGTAGTTTTCAAACCTGTTGAGATAAACATATATTATTCAGTTTAGAAAGCATGAACTCAGTCTAAAAACAAAATCAAAAACCAAGGAATTTATACTAAATTACAATAGATTTGAATCCACTTTGATTTTGCTTTTAGACTGAGTTCATGCGCTCTAAACTGAATAATGTATGTTTATCTCAACAGGTTTGAAAACTACTGTACTGGTTTTATAAAACCATAAGGGTTGATGTCAATTCTAACATTAACAGTGGTTTCAAATTGCCTAAAAAAGCTTATATTTTGAATCTGATACTATAATTTAAAGCCCAAATTTTAAATTAATCTTCATAGATAGAAAAAAATTGATTCAAATATGTAGTAAAAAAGAAGAGGATATATTTGTGGGAATAGGCTAAGGTACCAGATAAAAATTTATCAATTGATTTCATTAGTTATATTTTTTTAAATTATGATATGCTAAATTAAGAAAAAGTTGTTGTTTTTGATATAGGAAATTGTTAAACTAATGACCAAAAATTGATCTAAATTTGAGTACAGTTTTAATGCCAATGTAATGTTTTAGCTTGAGTTACCAAACCGAAATTTAATTTAAATAACTTGCATGCGATAGTAATAGTAGCCCCAAAGCTACAAATTTTATCGATTTACCTTTGGCTCATCATAGAAACAGTAGTTTTCAAAGATATGGCGCTAAGTGAAAATACTTCAGATTTAATCAAAATGGACTCAGATTTAAGCAAATTCCAACTACCAGTGTAAAATATACACTCTGTTAACAGGGATTTTTGGTATTGATAGACAAAATGGGTTAATACAGCAACAAATTACTCATGTTACAAACAAAAATATTCAAAATATGGACCAAAATACATGGATTCACAAACAAAACGGTTTGAGTTGACCTTCAGTGTACATATGGGTCATTATTTTAGAGATTAGGCCATTTTCTAATGCACATGCTGCTCAAGTCGCAGCATAACACAGTTCGATTTTGAAAAAGTAACTAATTACACAATTTATATTTAAAACATTAATAACTCAATGAAAAATTAATATTTTTTCACACTGTAAACTATCAAAATAAAGCTAAGAATCTTATCTTTCTATTGATAGAAAGATTTTAATATGTATACTATGCTCAATATTAAAGCAAAAGTAATTTAAAAGAGCATAATCCAGATTTTATTATATGATTATATCTAATGATATAAAGTAGATCACTTCAAAGCTAATAAATACTCTTTTTTGAATACACAACAGATGTTTTTGATTTGACGAAATTAAAGATAAGATTGAGAGCTTTATTTTCGCATTTTATTTTATTTAAAAAGCTCAATTCTCTAGGATTTTATGATAGTTTGAAGTTAGGATGTTTTTATCACTGTTTAGATTGATTTTAAGGTTCAAGTGAGCTTCAAACCTCAAATTGAGCATTCTTTAAATAGAATTCTTTAATATTTTATCATTTAAAAATATGCAGAAGCGTTACAATTAACTGAATACATCATTTTAATTGATTTGCATTGATTACAAAGAGGATATGATGTAATAATAATGCTTAGCTGCTTCACATATATCACTTGTGCATGAAAACTGGGTATTTAATTAATTTCTGCAAACATAAATTCAAGTTCAAACTATAATAAAAGCTATCACACCATTTCTTTCAGAATGGTGTCATTTAGCTTGGTATATAAGAGCTAAAGTACCACAAAGCTTCTAATCCAAATAACCCAATTCAAAGACCACATTCTGACCATAACTACTCCATCATTAAGGCACACATCAAAGATCTGACCTAATTACAGATTCAAAATACTACCATGTCCTCAGTTAAATTTACTTCTTCCATGCTACCCTTTTTTTCCTTGGGAGCTTCAACAAAAAGAGAGAGAATTGCAATGTTAAAAAAGGCATTCCTCTTTATTGCTGGTGATGATCTTGATAATTTCATCAAGCACTTCCTTACTCAAACTGAATTTGGGAAAGCTCAGTTCCTGCCAACTATTCAAAATCAAAAAGGCAATGAGTTCATTGAAAAGTTAAAGGATCTCATGAAATCTTCTCCCCAAAAACATCTCCCAGCCTTGCAATCTCTGGTTACTTCCAGTTACTCTTTAAAAGAGCTTAATGATATGGGGTTTAATATAACCAAAAGTGAGTTTGAATACTCAAGAAAAATAAATAAAAATAAAAATGTAAGCTTAAACAAAAAAAGCCAAAAAAAATAATAACTATTCATTAAAAAAAGAAATAACTAAAAAAATAATTAAAAAATTGCTGGAAAATTCTTTTGAAACAAGCCAGTTTACAAAAAAAGTGCCTGAAAAAATTTATAAAGATATAGAAAAAGAGATGAGTAATTACTCAACTGAAATTAAATACTCTCTACTTAAAACAAAAAAGAAATATATGAAAATATGAAAATAAAAAATGAAATTTCAGTTTCAATTTCCACTTACTATAAATTAATCCCTAAAAATATAATAAAAAGTAAAAAAACAAACCAATATGTGCAATATTTGTAATTTAAAAAATTCACTAGAAAAAAAGAAGGAAGAATGTGAAAGTAAAAACTTACCATTGCCAGAATCTATAGACAATGACTTAAAGACTATTAATCGGCACCAAGACTTTTATGTTCATCAAAATTGTGAATATAAAAAAGATATTAATGAACTAGATGATGAGTCTTGTGTTGTAGTTATAGATTATAAAGAAAACTTAAAGGTTGGAGGTGGTCCAATTGAGACCAATAATTGTTTTTATTCAAAAAAACCAATCTCATTATTAGGGTTTGCATTAGTTTTTAAAGAAAACAATAAAATTAAATATGAATATCATGATTTTTTGTCTCAAATATTATCACATGATTCTTTATTTTCAGGTGAATGTCTAATAAGTCTTCTTAAATTAGATAGATTTAAAAAAATAAAAAATATAAAAGTATGGACAGATAATGGAAATCATTTTAGATCATATGAATTTTTATATTACTTATTTAAAGAGGCACCTAAATATATTAAGGGTTCCATAAAATATAACCGTTTTGTTGAATGCCATGGAAAAAGCATTGTTGATGGTCACTTTGGTGTGATATCAAAAATTTTAAAGGAAAAAGAAAATGTACTTTATATTAACAACATTAATGATCTAAAAAATATTTGTGAGAAAGAAGAAAGAAGAAAAGAATTATACAATTCATCTTTAACTGGTTCAATTGTTTCCCAAAAAGCATTTTTTATATTTATGAAAGGAAATTTAGGCCTATAAAAAGAGAGCTTGAAGTTAAAAATCTGCGCATTAATCTTTCATATTTGATGAAAGATGGGAAGTTATATACTTCACCTTTAACATTTGAAAGCTTCTCAGAATATTCTGAGATATTTTATCATTTGAAATCACGTGATGATACCAGAGAAACAAAAATATCAGAAGATGCTAGTAGTGTATTGGGGCAAGTTCATGAAGTAGGGCAGCTTACTAGAGGGTGTATTTTAAATAGAGTTATCAGTCTTTCAAAAACAACAACCTTTTTTTCTGAAACAAACTAAGAATATTTATGATGAGCCAAAGATAGGGTAATAGCATTTATAGCTTTGAGGCTGCTATTACTCTCCCATGCAACTCATCATAAATATTTTTGGTTTGTAGTAGCACTTAAGATATTTTCAGTAGTACTATAAGTTGCAATTTTCAATTATAAAATCAATGAATTATTTTTAAAAAAATCACCCAAGCCCAAGATCAATTAAATATTTGGGATTGGTTGTATTTTACTCTTTCTGAATAATTTGAATATGAATAATGTGATTAAGTTATAAAATAACCAATCTGGCGCCTAGACATAACAAGAAAAATAATGTCCCATATGTTTAATATGTAAATCAGTGATAAAATACACTCAGGCACAGTGATTCAAAACTCAAACCAAAAACAAAACACCATATAAACCCAACCAGTGAACAAAACCACTCATTTTTTGTGTGAAATGAAATGCAAACAAGAATGATACCTAGCTATATAAAAAAGACATATCATGTTCTTGGGCGCGGCCAAGAGACACAACAGGAAATCCTAACAGTAGGATTGGGTTTATAATGAGCTGGAGGTTAGTCTTCAGGGATGAATAAGGGATTTTCTTAAGGCCCTGGGAATGATAATTATAAGAAATCCCCTCTAGACAAGACTAGGGAGATGGCACCAAAGTACAGAAATAAACACAAAGAAAGAGTGTGAACAGAACTTAGTTTTATTGGATAAATCATTTAGATTCTTATAAGGCAATATTCTACCACAAAACATTAGAAGGACATTTAGATCACTGGCCACTCTCATAAGTGGGTCAAGGATCACTTAGTTTACAAGTCAGAACATAAATGAGTTTTTCACCCAATTTGGAGTGAGACCCATTTTGAGGAGAGAAAGGGAACTGAAGTATTTTGTATTTGAAATGCAACTCTGCTAAAAGAAAAATTTTAAAGAGCATAAATATTGTGGTTCATAACATAAGGTCTTGGATATTGTTGTTTAAGGGGATTGGGGAGACCGTTTTGACTACCTGGTTTGAAGCACAAAAGCCAATTGCTTCAATTTCTTGAATTATTCTTCTTTCACATAGGCTTACTGGACACATCAAACCAAAGAGCAATGTGGAGGTGGGGGTATTTCTTTGACTTGTCACTGTCACTGGCAAGAAGATGATAAGGTCTGACAATCCCTATGCAAAGGAAGAAAGAAAAGGCTCAAACCCCAGCTCAATTCAGGGTTCAAAGTTCACTGTGTGTTACAGGAGTCTGGCATCTGAGTGCTTCTCTAATGTTAAAAAATACATTCCAGCAAGATGCATATCAGCAATATTGGGTGATTAAATCCAGCAGGTATGACCTGTAGCTGCAATATCTTTTTTGGCCCTGTGAGATTTGGCTGATTGACCACAAATGATCAGGTTAATCATTGCACGCAGATCTTAATCAGTTACATGCCGTATTATCACTGACCATCATTATATTAATAGATATGGCAGTTATACGCCGTGTAATTGCTAGTTTATTATAATAGATGTAACAATTATACACCATATTATCATTTGGTTATCACTTAATCAAGTGTAGTTTTTATACACTGTTTAATTGTTAGTTTATTATGATAGATGTAACAATTATACGCCGTATTATCACTGATTGTCCCAATGTGATGTGATTATACACTGTATATTGCTTACTATATTATAATTGATGTAACTATTATACACTGTATAAACATTAGCCAATATAGTGAATATCACTGATTACATGATGTGTAATCACAAAATCATCAATTGTATATCACCTATTCTACCCTACTGGATGTTGTATCAACTCAGCTCAACACAGCCTGATGAACTTATATGTCCATATCAAACAAGTGATATACAAGTGGCTAAGAAATATCGAGTCCAGATCAGTATTACACGGCATATAATCGGGTTCCTTATTGGTTTGGGTCAGTATTACACGGTGGATAATCCTCTGAGTCACTAATGGATCAAGTCTGCTATTATACGGCGTATAATCCTGAATTCAACTCGTTGCATTAATAATCAGAAGGTTCGCCAACCAGAAAAGGATCACTGATTAAGCCCTGCAAATGGAATACCAGAATTCTACCTTCCAATGTAGGAAGGCTGAACAGGGACAATTTCTAAGCACCAACTAAATACAGCGTAGTTTCCCAGCGCAATAATAGGCGTGTAAGATACACCCAATTGATAAATGACAGTAGGCTAGCTCAAGAAGAGCGTAGGCTGTAGCTGAGGTGCCATGGACGCCTTCTAAGGCCAGTAGCATATCATGTGCCAAGGACAGCCAATCAGGATGAGCGTAGCCAGCAAAGATAGACCTATTGCAAAGGTAGCCACTGGGAACTGTCTGAAAGGACAAGAACAAGGGTTGTTGCAGTATATATTGATTAGACACCTGAAAGGAAAAAAGACAAGTTCATAGTTACACCTGGATAGATTGCAGCCGCTGGCTAGATTGTACTCCAGTATCAATAAACGTAATTATCTTCTAAGTTCTATTCTATTGTAGTCTGTAGTGCTCTTGTATAGGATTAGGTAGAGTACATTAGCAAGGCAAACATCTATCTGTAGCTTTGAACATATCAGCAATATCACAAGTTGCTCAACAGGCCCACTAACATTTATCTATCTTGGCACTCAACACAGCTGTGTGTACAGTTTGCCAGGGTTCTCACTCCACTAGCATGGTCTTGAGCTCTATCTGGTATGTGTACCTGTCAGAGGTGTTTTTTTTCAGGAAGCCAGGCATAGGGTGAGGCATTAGGTGGCTCAGGACGGGGCACAGCCAGTCCAGTGGGTAATGCCTACCATAGGATGGGTGCTAACTTTAATATAGGATATATATTGCCCAAGTAAAGATCAAGGCCTGTAGTTGGGCACTATAGAGTCCACCAATCCTGTCAAATTAATGTAGAGTACTCCAAAAATTTGATTGGACATGGTCTTGGTGGCAGTGAAGGTTTCATTGGGCAGTCAGGTTACAGGGTTAAGGGAAGAGTCATGGGGACAAAGTAGGCAGGCAGATAATTGTACTTGTCTTTGAACAATCTTGGCGGCCTCTTGTATCACTTTCCTTTGTTTCCTATGTATTTGTTTTCTCTAGTTCTTGCCAAGGGGTCAGCAATGAGGATGTTTTCCAAGTTAAACTCTGAGTAGACAGGGTTGGGCGAGTATTTGGTAAAATGCACAGGTCTGAAGGGTGCTCCAGGGGGATATTATAGTGCCTGAGAAGAATCAGTAGGCTGGTCACTAGAGGGGGCTAGTGCATGGTTGTCTACTTGGCTGGATTTGAGATGAAAGATCACTAAAACTAGATAATGTTTGATTTGTTTAAACCAAAGGTTCATAAAAATTTATTATCAAAAATGACAATATGATCATCACCATACTTCTGGGCTTTTATACCAGATGATTTTGTTACTTTGCTTTTCACATACTTCAGGTCCATGGACAATTCACTGACAGGACATGGATCTTGGCTTTTGGTTCCAAGGGCGGCAGATCCTGGTTATGTTTGCTCTGATGAACAGAAGTTGTGATGCTTCATTCCGCTGCTGCTGTTCATCATATCACCTGAGCAGGCTAATTGCATTATTCATTATGGACTGGAGACTGGTGGCAGCTGGTGGTCATTGGCAGGGCTAGCAGTAGGCATTGTTTTAACCTCAATTAATCAAGCTACAACTTCTTTGTAGGTCTGGGGTTTTGATGGCACATGATTAACAGCAATCTGGCAACTATTTGGGGAATCATCCTTAAGAGTCTAGAGGGTCTTAGAGTAATTCAACAACTCCGGGTTGTAACTCAATAAGTTGTCAGGGTTATGTCCCTTCTGAGTGACTCAATTTGCCTTTAGAGGGTCGGGGTTTGATTCCAGGGTTTCCAATGTGGATTTCAAACTTTCAGTCTTGATACTTGAAAGTTTGGTGGGACCTCATTTACCCTGTTTGACATAAGGCATTTCTTGAGGGCTGGGGTTTAAATACAAGTATTAAAATGTCATTCATGACATGTTTGTTGATGTGAAGTAATAGTACACACCCAATAGAGAAACTATCAATATAACCCCAAAAAATAATATTAAGTTGACCTACAATTTGCACATGTCATATTAGATTTTCTTTTCTCATAAGTCCTGGGTACATGTGGTAATATTTGGGTCATTATTTTTCTTGTTATGCCTAGGCGCCAGATTGGTTATTTTATAGCTTATTCACATTATTCATATTCTAATTATTCAGAAAGCTTAAAATACAATCAATCTCAAAACTTTAATTGATCTTGGGCTTAGATGTTTTTTTTTAAAAATAAGTCATCAATTTTAGAATTGAAAATTACAACTTATAGTATTACTGAAAATATCAAAAGTGCTTCTACAAACTACAAACCAAAAAATTTATGATGAGTTGCATGGGAGAGTAATAGCAGCCCCAAAGCTATAAATGCTATTACCCTATCTTTGACTCTTCATAAATATTCTTAGTTTGTTTCATAAAAAAGGTTGTTGTTTTTGAAAGACTTATAACTCTATTTAAAATACATCCTCTAGTAAGTTGCCCTACTTCATGAACTTGCCCCAATATATCACTAGCATCTTCTGATATTTTTGTTTCTCTGGTATCATCACGTGATTTCAAATGATAAGTTATATCAGAATATTCTGATAAACTTTCAAATGTTAGAGTTGAAGTATATAGCTTCCCATCTTTCATCAAATATGAAATATTAATGTACAGATTTTTAACTTCAAGCTCTCTTTTTATAGGCCCAAACTTTCTTTCATAGATATAAAAGAATGACTTTTTAGAAATATTTGAGCCTGATAGCACTGATTTATATAATTCTTTTCTTTTTTTCTTCTTGCTCAAAAATATTTTTAAGATCATTAATATTGTTAATATAAAGCTCATTATATTTCCTTTAACATTTTTGATATTACACCAAAGTGACCATCAACAATGCTTTTTCCATGACATTCAACAGAATAATTATATTTTATAGAACCCTTAATATATTTAGGTGCCTCTTTAAATAAATTAATATAAAACTTCATATGATCTAAAATGATTTCCATTATCTGTCCATACTTTTATATTTTTTATTTTTTTAAATCTATCTAATTTAAGAAGACTTATTAGACATTCACCTGAAAATAAAGAATCATGTGATAATATTTGAGACAAAAAATCATGATATTCATATTTAATTTTATTGTTTTCTTTAAAAACTAATGCAAACCCTAATAATGAGATTGGTTTTTATGAATAAAAACAATTATTGGTCTCAATTGGACCACCTCCAACCTTTAAGTTTTCTTTATAATCTATAACAACAATACAAGACTCATCATCTAGTTCATTAATATCTTTTTTATATTCATGATTTTGATGAACATAAAAGTCTTGGTGCTGATTAATAGTCTTTAAGTCATTGTCTATAGTTTCTGGCAATGGTAAGTTTTTACTTTCACATTCTTCCTTCTTTTTTTCTAGTGAATTTTTTAAATTACAAATATTGCACATATTGGTTTGTTTTTTACTTTTTATTATATTTTTAGGGATTAATTTATAGTAAGTGGAAATTGAAACTGAAATTTCATTTTTTATTTTCATATTTTCATATATTTCTTTTTTGTTTTAAGTAGAGAGTATTTAATTTCAGTTGAGTAATTACTCATCTCTTTTTCTATATCTTTATAAATTTTTTCAGGCACTTTTTTTGTAAACTGGCTTGTTTCAAAAAGAATTTTTCAGCAATTTTTTAATTATTTCTTTTTTTTGAATAGTTCTTGTTTTTTGGCTTTTTTTGTTTAAGCTAAAATTTTTATTTTAATTTATTTTTCTTGAGTATTCAAACTTACTTTTGGTTATATTAAACCCCATATAATTAAGCTCTTTTAAAGAGTAGCTGGAAGGAACCAGAGATTGCAAGGCTGGGAGATGCTTTTGGGGAGAAGATTTCAGGAGATCCTTTAAGTTTTCAATGAACTCATTGCTTTTTGATTTGAATAGTTAGAAGGAACTGAGATCTCCAAAATTCAGTTTGAGTAAGGAAGTGCTTGATGAAAATATCAAGATTATCACCAGCAATAAAGAGTTATGCCTTTTTTAACATTGCAATTCTTTCTCTTTTTGTTGAAGCTCCCAAGGAAAAAAGGGTAGCATGGCAGAAGTAAATTTAACTGAAGACATGGTAGTATTTTGAATCTGTAATTGGATCAGATCTCTGATGTGTGCCTTAATGATGGAGTAGCTCTGATAAGAGTGTGGCCTTTGAATGGGGTCTTTTGGATTAGAAGCTTTGTGGTGCTTTAGTTCTTATAGACCAAGCTAAATGACACTATTGTAAAAGAAAGGGTGTGATAGCTTTTATTATAGTTTGAGCTTGAATTTGTGTTTGTAGAATTAATTAAATACCCAGTTTTTATGCACAAGCAATTCATGTGAAGCAGCTAAACATCATTATTACATCATATTCTCTCTATAATCAATGCAAATCAATTAAAATGATGTATTCAGTTAATTGTAACTCTTCTGCATATTTTTAAATGATAAAATATTAAAGAATTCTATTTAAAGAATGCTCAATTTGAGGTTCAAAGCTCACTTGAACCTTAAAATTAATCTAAATAGTGATAAAAACATTCTAACTTCAAACTACCATAAAATCCTAAAGAATTGAGCTTTTTGAATAAAAATAAAGTGCAAAAATAAAGCTCTCAATCTTATCTTTAATTTAATTAAATAAAATATATATATTGGTTAATAAAAATCAACTGTTTTTAGCTTAAAGCAATCTCTTATATTTCATTATCAAAATAATATAATAAAATCTGGCATATGCTCTTTTAAATTGCTTTTGCTTTAACATTCTATATAGTATACATTTTGATATTTTAACACCAATAAAAAATAAGATTCTTAGCTTCATTTTAATATCTTACAGTATAAAAAATATTAAATATTTGTTGAGGTATTACTGTTTTAAATGTAAACATTTGTAATTTGATTTTTTTCAAAATCAAACTGTCTTATGTTGCAACTTGAGCAGCATGTGTATCAGAAAATAGCCTAATTCCTAAAATAATGACCCATTTTTATACAGCAAGAAAATGCAATCACATCAGTTTCTCATTGTCATCCCTTTGATAAACTTTAAAATAATTAAATCATATGGGTTGGTATCCATCCATATGGGCCCAGCAAGATTTTGGTTTTCAAAATATTTGTGACAGTCACAGCCTCATACATCCATGATTTAAAAGTTCCCTGATTTTCAAAGATCCAATAAAGTCTCAATTGGATCCAAGCCCAGACAAGGGGCATTTGAAGATCATGCTCCATTATAATCATCATTAAGGGGGTGCCTGTCACCTTTAAATGAGGTGTAGGAATCAGTGTGTGTCTTTGAAGGAGGAGGTCACAGCTAGAATAGACTCACAGGGCTGCACAACGGTTGACTTTGAAAACCCCTTTATGATTTCTATTTCCCCAAGGGACATAAGGATACCTTGTTTTTTTAACCATTTGAAGAACACTTTTGGGGGTGATGTTTTTTCTTCTGTGTCTTGAGGGCTGATTGGCTGGAGGAGGGGTATGTCTGCATTTGGAACTAGATTCTGCCATTTGATTAGATAGTATATGATTTTCACATCCCTGAGGGATAATTTGGATTTATTGGATTCTTCCTGGTACCAGTTTTAGAACTGTGTGTTAGTTAGCAGTGGCCCGTGCATGATGCTCAAACAAGGCCATTGTCACAGATCTCTAATGAATAAAGACAATATGATGCCCATCTATGCCACTTTTCTTAATTTGGAAAGACGTGTAATACTGTTCATTTTCACAATCAGGTATTTTACTATGCCATTTTTGTACTGATTCCATATGACAAGTACTTTTATCAGTGTCCCTTTACCTTGGCAACTGTTGTGGATTTGAATTCATTAGGGGGTTTGATGAACCTAGTGAATGATAGTTTGTGGGTTGATTAAGGCAAAAGCCTTTGTTTTACTTTCAATCTGTAGATTTCTCTTTAACCAAATACTGGTCAGCATCAATATCTGAACCTTCTGGATCCTTACCAGTCTCTTGCCACTTGGATTATCTCCACTAAGGCTACTAGGATCAAACCTTGGGTTATAAAATTGAATGCACTTTTCTCCAATAAAATAAGTTCATTTTTTCTCATTAATTTTGATATTAAATCTTTGGCACTCATCTTTCATTTTCTAGGAAGATATCTATTACTCATACTATGATCAAATATGAATAAATCCAGAACCTCAAGTCTTATGTATTTAAGACTTTTACCTGAGTTCTTTATTTTATCAAATAATAAAGCACAACTTGACAGCAACAATTCCCTGCTCCCACTATATAACCTCTCATTATCAAATAAATCACTAGTTTATCTTATATTTTTCTGCCCCTATCCATGCTGAAACAATACCACAACAGGTATAGTACTAAGAAAAGAAGTAGAAGACTAATTATTTGTAGAAATAAGCACCCAGGCTGCATATTTTATGACACCAGGGCAGCACTTCTATTCTTCTAAAGCACTAACAAGGGGCCACCTTGCTAATACCCCAAGGCATAGATCACCACTTTTAACCATCAAGCCTAGACATATAAATAAACCAATCAACATTTACCTTTCTCAGGCAGTCAATATTCATTTGACTAATACTAAGCCCTTTCCTGCAAATAGCTCCTCACTGTCAGGATTGACAATTTTTCTCTCCTCAAAACCTGGACCCAAGGGCAGGATTCAAACCCTGGCCCTGAAATACCCCAGGCTTCCAGCCATAAGGACCAAAGGGCCAGCCACATGCGTTTTCCTGGGATTGAGCCCCCTCAAGCTGAATCCCAAGCATAATTCTCAAGATGATAAAACCAGCCAAACTTTGGAAACTACAGCACAAAATGAAAGATCAAACAAATTGCCTAATGGAAGCAAAGAAATTCCTATCATTAGCTTCATGAGTTTGAAGTCTGCTCTAGTGGCCAACCAGAATTCATCTTCCAGGGATAACACAGACTTGAAGCCCGCCCTCATGATCATGACTTGAGAACAGAAGAGTTGAGTGAACCTTCCTGAAGATCCAGCCAATAAGCAAACGCCCAGCGGCAGTGCCATTTTGCCGCTTCTGAACCCAGGCGTCCTGGCCACCTGACCTCATATTTCCTGATCCATTGATGAACCCCATATGGAAAATTTAGAGTTTAGCAGTGGGGTGCTATATAGACCCATAGACTCCACTCTAAGACTCTATTGCCATTTTTAAATAAAAGCCTATGAGATATTGGTTTTCCCATTTTTGCCTTTTTTGCCTTTGCAATTTATCAGTTCAGCACAAGATTTCCTGGCCTGCCTTTCCCTCTGCCTGCAGTTTACCATCCACTTTACAGAGTACCTGTCAAAGCCTGTATACAAGGAATCCACCCTTGAGAAGATCCTGGAACAAGACCCCCTGGCCTGCATAAATCAGCAGCCAGATATAATAGACAAGGTCCTTGGAACATAACTGAACCCAAGTTGTTCAGAGAAATATATAACCTCCTGCTTGCATAAAAGTTGGACATAGAACCACCAGTGACCCCCAAACCAATGCCCACATCCACACCTGACCTCCCCCTGGACCATACCAATAATCTGTTTGTGTCATGACAATAGTTTTTCTGTGTATGACTTGGCCAAAGCGCTGCCACCTGGAAAACCTGATCCCAAACCCTGCCTACTTGCAGCAATTGTAGATTTAAATCTAACAACCAATTGCAAGTGGGTGATTGCATAGGAAATTAGGTCTGAGTGGGGCGCAGATGCCCCACGCCTAATTTCTCCCTCTCTGACCTGTTGGTCACAAAATCCTGACCTCAAAGGAGGTCAGGTAACAGCTTACAGAACCACCATTGGTAGTATCTGTAAGCTGTCTAAATATTACACACAAGGAGGCCACCTCATCAAGATGCACCCAAAGGCTTTAAGTAACAATTGGGTCATTATTTTAAAGATTAATCTGTTTCCTATTAAATGTGCTACTTTACACTTTAAAATTTTATTTTAATTTTCCTATCAATAAATTTAAATAATTACAACAATTTTATCAAAATAAATCTTATTTGATCTTATAATATAAAAACCTATATTAAATTAATTATTTTCTAATTACAGCTAAATTAAACTGTATTAAAAGCTAGTAACAATCTTAAATCATATACCATTACTTCTTGAAAGCTGATTAGTACAAAATAACAATATTCTAAAAAATTAACATAAAAATACAATAAAAATTGATATGATGCTTTTTGTTTGAAATCAAATTTTTTCCTAAAATCTTAGCTTTTTTAAAAATATTTAATTTAAAATACAATAATTTTTGAATCCCTCTTTTTAAAAAGAGGGCAGATAGCTTTTTTGCATATTTAATAAATAAATATTAGATAATTTTAGAGTTATTTAAAAAAAATCTAGTAAAAAGTTAAAAAACTAAACTTTTATTGAAATTTCAGTGATTTTATTTAGCATAAGTAATTTATTCTTAAGTTAAATTTTATAGAAAATATATAATAAGAACTCATAAGAGAGTAAAAGTTTTTCTTTTCAAATTCTTTAGTATTTAATATTAATAAAATTGCTTTATACAACTATTTATTAAAATTATATTTTTATTCTGTATGCTAGTGATAATATATATAAAAAATTCAACACAAAAAGAATGTATCAAAATCTTGCTTTATTTAATTAAATTTTTACAAAGTGTTAAATTTTTTTAAACTAAATGGAAAACAATCTTAGTCATTGGATTTATAAAAATAAGAGCCAACTTTAATTATACAAGCAAATATTTATATGTGATTAAAAATAACATTTTTATTTTGATAGATTTAAGATATATAAAGTTAATTTTTAAAGAATTGTTAAAAGTTTAATAAACTTAAGATTATTTTAAATAAATTTTTTTGAGTTGGTTACTAAATGTCAAGATTTTGGGGTCTTGAGGTCTTACTTTTATTAAGTGACATTGTATTATTTGTGTTAATAGGGGACTGTATGATGACAGTCTATAGCTACTAATTGGGTCTTGTGGATATAGCTACGGCTTGGCAGAGTCCTAAGGCTGTAGGAGAAGAAACACAGTTCTGCAGATAGACAATGGCTTGCTCTATCTGGATACAACTGACTACTAGGTGTTGGCTAGTAGTGATACTATACTTAGAGATCTTCAATCTCTAATCCAAGGGTGATATTTTTTCTGCTCAATCTCTAGTTAGTAGAGCACTTTATATAGGGTGGATAAGCCCTCTTGCCAGATAGTTATCTGACGCATCTAAATCTTACTAGTCAGTCTATCTGTTCCCCAGACTGCTAGTTTCAGCCCCCAGAGCTAGGCAGCCATGCCAGTCTGGCATGGGACTTCAATAGATTGCCAGGCCTCAGCTTACTTCAGCATATTGGCAGCATCTTGTTTCTAGTTTATGCATGTACAAGTTTAGTTACCCTGTCTATTGGGTTTTTGCATCATGCATTATTCTTCTGAACAACCTTCTATATTGGTCTTAGAATTTGAGGTATATGCAGGTGCAAATATTTGACAGCAGAACATCCTGCATCATTATTCAGGAATCATCAATCTTATTGGCTATACAACGTTCTGTGATTGTGGTCCGGGACATCAAGCCTGTTTGCTCAGGTTCAATCCAATGAGTGGACCATTCTTGGATCAGGATCAATCTTTGGGGTAATCACAAGTGTACCAATTAGCCAAATCCCGGAAGCAAGGTAAGTTGATGCCTCTACAATTGAACCAGCTAAATGGCAATTGGCTGTCTAACCAATCAACAAAGGGGAATAATGGTCAAGTCTATTACATTATTCCTGAGGTTTGACACTAAAAGTAAGCTAAATGATGATTTATACTTTAAATTTAGTTTACTGATTAAAATATCATACTTTAAGAGTAATTGGCATATTTCTTTTTCAAATCATAATTTTATAAGATCACATTCAAAGTCACTTCAAGATACTAAATTGGTATTAAAATATAAAGCTGCAGGTTAATTCTTAAGGCTGAGAAGAAGGGCTTTCTAATGATACTAGTTTGAGCAAGATTAGAGTACTATTTGCTGAGATATCAACAGTTAACCAGAATATAAAAATGGGTAAATAAACAATGATATCAGACTTCAGGGGCAATATTTATATTAAGGAGATCAGTTAGGGGTCAGTTTGGGATTTATGAATGTGACCGTACTACAGTCACATTGGGCTGTGGTTTCACAAAGAGGTTGAATTGTGATGAATTTCATAGGTTGAAATCCAAAACAATAGGATTGGCCTTGGAGGGACTTTCCAGTGTAGTAATGATACCCAGGAATCAATTAGGCTGTACTAATTGAGGACCGTAATGAATAATCTTAATGATTCAGATTATGAGGCTAGGTGTCTCAAACATGATTGATTAACTGGGAAGGTTAATTAATTGATACCCTGGAATATGATTAATGTGGATTTAATCATAGGGCTGAAATGGACTTGACTGTGTCAAGTAAAGACTTGTTGTCTTCAAACGGATTAATTAATATATTCTTGGAATATAATTAATGAGGATTTAATTATATTGTTTAATTGTCTTGACTTTGTCAAGAAGTTTGGTTAAGGTTAGCCAAAAGTAAACCCCCAAATTGTAGTTTAAAAGCGCCGCGTTGGCAAATTCATTGGGTTAAAAGCGCCGCCGCGCCACCTAATGGATTTGTGAAGCGCCAAGGCGTCGCTATCAAATTTTTTCAGGCGCTGGAGCACCGCCTGGGAAAGTTCCTGGGCGCTGAGGTGGCACCTGGTTTGAGTTTCAAAGTGTTTTAATGGGTTTTTAACGCAAAAAACCATTAAATGCAAAAATAAATAAATGTAGACAATGGTGTCTATGCACTCAGGATTAATCAGCTGGTTCCCAGTTGGAACAAGGATAGCTTTGATCAGTAATACATATATTCCAAAGGGTTTTGGCGCCGGAAGTCCAGAATACTTCAAGTCAATGCAATACATTGCCACAGAAAGAATCAGGTGATTCTGGAATGTATTATGGCACATTCTTATAGGTTAAGAGTGTGAAGATCTTTTTGGTAAATATCTGGATTGGATGACGCCGTTATGTCATAAACCATGTGATAGGAATCCAGGTGTGATTCCGGAACCAGAGGGGTTTTCAGCTGAATGTACCCTGATTGGTATATAATGGAAACATGATAATAATTAATAAAAAATGATGCTTATTGTGACAATGGTTGCTTTCCCCTCAATCTTTTTATGATTTGTGTTTTTGGCTTTTAACTGAAATAAGACTACCATGGAATGAAAGAGATGGTCTGCAGCTAAGACTATGGAAAGCAAAAAACGTGGAAGTGATCACCAGATGACAACAAGTTTAACGTCAAGATTGCTTGCCTGGAATCCAAGCTCATTGAAGCTTACATAAAGGATTCCCCGTCAAACCGTAAAAGAGTCAGACCAGGATAATGAAAAAGCAAGCATGAATTTCCTGGATCTGTCACAATGTATGTAGTGCAAAAACTCAGCTAACATGGTATTCAAACATCTCAACATTACAGAAATTTACTTTACAATCCACACCTTTACTCCTCTCTGATAACTGCACATCTATTTCCAAGCAAGAACTGTCTGAACCAAGCCAAGGAACCCAATCACTATCATTATGAAACCTATCAAGTTTGCACCTCATATGACACCCTTCTTCTCACTGGGGGCTTCTGCTAAGAGAGAAATAATTTCTATTCTTAAACAAGCGTTCCTTTTTACTGCTGGCAATGATCTTAACAGCTTTGTTGAGCATTTCTTATTAAAAACAGAGTTTGTAAAAAGTACCTTCTTACCTGTCATACAAAATTCTAAGACAGATGATTTCCTTAACAACCAAAAGGAATTGATGTCAGAGTCCCCTGCCAAGCACCTTCCTTCCCTAAGAGCATTGGTTACATTAAGCTACAGTTTGAAAGAGCTTTGGGATTGTGGATTTGAAATGACAAAAAATGAGTATTCATATTCTAAAAAATAAAAAATGCTAAAAAAGTATCATTAAATTCAAAAAATAAAAAATGAAAAAATGATTAAGTAAAGAAAAAAACATAAAAATATTTTGAAACTTATATAAAAATTCATTTCCAACCAGCCAATTCATTAAAAAAATCCCCTGTATTGAAATATGAAGAATTACAAAAAGAATTGAGTGAATATTCAACTAAAATAAAATACTCATTATTGGAAACAAAAAAAGAAATTTATTAAGATATGAAAGTAAAAAATATTTCTATTTCACTTTCCACTTTCTATAAGCTTATTCCTAATAATATAATTAAAAAAAACCTAACTGATATGTGTAACATTTGCAACTTGAAAAAAACATTAGAAATGAAGAAAAAGGATTTGAGAATAAAGAAGTTGACATTGCCTAAATCTATTAAAGAAAATTTGGAATCTATTGACCTACATGAAAAGTTTTATAAGCATTGAAATAAAGAATATATTAGTGATATAAATAATCTTGATGATAAATCATGTGTTATAGTAATAGACTATAAATAAAACTTTAAAATAGGTGGGGGTCCTATAGAGACAAATAATTGTTTTTATGAGAAAATACCTATTTATTAGGATTTGCAATTGCTTTTAAAGAAAATGAGAAAATTATTTATGATTATAATGAATTTTTGTCTCAAATATTATCACATGATTCTTTATTTTCAGGTGAATGTCTAATAAGTCTTCTTAAAAAAGATGAATTTAAGAATATTAAAAATATATAAGTTTGGACTGATAATGGTAATCATTTCAGATCTTATGAATTCTTATATTATCTTTTTAAAGAGGTACCTAAAGTTATAAAATGAACAATTAATTTTAATAGATTTTTTGAGTGTCATGGGAAAAGTATTGTTGATGGTCATTTTGGTGTATTATCTAAAATATTTAAACAAAAGGAAAATGAGATGTATATAAAAAGTATAAATGATCTCAAAATGATTTTTGAGAGAGAGGAAGAAAGAAAGGGTTTATATGAATCAATTGTAAACTATCAGATGTTTCCCAAAAAACTTTTTTTACATCTATGATAGAAAATCTAGGCCTAAAAAAGCTGGATTGAAGTCAAAGCATTTTATGTTAATCTTTCATATTTAATGAAAGATTGTGAGCTGTATATTTCACCTTTGACATTTGAGGATTTTAAGGAGTGCTCCAAAATAATTTATTGTGCAAAGTTCTGCACAGATTACAGAGAAACAAAGAGAGCTGATACTACTAAAGGATTAGTAGGACATGTTCATAAAGTTGGACGCATAACAAAAACTTATATTTTACATAGGGTAAATAGTCTTTTAAAAACATCTCCTTTTTTCTAAAAATAACTAAGAAATCAATTATATGAGCCAAAGATAGGGTAATAGCAAAAATAGCTTTGGGGCTGCTATAACTCTCCCATACAAATCATTTATTTGATTCTTGGCTCATTAAAATAGAAAAAAGGGTTTTAGCAAAAAATACGGTTAGTAGAAATAAGATTTATTTTTATTATTTGTATATTTTACACTCTTAAACTTTTCTTCAGTAAACTAAGCATTAATTAATGTTCAAAAAACATAATTTTATGACTTAAATGATACTGAATAAGTTAAAATGCTTTGAAATGCTTAAACTGGCACCTTGGCTTAATCTAACAAATAATGACTCAATTGTCCCTATAAAACTACCTTAGTAGTTTGATATTTTACTCTCAATAAATATCTTGACTCAATGATTCACTTATTTCAATATTTCCCAACCAGATTTTTAATAATCAGACTGCTAGATTTGGCAACCTCCAGAATTAACTCATACAGAATGGAACATCCTCCATGTCAACAATTTCAAAAATTGTTTTTGCTTTTTCTTTTATATTTCTAATTAAAAGCTCAAAATAAAAATCAAACATTGCTTCTATTATCAGTGTCAATTATTTAATCAAGAAAAAAATGATCTTTAATATTAAAAATAAGAAAAATATTTTTGAGAATTGTCAACATGGATGATGTTCCATTCTGTATGAGTTAATTCTGGAGGTTGCCCTAGATTCTGCTTTCTTACATCTGAAATTTTCTGGTAATCTTCCTCCTCCTGCTGAAATGATACCTGAAACTTGCAAAATTAAATGTGAGCCCATCTATGCTGCTGATTCCTTGAATTTGAGCCAAATTAAGGTCTTCCTGATGTACCTGTGCATAATCTTCTGATGCACTTTTCCTTATTTGCTCTTCAAGGGTTACCATTTCTGAGTAAACACATATTGTCTCCTCCTCATTGGTAATGTCATCCTCATTTAGGTGTACATTCCTCATTTAATTGATTATGACAAGCTCTCACTCTACTTCACTCTGAAATTATCAAACTATCTAATTTTAATATATTGTACAGCTGCACATCTTTATTGTTATATTATTCTCTTGCATCATGGATATTTTAGTGGTGACTTTCACAATGCTCATTACTTTATTTTGGAGTATTTTTGCAGTGGTTTTCTTTCCCATGTTATACCCATACTTTGCAAAGATAGAGATCACACAACCTTGTTGTAATCTACTCTCACACCTCAAATTCTGGCAGCCTTATCCTAGCCTTCCATCCCCTTCATTAACTACTACAAGAGAAATCTTGACACTGACTGAGGAATGGACTCAGCATGGTTTCCCTCAGAAGCTTCTTAGCTTCTTACTAAAACAAGCAGAACCTGAATCCTGTGAGTGGTGTTTGTCTATTCTTGAACAAGCACACAATTCCTTTGATTATGTGTCTACCCTAATTCCTTTGGGATGTGCCAAGCTCTAGCAACTTCCTCCTTGCTTGACTACAAAACCCTGTTCTCAAATTCCCAAGGCCCTCAACCTCTACCTCTACCCTTGCACCTCAAGCAGTTCCAAGCCAATGCCAAGAAATCATCACTCCCTGAAAGCACTAAGCTTGCAGCCCTCTATATCAGCCTTGACCACACCAGTCAAAGCTTTTCACCCTGGTTGCACTCTTCTGCTTCTGTCTCTGATATGATACAGTGCCTCCTGCAAGCAGTTGGGGGTAAGCTAGTGACGTCCCAGCAGCCCAATCAGCCTCTGTTTTTGGAGGCTCCTCCCATGTTGAATTGCTTGCAAAGTCAACAGGAGCCAGCCACTTCACAAGGGCCCATATCCTCTGAGGTTTCTCAATCTCTTGTGACTCCAGCCTCTACTCTAGCTATAGCTCCTGTCAGCAGCTTGCCTCCTCAGAGCATTCCTACCTTGGCTGCACTCTCCTTCTATGATATTGACAGCTCCAGTGCTACCCTGGCAAGCTTGAACTCTACTGACTCCCAAGGCCCACTTTAGGTAACACTACCAATACATGTAAACTTATACACTTCAACCAGAACTGTCCATTGCTATCTGCCAAGGCTCAAGCTATTGTGGACCTCCATGTTGCCGCTATGAATAAGATTATGGCTACACCTTGCCTTGTGCCTTTTGTCATTGAACCTGTGATTGACCAACCTTTTTTAGCCTTGAATGAGAACCTGTTGTCCATTCAAATAGCCCCTCAACTCCAGGTACAAATTAATTTCAATTGCCCCCCTCTATCAAATAAAACAAAAAGGGATATTTTTTGTTTTGTTTTTCCTTTGCTTCCACATCACATCTAAAAAAGCTGTAGCTTTAGTAGATAATGGTGCCACAGCCAACTTCATATCAAAATATCTGGTTGACAAGCTAGGTTTGGAATATAATCCTGGTTCTCTGTGCAAAGGAGGGGTATCCAATGTCTTCTGTTCATTCAGACTACGCTGTCTGTTATCCTTCTCCATCACTGATCATGCCTTTGTTGCTGAATTCACAGTGACAAAGCACCTTCCATGCCCAGTGATCCTAGGTGTGGAATGGTGGCGGAAGCACAATATCACCTCAAACCTCAAAGATAACCTACTGAGGATTGCACATCCTGCCAGAATTTCCTTGGAGGTACTGATGATCCTGCTTGGAAAAGAAGCTCCTCATATCTCAATGTTGGTCTCAGCAACAATAAAACACGCCACATCCTTTGATGTCCTTCCGTTGTGTCTCTCCCACTTACACACTGCCTTTGATTCTAAGCTGGCTGATGGTCTCCATGCACACTCACAATTTGAGTTCAAGATTAAACTCACTGTTGATTTGGCAAAAGTAACTTCTCCCATCTATCCAATGAACCTAAAGGAGGAACAATGGTTAGAAGAATAAACAAAGGATATGGAAGCCAAATGACATATCTTTATGAAAATCTTTCCTATATGCTCTCCACTGCTGTTTTTTCAAAAGTCTGATGGATCATTACGCCCCTGCATTGATTTTGGCAACCTGAAAAATGTGACTGTACCGGACCCATACCCCATGCCCATTGAGTCTCAAATCTCCAGTAAGTGGAAAAAGCTAGGATCTTTTCAAAGCTGGACCTCTTAAATTCTTTCAACCAGATTCACATTAAAGAATGCCAGGAATGGCTCACCGCTTTCAGGACTAATAAAGGCATCTTTCAGTACCAAGTTATGCCCTTTGGTCTAAAAACCACCCCAGCAGCCTTCCAGAAGATGATCAATGCAGTCTTAGGTGACCTAATTGAGAACTGTTCTATTGCATAAATAATCAAAATCTTAGTATACTCTCCAGATGAGGAGTCTCATGCCACCCACCTCTGTGCTGTAGTGGAAAGGATCTAAAAGGCCAATATTGACATCAAATTAAGCAAATGCAAATTCTTTAAGAGTAAGGTTTCCTTCTTAAGAAATCTGATTTTGAAGAAAGGCCATGTTAATTTCCCTGACAAGAAAGCTGCAATCAGAAATTGGAAGACCCCAACAAACATTACCCAACTTCACAGTTTCCTGGGAACATGCAACTTCCTGAAACGCTTCACCCCCCACTTGTCAGAAATAGCAGCCCCCCTTTACACTGCTAGTAGGAAAAGAACTCTGAATTGGTCCGCACAATGTGATGTTGCGTTCAATGTTGTCAAGAATATCATGTGTTCTGCAACCATGCTCTGTAATGTTAATGACTCCAAACCCTTCATCTTAGCCTCAGATGTCTCCAAATTTGCTATTGCTTTGGTCCTTCTACAAACTCCTGATGATGGGCTAGAATATCCTGTGGGCTATTTCTATAGGAAAATGAGATCCAAAGAGCTCAGCTACATGATCTATGAAAAGTAGTTATTAGTAGTAGAGTCTATGAAGTACTGGCATCATCACCTTTGCTCAGTCATACACCCATTTACAGTAAAGACAGACCACAGAGCCCTACTGTATTACCAGGAACCTCGTCTCTTAACTGAAAGTCAGACCAGATGGTACAAAGTCCTAGTCAAGTCAAATTCCAATACAAGTTTATCAAGGGTATTGATAACCATCTGGTGGACTCCCTCAGCCGCAACCTAGCATTCCTTCCAGACATTAAGGCTGAACAAGAATTCAATACAAAGGTCATGATTCCCCTCAGCGCCATTCTATCCTCTCCTCCCTTGGAAAAAATCTGAACCCTAAGTGTCCAATAACCTGCCAACTCAGACCTGGTAGCTAGAGTTAAGTTGCTGCAACCTTTAGACAAATGGGACCCCCAGTTGCTTAAGTTGGCAATTCAATCTACTTCCCACACCTGCTACAGTTATGAAGACAGTACCATACTTCACAATGGTTGTCTTTGGGTACCTGATGGTGATATTTGCCTGGAATTCATCAAGGCCCACCATGACAACATATTAATTGGTCACCAAGGGAAAAACAATACCATAGATATAATCTGCAGACAATTTGATTAGAGAGGTCTCATATTGGACGTAGCTAAGTACCTGAAGGGCTGTGTGGTTTGTCTAAGGTCAAAGCTCTCCTGTCTCAAACAGACAGGTCTACTGATCCCCTACAAATTCCAAACGGTCCATGGACATCTCTTTCTGTTGATTTCATAGTAGAACTTCCCCCATCAAATGGCTATGATGCAATCATGGTAGTAATAGATCACTTCACAAAGATGAGTCACTTAATCCCATTCTAAACCACAATAACATCAGTCCAGATGGCCAAACTGTTTATCAATAATGTCTTTGCTTACCATAGAATCCCTCAAGAGATGATAAGTAACAGAGGCCCTCAATTCACAGCACAATTCCAGGATTAATTCTCCAGACTCCTTGGCATTAAGTTATGTATATCAACAGCCTACCACCCCCAATCTAATGGACAAACAGAGAGGGTGAATCAATTTTTGGAGACATTTCTTAGATGCTACTCTAACGCTGAACAAGATAACTAGTCCCAAAACATACCAATTGCTCAGTTTGCTTACAACAATGCCCCCACTCCTCATCCAATGTCTTCCCATTCTACGCAAATTATGGCTACAACCCCCAATGTAACTTTGGCTCACTCTCAGGTAGCAAAATGGAATTGGCATCCTCACAGGCAGCAGCTTTAAAAAAATTCACAAAGAAGTCAAAGAGTCCTTGAATCATGCTGTGACAACTTACAAGGCTTATGCAGACATGTAAAGAAGAGAGAGTCCAGTGTACAGGATTGGCAACCAAGTACTGATTGACTACTGGAACATGCAACTAAAGGTTCCCTGCTTAAAGCTAGGCCCCAAAAGAGTAGGCCCTTTCAGAATCTTAAAGAAGATTGGGTCCTCAGCCTACCAACTGGACCTCCCTTCCTCATTCCACATCTTCAGCACATTCCATGAATGTCTCTTAACTAAGTATATAGGTCCCCCTGTATTGACTCCTGAGCCCATAATGGTAGATGTGTAATTGCAATATGAGCTGTAATCAATAATTGGATCCAAGCTATCCTGTAAGCATCTGCACTACCTAGTGGCTTGGAAGAGATACCTGGCCTCAGAAAACTGTTGGATCCCCCACTGCAACCTAACTTACGCCAGGGAATACTCCAGGAATTACACAAGAACAATCCCCAGGCAGTAGGTCTGGTAAAGGCCACCCTAGATGCCATGAAAATTCCTCCTGCCCACAAGAACTATGCACTGGCAGCACTCCTAGGAGGTGGAAAGTCCCCATTATCAAAGAAGGAGAGTAATGTCTCGGCCATATTTTTCCCAGGTGTGGCTTGGCCAAAGCGCTGCCACCTGGGGAAACCCAACCCAAAGCCCTGCCTGCTTGCGGCAATTGTAGATTAAAAATCCAAAAATTGATTGCAAGTGGGTGATGGCACAGGGAATTGGGTCTGAGTGGGTTGCAGATGCCCCACGCCTAATTTTCCCCTCTCTGACCTGTTGGTCACAAAATCCTGACCTCAAAGAAGGTCAGGTAACAGCTTATAGAACCGCCATTGGTAGTATCTGTAAGCTGTCTAAATATTACATACAAGGAGGCCACCTCATCAAGATGAACCCAAAGGCTTTAAGTAACAATTTTCCCTACAAAAATACCTTAGTAGTTGATATTTTACTCTCAATAAATATCTTGCCTCAATGATTCACTTATTTTAATATTTCCCAATCTGATTTTTAATAACCAGACTGCTAGATTCTGCTTTCTCACCTCTGTAATTTCCTGTTAATCTTCCTCCTCCTGCTGAAATGATTCCTGAAACCCACAAAATTGAATGTGAGCCTATCTATGCTGCTGATTCCTTGATGTTGAGCCAAATTAAGGTCTTCCTGATGTACCTGTGTATGATCTTCTGCTGCACCTTTCCTTATTTTCTCTTCAAGGGTTACCATTTCCGAGTAAACATGCATTGTCTCCTCCTCATTGGTAATCCCATCCTCATTTGGGTGTACATTCCCCATTTGATCATTTATGACGAGCTCTCACTCTACTTTACCCTGAAAGTTTGGGATTGTGTACATCACCTTTACTGGGTTGATTGACACTATAATACTGGCTGCTGGCCCTTGATCCTGGGTGGAAAATCAATATCTTACCTTATTAAGTTAGCCCCAATCTTGTGATGGGCCCTGCTTGTAAAACTTGCGGCCTGTGTGTTCCCAGAAAAAGACAGGCCAGCCGCTCAAGGTTGGCTCCCTGAAACTCATGTGGATCATCACATGCACCTTTTCTAAATCATAACCTATATAATGCCTCATTTCTCATGAAGATTATGACCTACATGCTTATCTCAAGGAGGCCTGTGAAAAAGGGACTAATTAGTCCCTCTTAATCCCCTTTTAGGGATGCTATGTGTTTTATAGATAAGAAAGATGGATCCTTGCAACTAGTAGCCAACTACCAGGCACCAAATTTAAATCATCTATCAATAATTGATACCCCTTAACATTAATTGATGGCCTATTAAATGACCTGGGGTTGCCATGGTTTTCTCTAAAATAGACCTTACTACACACTACAACCAGATACACATCAAAGAGAGAGACATCTTTAAAATGGTCTTTTTCATCAAGTATAGCTCCTTAAAATGTGTTATCATCAACTTTTGCATGTGTAGTGCACTGTCCACATTTATGACCTTCATGAACAAGTATTTTTCCCATATAAGGAAGTATGCCTTGGTCTAACTGGATGGCATAATTGTGTACATCACCAAAAAGGAACAGCAGCACAAGGACTTGGAAGCTGTATTTGCCACCCTGGCTCAATACAAACTCCGTGTAAAACTGTCTAAGTGACTTTTTTTCACAAACAACTGCCCTTCTTGGGCCATATTTTTATCTAAGAATAGCATCAATCCCGAAACCTATAAAGTGCAAGCCATTTTTAAGATGCCACCACTCAAAGACAAGAGTGAGCTAAGGACCTGCTTCAGGATAGTTGCCTATTCTTGAAATTCATGCACAACTGTGGTTTCCTTACCAGCTCACTGTCAGTTATCACACTGTCAAGTCAAAATTTGTATGGAACCTACAAAGGGACCTATGCTTTTGATAACTCAAGGAAAAACTTGTATTTGCGCCCATACTGTGTGAAAAATGAGGCCTGTGCTCCACCTTACCACAAAAGCATTTGTCAAGGTGGACCAGGTCAGGCCCCAAACCACAGAGACCATAGCAACATGAACCAGTTAGGACAGGAGATGATCACAGACTCTGATAACAATTGCATAAGGTCAGAAGAATTGCAAATGAGAGCAAAATAATTTGGGAAAAGCTTAGCTGAAAATTTTTCTCAAACAACAAGAGAAAATAATTCAGCATAAATTTTTTTAAAATTTAAAATCAAATTTAAAAATGTTGATTTTTATGCCAAACTGGGTTTTTTTTGTTGTTTTTGCTCTTTTATTATAGTTTTTAGAAAACCAAGATAACTTTAAAAGAGAGGGTCTAAACTAAATAAGTTTGGCTCCCATCCTGGCAAAACATATCATCAGGATGCTGCCCAGTTAGGGACTGGGATGGCCGCTCAAAGGGGGGACCACAGAGAGAACACAGGGGACAACTATGGGAAGTAAGCATTCAATCCCATCAGTGCCAGACCAGTGAGCAACCAGGGCGTACAAGTGGGAGCAGGAGGCAGCAACAAAGGAGCCAGTTGGGGCACCAAGTTGCCATTCTCCAGGCTGAGATAAGAGGCCATAAACACCTCCTCACCCACAGGAGCGGGTAAGGCATGGCCAACCACATCCAGATCCAGGTTGTTGCAGTCTAAGCTCTTGACTATGGCATCTCCAGAGAATAAGAGACTGCTGGTGTTGTGTTCTGAGGCTGGGCACAGACACACAATGGGAAATCCTAACCTTAGGATTGGATTTGTACTAAGTCTTGGTTAGATGACAGGGAAGGCAATAATGTTTACCTTGCGGCCCTGGATGAATAAACTCTACTAGGCATGGCTAGAGAGAGGTGCAGAAGTACAGAAGACACAAAGACAAAGATGTGAATAGAACTTAATTTTATCGGTAAATATAGAAATGGAATATATAGTGGTTGAGAATACCACAAAACACTACCAGGACGGTAGGATCACTTGCCACAAGCATGAGTGGGGCAAGTGAGTTGCGCAGAGTCAGGAAACCAAACAATCATATTTCCTGAAGCAGAAGCCAGTTCTTTTTGAGAGTTGAAAGCAAAAGCAAGAGACTCATCTTTGAAATGTACCACCAAAGGCAAAATTGAAATATGGTGAATGCCGTTATTCATGACATTGCCCCCCTCTAGATTGGCCTTAGGGGGATGATACTTGCGGAGGAACTTGGCGTGTACGCAAGCAAAAGGGCGACCACTGGAGAGGAGCTATACAGTGTACTCAGATCCTCATTTGAAAGTCACCTCTAAAGGACCAATCCACAGGGAGTCCAGCTTGTGTGCGCGCCCACCCACACGGTGTTGGTAGTACAGGACATGGTCACCAACATCAAACTCAGGTAAGGGGGAGCGCCCAGCGTTGTCAGGAGAGAGCTCAGGCGTCTTAGTCTTATATGCAGAAGTGTAGGCAGTGGCTTGTATATCAATGATGCAATTGACTAGGTCTTTGATGTGGTTGTCAGGGTTCATAGCCTTATCAGAGGAGAGTAGGGGAACCCCCAAGAGCAACAGAGTGGTGGCTTCACACCCATACAACATGGCAAAGGGGGAGTATCCTGTGATCCAATGTTGGCTCAGACAATAGGCAAAGAGTGCAGCAGATAAGTATAGATCCCAATTGGCAGCGTCAGAGTAGGTGAGTTTCCTCATGATAGAAACCAGTGTCAAGTTGGCGCGCTCAACTGCCCCATTAGTGGAAGGATTATAGGGGGCAGAGAAAGACTGGTGAGTTCCTAGAGCTTCAACAGCAGAGGTTACAAGTTTGGCATTGAAGTTGGTTCTGTTGTCTGATAACAGCACTTAAGGACAGCTATGGCGGTAGAAAACATCCTGCAGCAGGTAGGCAACAGTAGTCTTAGCAGTGATGTCTTTAGTAGGGCGAGCTTCTACCCACTTGCTGAAGTGATTGACGGCAATCAGGATAAAGCGCCGTCCGGAACGTGAGCGGGGGGAGAGGGCCTACAGCATCAATGCTGACAGTGTGAAATGCATGTTGAGGGGGAACCAATTTGAACTCATGAGAAGCAGCTTGGGGTCTCTGAAGTTGGCAGTCATGGCAACTAGCTATGACATCTGGGATCAACAGGCAAAGATTCTCCCAGAAGTAATTCTTCTGTAGCCAGTCAAAGGTCTTGGCAATGCCTCCATGGCCAGTTTTTTATGAGCTTGTGACACCAAGGAGAGGCAAAAACTGGTGCGCATGTATGGTAGGTATTGACCCTGCACCTTCTTGAAGAGTTGGTTGTTGCGTATGAGGGTGTCTTCAGACAATTTGGACAGGGCAAGTCAAACCTCTTCAGTCTCACTTTCCCAGGAAGAAGGGTAACCAATTAGCTTGTACAGGCGGTCTGCCTCAGCAGGATGTAGGGCAAGGATGGTCATTTGGGACAATCCATCAGCGTTCTGATGTTGAATCCCAGGGCAATGGAGCACTGTGAAGTCATAACCTTGTAGGCGGAGGGCCCATCTAGCTAAGCGTCCTTCAGGCTCCTTAAGTTGTTGTAACCATTTGAGCAAAGCGTGGATAGTGACAACAGTGAAATGGGTACCATACACGTAGTGGCGGAATTTTTTGACTGCATACAGCACAGCAAGACACTCCTTCTCTGTAACACTATAATTCTTTTCATGCTTATTCATCACACAGGAAGTATAGGCTACAGGGTGGTCCACACCTTCATCGTCAAGCTGAGCCAAGAAGCCCCAATAGCAAGGTCACTAGCATCAGTGTACAAGATGAATTCCTTATTGTAATTGGGGTACACTGAAATGAGTGCTTCTTTGAGTTTCTGCTTTAGAGTCTCAAAGGCTTGCTGTTGGCTGGCAGTCCATTCAAAAGGAACATTACGCAACAGTTGGACCAGGGGTTTACTAGTATCAGCAAAAACAGGAATGAATTGTCTATAGTAACCCATCATGCCCAGAAAGACTTGTACTTCTTGGAGGTTGGTGGGCAGAAGCATTTTGTTGATGGCTTCAACCTTCTTGGTCATTGGAAAAATTCCTGTTTGGGTTACTTCATGGCCCAGGAATTCAAGGCATTCTTTGAAGAAAGCACACTTAGAAGTCTTTAACTTGAGGCCAGCTTCTTGGATCTTTATGAACACCTCTTTAAGATGGGCTAGGTGATCAGTGAAAGTTGCGCTGAAGACTGTTATATCATCTAGGTAGACTGAGACACACAACAACTTCAAGTCACGCAGGATGGAGTCCATGGCCCTCTGGAAAGTTGCTGGGACATTACAGAGCCCTTGCAGCATGCAGGTAGGCTCAAAAATTCCTTCTGATGTGATGAGTGCAGCCCTTTGACGGTCTTCAGGAGAGAGGTCAACTTGCCAGTAACCAGACGCCAAGTCCATGGCAGAGAAAAACTTAGAACCTCCAAGGCGTCAAAGAGTGTCATCAATACGCGGTAAGGGATAGGAATCTTCCTTGGTTAGAGAATTCAACCTCCAATAGTCCATCACAATCTGGTGGCCTCCATCCTTTTTCTTTAAGATGAGCAGAGGAGAAGCCCAGGGACTTTGAGAGGGAGCTAGCAGTCCAGCATCCAGCAGTTGTTTGAGCTCCTTAGAAACCTGCACATCTTCCACTTGGCTGCGGCGGTATGACTTGGTACAAAAGGGGGGAGCATCTCCTGTGTCAATCTGATGAATCACACCTTTGGCCAGCCCATAATCAGTACTATCTTTAGCAAAGATGTCTGAGAATTGGTCTAGTAACTCAAGCACCTCTTTCTGTTGAACTGGCAACAACTGAGGGAAGTCTTGGGCAGTGAACAGAGATAGGACTTGAGGCTCGTCTTTGGGTAGATTAAAGTCTTGAAACGTTCCAAAGGGGTAAAGAGACAAGAGGTCAGGAGCATTTAACAACTTTCTGTAACCAACAACCTGTCCTCTGGATACATTCATAGGAAGCACTGTAAGGTTGGCAACTAGTAATTGAACGGGTCCTTGTGGGAAACGTCCAGAATTCCAGGACAAAGGTAAGGCTTGTTACGTCCCAGCAAAGGATGAGAGTACAGCTCTAAGAAAGTCTGTTCAGGTAGTTCATATGAGATCTTGGAGTCTATGATAGCCTGAAAGCCTGGGGGGATGGTGATAGCAGACGTGGCCATGAGAGGGATTCCCTCAGTTGCAGGACAAGCCATGGGAGGAAACTTCATGTTGGTGGAATGGGTTTGGTATTTTAGGGTGAAAACCCCAGTGGGGTACTCCAGTGTACATGTCTTCAAACGTTTACCAGGAACTTTGATTGGCTCCTCAAAGATCAGAGGGACTTTGTACCCTAGGATAGAAAGATAACCATCCTTTAGGTTGATGATCCCATTATATTCCCGAAGGAACTGGGTACCAACCAAAAGGTCATAGCTCTCATTTTCTAGAACAACAGCTGGTGCAGCCAACAGGAGCTTATCAAATTGCATTGGTAAGGAAGAGTACGCACCAATGGCGCAAGTCATGGAGAGACCAGCGGTGCCATAGGATTGATGGTAGTTGAGATCAGGGGCCAGCTTAAGTTTCTTCACCAGTTTAGAAGAAACAACGTTGACAGGAGAACTGGTGTCCAGGACGGCTTTGATTTTTAATTTTTGAATATATATCTCTACTCGAGTGGTGGTGCGTTCAAAGGGTGGCAGAACAGCCGAGATATCCTGTGCCTCAGCTAGTTCCTTGTTTTATTTCTCAATCATGCATTGTAGTCCCAGAAACTCCTTATATACAGTTTGGAGATGGAGTGAGACAGATACATTCTTGAAAATGGCGTCTGCAACTTCAGCGGCTTCCTCTGATGATTCCACTAATACAGGGGACCGTTTTGCCTGAGTAAGATAGGGGCAGGAGACAACTGCTTTGGCTTCAGACAAGGGCTTGGAGGATTTGTAGTCTTCCTGGATTGTAGCTTGTAGGGAACTGCAATAGTTTCAGGGACGGCAAGAACAGAATACCTGTATGCATCAGGGTCTTCAACATCAGATTCATCCACATCAGAATCATCAGAAATGTCATGGAACAGGAGGAGGATAGGAGGTGCTTCATCATCAGCAGGCTCAGAGTCAGTAGCAGGAAGAGATATAGAAGGAGACTGGGAAGAATTGTCAACCAAGAGCGTCTCTGCCTCTAGGTTGACTGTTTTTTTCCCAACTGATCCTTGGGATCAGCTCCTTCAACCCGCAGATTGGTGCAGACAGGAGAGTGGTGGCCTATCTGACCGCAGTTATGGCAACCCTGACGTCAAGGAGGATTTTGTGAGTTCATAGTGAGGATACAAGGGCCGCGAGAAGAGGAGCCAGAGTTGGAAGTGTCATGACTCTCTCAAATGACTGCCCCGGAATGGGTAAGATGCATATCTTGGAGCAGTGTCTTTATACTTTTCATGGAGGACAGCATAGCCTTGTGGGCCTTGAAATGAAGGCACAGTAGTTGATTCATCTTGAGGGCTTGGGCGCAGGCCATATACGCTTCATGTGCTGTCAATTGTCTGCTTATTATTAACTGTTGTCCCTCCATGTAAAATCTGTCTGAAAATTTGGCTAACGTCTCTTTGGGCTTGAATGATATATGCATGAAGGCATCCTTTTTCACCTCCAGGCTAAGATCACCACCAAACTTGTCAATCAGGAGCTGTTTCATGCCTTCCCAGGTCTCAATGGTGGGCATCTCTGGAACAACAACTTCTTGACAGGTCAGGTGTAAACAGGTTAGAATATGTTCCTTCTTAACCTCATCTGATGCTTGTCTCATGGCAGTCTCATAAATAGTTAAGAAAGCTGCAATAGTTGAGGTTTTGGGATCAAAGTCTTGCTTAAAATTAGGCTTGAAGTGTGCCTTGGAGCTGGACCACCATTGCTGCTATTGAGTACATTTATGCGCAGGGAGAACTCAGCTTCAGATTTGGAGGGGGGTTGTCTAGCCCATAGCTGTCAAACACATTCTTCAAGGGTTGTCAGAGTCTTGGTAGTTCTGGCACCCATAGTGTTGGCCAGAGTGGTCTGTTGTTTGTTAACATCTAGGTGTTGTCCTTGGGTAGTGACAACAGTGGAGAGCTCAGTCAGCCGCAAAGTAAGGGATGGCCCCACTGATAGGCAGGGGGCAAATCTGTCATTTACCAAATCAATCAGCTCACTCATCTCCTGTACGTCTCTGTCCAACTCAGTATGGTCTTGTTTCAAAGGTCCACCTCATTGGCTAGGGCAATCAACTCTCTGGCACAGTTGATTCAAGGAGCTCCCGCCAAACCAGGACAACAGCCATCCTCCTTGTTAACCCTGAGTGGTCTAGCAGGGGCCGTCACTACCTCATGTAAAGCAGCAACTTCTTGCTGTAGTTCAGCAACCTGAGCAGTCAGCGCAAGAACCTGGGGGTCAGGTTGAGGCATTTCAGTAGGACGTCCTTGGCTACAAGTGGAAGTGCGTAATTCTCTGATGGCCTCCCAGATCCTCTGCTCTCTGTCCACCAGATCATTGGCAGGAGGAGAAGGCGGAGCATCAGGTTTGGGAGTAGACAGCTCATTCACCTGACTCTGAAGTTTGGCTATAGCTCAGCAGTGGTAGCTCTCTCTTGATCAAATTCCTCACTGAGTTCATTTAGACCTTGGGCGACAAGGTCAGCTACCTGTTGCAATTGCTCAAAGGAATAGACACTAAATGCATTGAGCTGTTGCACTAGGCGTTCAAAGTTGGAGAGATAAGCGTTTAGGGTGGAGTCCACTTGAGTTCACCAGGCTTGCTCTAACTGGTGAAACTCATGTAATTGCTCCCTAGCGTACTCAGGGATGAACTGGTACATTTGCTTGATGGAATTGACTAAATGTGTTTGAGAGGTGACCAAATCACGCTGATTATCAGATACCAGGGAGAACAGGGAATGGATCCACTGTTGGTAGGCAGCAAACTTGTCCCAATGATGGGTAACAGCTGCTTGTAGAGACAAGATTTCTTGAACATGGAGTCCCAAAACCATCTGGTGGTGGGCCAAGGCAGGCTGTACAAAGGATGACAGCAGGTGATCAGCAGAGCCAGCTGCTGAGAGGAGATGTTGTGGAAACTGAGGGGCCACAATTAACTCATAATATTTGGCACGGCTAAACTGTTGCTGAAAACGAGGGATGGCCCCGTCCTGAGCTATCCCAAGGGTTAATGACATGACTTGTTCCAAGTCAGGGGTACCCATAGGGAAAGCAACTAGGCAGGGACCATTCCCAAGGTTTAGTACAGTAGGGGCAATAGGCAGGTTGGCAATGTCTTCCTCAATAGGAGGGCTGGTAATTTCAGGCAAGGTTGACTCCCAAATAGGCAGAGGCAAGGGACCTGAAAATGTAGATGCAAAAATGATAACCAAGGGGCTTAGAGCCCCTGTAGTGAGCACCATTTTTTTCATGTTCTGAGGCGCAGCACAGACACACAATGGGAAATCCTAACCTTAGGATTGGATTTGTACTAAGTCTTGGTTAGATGACAGGAAAGGCAATAGCGTTTACCTTGCGGCCCTGGATGAATAAACTCTACTAGGCGTGGCTAGAGAGAGGTGCAGAAGTACAGAAGACACAAAGACAAAGATGTGAATAGAACTTAATTTTATTGGTAAATATATAAATGGAATATATAGTGGTTGAGAATACCACAAAACACTACCAGGACAGTAGGATCACTTGCCACAAGCATGAGTGGGGTGAGTGAGTTGCGCAGAGTCAGGAAACCAAACAATCATATTTCCTGAAGCAGAAGACAGTTCATTTTGAGAGTCAAAAGCAAAAGCAAGAGATTCATCTTTGAAATGGCCCACCAAAGGCAAATCAAAACATGGTGAATGCCGTTATTCAAGACAGCTGGGGAGATCCAATAGGCTAGATGGATTGTTGCCCACAAGTCAAACATAAAAGTAGATTGTAGACCACAAATATGGCAACATGGACCACAGGAGCAGCAGGAATGGAGCCAAGGAAAATACCACAAACTTAAAAAATAGGGAGTATCATGGTTTTGATCTTCACAAAATTTCAAATAGGTTGGTGTAATTTTCTGGATCACAAACAATAAAATGGGAGCAAACAGGGGTACCCACAAGCAGGAAGTAAATTAGGGAGTGACAAAATGGGTGTGGGAAGCTTGGTGATGGTCTTGGGCAACTTGGATTGATAAAAAACAAAGAGAAGGTTCAAAAACAAAAGAATTTAAGGAAAATTCAAAGTAAAAGTAGATTTTATATTGAAAATTAACTAAAATTTTAGGTTCAAAAGCTCTTTTTAGAAAGCAAAAGTGTAACTATACAGCAGCTATACGTCAGAGCCTCTTCTAAAATTCTCAGAAGAGATGCTGGGTTCAAAGCAGGTCACTACAAGGTAAGCTTTAATAGAACAACTAACACTTTAATCTTTAGATTGTAGAAACACCAAACATGTGTTCCTGGTAAGATAAAACTTGAAATAAAGTGCAACAAGTTCCAAACTTTAATGATATTGAAAAATAGACAAACAGGGGACTGGAGGTCATCTTGCCATGTAAAAATGGAGTTGTTGCAGGGGGAGGAGTCACATGACTACAGAACTTGAATCCAATTCAATTGGCTGGTGGAGAAATTTATGTTGGTCAGGGCCTGGGAGACTGGAGAGCTCATATTAATTTTCACAGTGCTGCCTGATTGACTGGAGGGACTCCCAGGCATATGAAATTCATCTGGTTTTTGAGTGTTGATGTGGCGTCCCTCAATTGGGTAGATCTGATAGTTTTCAAAAGTGGGCAACACCAGGCCAACAAGTAATCCAAATTAACCTATGTTTCTTCCCAGGAGGGGGAAGCCAGGGGAAATGAATTCACAGGATAAGCCAACACAAATATCTTGTCAACTGTGTGTGCCAAATCTCCTAAAGAATTATGGGGTTTGGCTGATATTTTTTGGACCTTTCTTAGTGCGGCGAGGGAAGATAGTGTGATCCAACCCCGGGGGTGGCAGTGAATTTACAATAACTCTCAGAGAGCTATTATGGTAGGTATTTAGGGGAAAATATAAAAAGTTCATAATGAATATGGAAGAAGGGAGATGATTGGGTGAAGAACAGAAAAGGGAAAATCTGTTATCCAAAACAGGGTTTTCAAAATCCAACTTTTTCAGTTGGATTTGTTACATACTGTATTACCCTAGTCACAATGAGAACTATTATATGGAAACTGATGCCTCTGATGCCTCCATAGGTGGGGATCTCTGTATCAAAACATTCAGTTAAGTCTTTCCTGTTTCCTATGAATACCAAAAGCTGCCTTATAGGGAATGATAATATCCCATCCACAATAAGGAGTTAATTACCATAATATACTGCTTTGCCAATTGATGATTCTACCTTGAACATCATGAGGAGTTCACAGCAACTATCAATCATAAGTTGCTTATATATTTAAAGACACAAGTAATTATCCCACATATTCAAGCACAATGAATGGTGTTCCTAAAAATTCTCAACACCAAAATACAGTACAAACCAGGTCCTGAACTTGTTACAGCTGACACCCTATCACACTTTTATGTCTAAGCCTCTAGAGGTCAGGATAGGCTGGAACTAAACTGGTCCCTCCTTGTTCTCTGTACCAAAGATTAAGGGGTTTCCCTGGGCCCCACATACATCATTTATGATACAGTAGTCACAAACAAACACCTTTTTTCTGATGTCTATGGAACATTGCACTGTAAGATATCAGATGGCGTAATTATCCTCTACGTGGCCACTCATCAAATAGTGAACACAATTTTACATAACCACAGATATCTTTGCCACATCAAGAGTAGAAACCTAAACAAGTTCTTGAAGCACAAATTATGGTGACCTACCTTGTACAGGAACATCCATAAAGTACTTAAGCAATGTGAGGGTTACATGAAGTTTTCCAAGAGCGATACACCCCCAAGTCAGTACTGAATATCCACACTCAATTACCCTTTGAAATGTGGGCCCTTGAAATTGCGTGACCCATTATAGGTAAAACACAATGACAAGAAGTACATCATCACAGCAACAGTGATGAAATTTACTGTAGGGATGCAAAAGTGAGAATTCAAAAGTGATAATTTAAAAGTGGTTGAGTCAAAACTTTTTAAATTTTCAAAATGGCTTTTATAATAAAGTGACTACTTCTTCTTGACTTTCTTAGTTGATAGAATGAATAAAAAGTCTTTTACATGGGCATAATAATTTTTAATTCCAGATGAGTTGTTTTAAATTAATTTTTAAATTTCAAAATTGTCAACTTGGCCACTTTTAGATTCTCACCTTTGAATTCTCACTTTTGCATCCCTACAGTTGATTTTGCCACTTTTTCCATCATCACTGCCATCAATTTTGCTACACACTGGTTAGTAGTGCAAGCCGTCAAGGTGCACACAGGTAACAATATGTGCAGGTTCATAAGCAAGGAGATCATCAGCAAATTTGGAAATCCAGAATTGTTATAACTGATAAAAGAAAAGAGTTAACCTCTGAAGACACTAATGTATACCTCACCAAGCAGGGTGTGGAGCATACAGTGACCACTCCCTACCACCCACAGGCTAAGGGCAGGGTAAAACAGTTAAATGATAGCCTAGTGCAAGCCCTTGCCAAACTCATCACCAGGGCGCCCAAATATTGATAAAACATTCACCTACAGCCCCCTTGTATTATGTACCTGAGTGAACAGATCCACAGGAAAATCTCTTTTGAATTAGTCTATAACACATAGACCAGCCTAATTCAATCCCTGACAGGTCCCAAGCTTGAGATGTCTTGAAACCGCAGGCTTGACCCGCCAGCAAGGTTCCAACCAAGCGGGTCCGTGACCCGCAATCCAATTACCCAGCCACTCAAAGCCAGACCCAGAAGTCAACTTGGATTACCAAATCAATCAACATGAACAAATGATAATCCCTCACGGTGGATACCTCAATTTGGCGCTTGACTCATTAGCAGGATCAAGCCACCCCCTCTTCCATCCAGCCGTGTGATCACCAATCATGTTCCTTCTATCCATTGATTCACAATAGCTATATAATCACTATCTCACAATAAAGATTATTATCTATCCTCTAAATATTTTTCCCCTTTTAACTCTGCTAAAACAGCACAGTTACAACAGATGCATAAGAAAGTACCACCCAGAGACAATCCAAATGTTTGCCTTGCCAATTGCAATCAGGAGGATTGAGAAGATAAGCAGCTGCAAAGCATAAAAATCCCCCTCAAGAAAAGGCACAAAGTTGGGGACAAAATCTGGGTGATGAATACTGACAAGATTGAACTACAGCCCAAAAGATTGACCCTGTCATTGTGTTAAATATAAGAAATGACAATAATGACCTTGTCCAAGGATTGACCAGACAAAATTAGGACATGTCCTTAAACTACAATCAACTCCAACCATGAGAATAAGGGCAGAAACAGCAATAAGATGCACTACCTATAACTAAGCAGCAGCTGGTGGAGTATGTAGCCCGTGCCCCAGACATCCTTACCGCTGACCAGACACATGAGAAGGCTGACACTCAGCAGGGGTGTCAAAACTTCAGGGTCAACCCCTTTGACAAACTCCTAATAAAAAACCTTAATTTTTGATTCAAATATCCTGACATATACAGTCAAAAATAGAAGTCAACTTGATTTTCAAACAAGGAAACACACACCAACAATAATCCAAACCCAGAGGCAAACACAATTTAGCGCCTAACTCATTAGTAGGATCAAGCCACCCCCTACCCATCCAAGTTATTGATCAGCGGGTATTCTGTTCCTCTTAAAGGATTTATTTAAACTATATAATCTCACATATCCCAATAAAGACATTATCTAATTTCCTATAGTTTTCCCCTTGTAACTCTGTTAATACAGAACAGTTACAACAATGAGTTGATTTTGCTTAGTGCTACAGCTTTGAAAGATTATGTACCATAATTAAAGACATTTTTAATTTATCAGATAAAAATAATTAAAAATAGGCTTTTTCTAAGGCATAAAATCTTTCAAAAAAATACCAGAAACATATTTTGGCTGGCTGTAGTGAAAGAGAAAATTGGGTGTAGCACAGCTTTACCTGTTTGGAAGCCTGCACATGCTGCATTTCATTTCAAGAACAATTTTGGATAAAATTAAAAATTAAAATATAAATATGTTCCTTGCCAAGAAAAGTTTCACTACATCACCAAATAAGCTTTTTAACGAGTATGACAAACTTTAAGGATTTTAAAAGGGTACTAATAAAAACAAAAATGTCTTCATTCTAGAATATAAAAATGTATAATAAGGTGTGATGCTGTAAAAGAGCAAAGCTGGACATAGCCCAGGTTTGTTCTTTTCACATCCTACTCACCATACTTGTTTTAAAACCTTAGTGGGAGGATTAAGAAGCTCTTGAATGGCACAATTTTAATTATACCAATTTTATTGTTATCCAGACTGATAGCATAGATGTACTATTGTGTTTGAGACGGTGAAATTTGCTTTATTGGTTGCGATTGTACTTGGCTTTATAGATTTTTGCGTCAATATCAAGAAGAGATTTAAACATGTCATAGGATTGGTCGATTGAGTAAATGGCAGCGCCGTATCGTACTGGTACAGAGAGAGCTTTGGGGTCAGTACTATATCTTCCTCTTGCCTGTTGTAGTTCTCTAGCTCTTGCTCCCAGTCTTCTCGTGATATCATTTCTGATTACTTCACCCTTTGATATTACCATATCCTTTGAGTCGACGTGGGAATCCTTAATGATAGAATTATAGTTCAGCCTCTCTGCGTTGAGAAGTTTTATATTGCCGTCATACAATATTTTCTCGAAGGGCTTCAAGTTGACTACTACTGAGTGCTTTCCTTCCACTGGCTTTGTGGAGTATGGGGCGGCCACCACGATGCTAACAAGGAGTGTAAACTTCATTTACTTTCCTTGACTGCCAACTCAGCTTATAAACCATTTGGGTGCCACATTCTTATCGATGGCTTAGTCCTCAGGACTAAATTTACGTCAAGAATGGATATGACGCCAAGTTCCTAGAATAGCGAATGAAAATTCAGCAAAACGAATTCAAGCATTCATAAATAGCCGAAGCTAGCGTTCATTAGCACAAGCACATCTGAAACCAATAATATATAATTCATTACAACCATTATTCAAACTGTTTGGAAACGAACATGCGCCTTGCAAATGTATCGCTTATTAAAGATATTCGTATTACACTATAGTTCCAATCAGTTCTCCCTTGAAATATAAACAAAGTTCAAAGTCCCCCTGGGCAATGCAAAAATATCAATCCCTGACTATACTTATTTAAAACAAGCCACATGTTTCCTTTAAAATAACTTCATTTCACTCTCATCACACCTTCTAATCCCAAGCCAAGTTCCCAAAAACGCCATATCCCAGTCAACTGGAGCTATTATGTTAATTACACTGATTCAGAAGCCAAAATTTAGTTTAGTTTTTATATGTGATATTTTGAAAATTTTGGAGCCCTACAACCAACTCTAAAGGGACACTTCTTTGCATCAGCGCGGCCTTTCTTAGGTGGCTTACAGGAATAGTTTTATTCCCTACTTTTTGCCGAATCCATCTAAACCACACGATATATAATCATCTTCAAGCACGACATATCCTTCCAATTAATTACAAGCCAAGACAATTTAAATCACCCCAATTGAATTATTTAATTGATATTTATAACAGCCAGTCTGTCTGTAATGTCAGCTCGATTGCACTCAAGCCGTAGAGGATCGAATTGCTTTGATTTTCCATATTATTTAAAATTAAAGTATATAGCCAAGCCAAAACCTTTATTTGGTTCATCCTTACATCCAGTCCCTTACATGCATCTTGGAATGTATGTAGATTTAATTCGGGTGAGTGTGCCTAAATTATACACAGTCAGAATATAAGACACTCGGACTTTAATAAATATTTCTATAACTACTTGATTTTTAAATTGTAGTTCGACTATTGTAACCATGTCAAAGAGGCTGATCTATGAAGATTAACTGACTCCAGAATATGTGGATTAAAATCGGAAAAGGATAAATATATTGTTTGAGAATAAGATTGAAATTTGGATTGATTTACTAACTTTTATATGATTGGATGTTAACCTCTATGTTGAGGATTGATTTGCCTGAGAAAAAAAAGCTCAATAAATTTAAAATATCTGATTCAAATTATACACATAAATACTAATTTAATTAAGAGACCATTGGCTTGCAAATTTCAATTTAATTTATTTTGAAGTGAAATAATAGATTATTCCACTCAGATGCATCAGTTGATTCAAATGGCTGAGGATTGTTTCAGAGTTTAGCCTGCTTGCCATTGTATATCTTAATTAGGAAGTCAGTGGACTGAACTGGCAATAATAATATTAAGACTAAATAAAGTAATTTTCATAGGGGTTATGGTATCTAGATTAGTTTTTCAGATAAAACCAATCAAAATAGTATAGACCATGATAGCTCTGGCTGCTCAAGATGCTGAGATATAGAGCAAAGTGCTGCAAATAAGCTTACGCTGTAAACAAAGACCTATTGCTGCATAGTAATTGGTTATAAACTAGCCATCACAGGTAAAGTTTAAGTGGTTATCTATTAGGCTTTAGAGCAAAATATCTGGTAGTACTCTTGCATAGATGTTAGATAGTACTGCTGATCAACTGATCAAATACTCTGCTTAAGACCAATATGCATTCTTGAGATTCTGCAGAGGAGGGACAGAAAAGAAAAGGAGCCCCATGAGCTGTCAAGTATATACTTCTGGGAAGTATAATAAATGAGATAAAGGGAAAAATTAAGAAGAGAATGACACTTTATTAGATATGAATATAGGGTATTACATAGTATCATGGAAAGCCACATACTGTCCATGTATGCCATGGGAATCATGGGGCTTATCTGAGTAATGTTCCTCATAAGTCATGGGGCTTACTTAAGTTGTGTTCCGCTTAGGATATGGATTGTTTGATCCTTGTAATAGATGGCTGAATGATAGTGGTGCCACTGACTTAATGATTAGTTAGTGAGTCATTTGGGGAATCATTTGGTGAGTTTCTCAGGGAGTTAATTTCCCAAGAGGAGTAATTGTAGATGTTGCGACATATCCCCCTGGGGTGCTGGAAGGTGGAACCTTGCTAAATTTCCTGAGAGTATCAGGGATTTGGGCTTGGTATTGATCCAGTTTTGCATTGGGGACAGGTAGCTGAGAGTTAAGTTGTGCTATTTTTTTTTCTTTGCATAGGAAGAGTCAATCATGATGCATATGTTTTAGTTAAGTACATGCATCGATTCCTTTGAGGAGGCAAGTAGGTTTGGTTTGACTTCCATGGCAATTCATGGTCCTCATAGCCCTGGTTCCAATTTGTGCAAATCATAATTGAAAATCCAAATATTTTCTCTGACATGAAACTGTTCCTATTGTATGGGGATTGTTTCTCTCTCAATTATTTCTTTTTATTATCCTCTTGGTCTTTTCTGGCGTGCTATACGTCAGGGTCATTGTTGTCTGGTATTTTCTTAGTTTGAGTATTTGGGGTCCTAACTTAGTACTGATGATGATGGATTTATATCCATAGACAAGTTTGTACAGGCTTTTACCTGTATTTCAATTGAATCTTGTTTGGCACACCATTACTGCTATCAGAAGAATGTCTGCCCAAAGTTGTGATTTGTTGGGAGAAAGTTTACTGAGAGCCTCTAAAAGAGAACTGTTTTGTCATGAACTGCCATGACATTGTTATTTCTAAATGTTGTGTTTTAACTACCTGGGCTGATAAAGCAGATTTTTGTCATCAAAACGACACCTTGCTGGTCTCCCCAGGTGAACTAGTTCATAATTTAATCAGAGTTGAATATTCAGCCCGGGAGAACTCATTAATACATCCTGAAAAGGAAATGCAATTAGGTATTGGGCCTACAAAGACAACAATCAATGCTGTGCAGACAAATACTAGTGTATTTCAGCTGATACTAATCAGATTTGGACGTTCTTATGCTCAAATTGAAGCCACAAAGCAGGAGCTTCAATTATAGTCATTTTAGGACAATAAATACAAGAAAAGCATGAAGTTCAAATATTCTCAAAGGAATATGATGCCATACAATAAGATGATGTCTCAGACTCACAGAATGAGCACTCAGATGAAGACCCAAGAACCTCTGGGAATGATCTGGAAGAATCAGATCAAATGGTATAAAAAGAGCCTGATTCCTCTCCCCTTCATTTGTGGTCATTTTTGGTCCTTGAAATAAATAAATCAAATACATCCTATCTTCAATTTAATGGTTCAGAGTCAGAAACCCTTGAGCCCTGACATGTTTAGTCTTTCAACTCTCCCATTTGCTTGTGGATGATAGCGGCTGGTGACTGTATGCCTTATACCATTTTTTGCAAGGTAAATTTTTGTTTCAATAGCTTTAAGTTCAGTTCCTCTGTCTGTGATTATGTGTTTGGGTTTTTCAAATTTGGTTATTGCCTCTTTGCCAATAAATTTTCTCACATTATTTCCTTTTTGTTTCTTGTGGTTTGTGCTATAGGCCACCTATTTGCTTAGTCAATAGATGTTATAATGTATTTATGCTTTTTTATCTCCAGACATGGGTGCACAATGTCTAATTCCCACACTTTTAATGGTTGTGTGACTGAAACTGGCATTACTGTCTTGGGGGTGCCTTGGAATGGGTGTACTTCTCACATACCTCACATTGTGCCAGTACTTCCTTTATATCATCCAGAATGTTGGGCACCAGTAGCGTGTCTTGAGATATTCATGCAAGTTTCTGCTACAGATGTGTCCCAGATCTCTGTGGTAGAGAGAAATTATTTTCAATATTTTGTGCTGATGTGACATAGGGTACATTATCATCACTTGGTAATATGTGGTGTAGAGTACCATATACATTTTTGAGCATGTGTTTGTTCTTAAGGAATTTCTCTTGGATGTCCATTGGTGTAACAGGTGGAGACCCCTCTTGGATATTTACCTTTATTAACATGGGCCAATTGAGGGCTCCACAGTGCATAGGAGATGCTTACAGTATAGCCTTTATAAGGCATCTGAAGTAAGTAGTTCTTTGCCTGGTTTGTACTCAATTATCATTAGATATCTTTGTATAAGGCTCATTGATTCAGCTTGTCTTCTTGATAGGTGTTGTTGAGTTTTGAAGAATATTAGGGTCTTGTATTTGATTGGCACTTTGAATATTTATGCAACTCTCAAGTTACATGCTACTTCATTAGACAGTGCACAATAGCTACCAGGTCTTTGTCATGTATTGGATATCTTTTCTTGTCATCAGATAGTTTTCTTGATTCATATGCTACAGGGAGGAAATCCTTTTCTGCAGTTTGAATTCAGAGTACTCCTCCTTTTGCGTTGTTGAGCAACTTGTGTTATTGCTGGTATGTTCAAAGCTACAGATAGATTTTAGCCTTGCCAATTTACTCTACCTAATCCTATGCAAGAGCACTACAGACTACAATAGAATAGAACTTTGAAGACAATTACGTTTATTGAAACTGGAGTACAATCTAGCCAGCGGCTGCAATCTATCCAGGTGTAACTAAGAACTTGTTGTCCTCCTTTCAGGCATCTATATTAATATATACTGCAACAACCCTTGTTCTTGTCCTTTCAGAAAGTTCCCAGTGGCTACCTTTGCAATAGATCCATTTTTGCTGGCTGCGCCTATCTTGATTGACTGTCCTTGGAATGTGTGTTGCTACTGGCCTTGACAGGCGTACATGGCACTTCAGCTACAGCCTACACTCTTCTTGAGCTAGCCTACTGTCATTTATAAGTTGGCTGTTTCTTACACACCTATTATTGCGCTGTGAAACTTTGCTGTATTTAGTTGATGCTTAGAAATTGTCCCTGTTCAGCCCTCTCACATTGAAAAGTGGAATTCCAGTATTCCATTTGTAGGGCTTAATCAGTGATTCTTTTCTGGCTGGCAAGCCTTCTGCTTATTAATGCAACAGGTCAAATTGGGGATTATATGCCATATAATAGCAGACTTGATCCAGTATCAACCCATGTATTATCCGCCGTTTAATGCTGACCCGAACCGATAGAAAGCTCAATTATACACTGTGTAATGCTGAACCAAACTCAGTATTTCCTTGACATATGCACATCACTTGTTTGATATGTTGGCAACTGTGTTAAGGTTAACTCCCTTAAACTTGACTCCCTGGTACTTGACACTTTATTGAGTACCAGGGAAACAAGTGCCGCATATGTGAATCTATTAGTATTTTTGGCTTAACTGATTTTAAGCTAATTTTTACTGGTAATTTAGGGGTTCAAAACCAAAAACCAAGGTTAAATTTACTCAAACTTGACTTTGTTTAATAAATTAGTTAGCTAAATTACCAATTTAAGGGTCAATTTATAAGTAAATTTACTAATAGAAATGAAAAACCCTGTGTTTGACACTCTAAACCCAAAAGTGATCAGTTTGACACTTTTAAGCCAAATTTTAATTTTATTAATAAAATACATATGCGCTTATATAAAATTTGTTATTTACTATTATATTTTTATTATTAGTGTCCATAGTTGTTGATTAGGCTCCCAAGCACCACTATACTGGATTTAGTGGCATAGACATTAATCAAATACCCCACTTGTTTTACATTATGTCATTCCCAGGTTTTTGGATTAAGTGGTGCCACATAAATTAAGCCCAATTTATTAAGAGATTTCATATGTAATTTATAAAAAACTGAAACTTGACACTTTCTTTGTTCAACTCTATCCACTTGACACCCAATTGGTTTCTGATTTAACTAATCAAAGGCTTGGAATTAAGACTAAATTAATATGTGATGCACTATGAGCACCACTTGACACTCACTCACTTATCACTTTAACTTGGGGATTAGTACAGAGAGCTTCTTAATGTTTTAACCAACACTATGGTAAATAATTCACTCCCAGCTCCTCACAGCATGCCCTAATCACTAATAAACACATTCCCATTCATTTACTTTTTTAACTTATGTTGTATTTTTTTTATTTTTGAGCATACAAAACTGCCTTGCTTTTGGGTTAACTTTCAACCCCAGTTTAAATTTAAGCAAGTTTTATATGTAAAAAAACATAGTGAATTTGATGTTTCTGCTTGATTCCGGCATACTTGACAGTGAGAATTCAGCTTTTTCTGGCTGATTGACAGTGCCAAACTCAACACTTTACTATGTTTTGAATTTTCAACTCTCAATAAAAAAAATTCCACATAATAATTTTTTTGCTATTATAATCTACTACTTTTTCTGCTGCTCTCCATATAATTTTCATATATTTTTTTGATTTTCAATTAAACTTTTACATTGATTTAACACTAAGATGTTATTCTGAACCTAACATCTTTGATGCTTTATCATAAATTCACTTATTTTCTATGTTTTAACCTTTTTATTTACACTTTGAGTTTCTATTTTGCTTCTATTTACTTTTTTATGTTTTTTTTGATAAATAAAACTTTATTTGCATCCTTTTCATTTAACTTTTGCTTTGTTTTACCTCTGTGCTTTATATCTTTCATAATTCTATTATTTACAATGCTAAAATTTTCTTTAGACAGAATCAAACAAGAACAGCCAGCAGCCTAAGCGCCAAGCCTCCAAGGGCTCCAAAGAAACTGCCTCCACTCCCAAGCGTGCCAAGAAGCCTGCAAAGGCAAAGTCTCCAACCCCATCACCTCCCACTCCATCTCCTCCTACTCATCCCCCCCTTCACCCTCATCTTCTACATCCCCTTCACCTTCCCCAAAAAATCCTCACCCAATAAATCTGATGGTGATCTTACCAACCACTCATTTTATCACTCAGAGGCTGACTCCAAGCCCACCAAGAAGCGGCATACCAAGAAGTCAAAGGCTGCCAAGGAGCCCACCTCTTTGTCTGATAAGAAAAAGGAGGCATCCAAGCAGGCCTCAAAGAACCCTTCCCCTCCCCCTCCCAATGGCTCTTCCCCTCCTTCTTCATCTGACCCCCAAGATGAGCCAGAGGATTACTCCAAGAGGTTTAAAGCTTCTGGTCATGTGGTCTGGGATTCACTGGCCATCCACAACATTTGCAATGTGGGCAGAGAGTTTAAAGTTCCTAAGCGCTTCACCCAGTACTTCCTAATCATGTCCATAAAGGGCAGCCCTGGTTACATTGCCGACAATTATATCTTTAATTGCAACAACCAAAAGCAGCAGACCAAAAGCAAGCACTTTGTCTGCAAGGATAAGACTTGCGGGGCCCAGTTGAACACCAAGGGCTAGGAGCAAGTAATGTTGGAGAAGAGGGAGCACACTTGTGAGCCCCCCCAATCATCTAATCACTTGGATGTTAAAGTGGTACCTTGTGCAAGTAATACCCACATCCTCTCATCTTTGCGCATCAGATCTGGCCATCAAGGCCCTCTAACATCTCAAACCCAACAATCTCAAGTTAGTACCAACACAGGAGCAGTTGGTCAAATTCATCAGCAATAAGTGTATTGCTGCCAATCCCCTTCTCCCAAGGCTTCTGATGTCCTCTCTGAGCTCACGCTCACTCATGAGCTTAAGCAGCTTCTGAGTGGGGAGCACTTCCTGCTTCATGATGACGGGCCTCCAGCCAAGGACCGTATAATCTGCTACTCAACTCATCAGAACCTGATGTAGTTGAAAAGGGCGTCAACCTGGCTAGTTGATGATACCTTTGCCACTTGCCCACGGATGTTCAAGCAGCTCAGGATGGTCCATGCCCAGATTGACATCTGGGTGATTCCACTTGCTTTCATCCTTCTCCCTGGGGCCACTGAGGCCATCTATATCCACGTGTTCTCCATCCTCCGCCAAGCAATTTCCCTCCTTCCTCCCACCAGCAATGATGAATCCAAGAAGACTCCCCACACACCCGCGCCAACCTACCTGCCTCTGACAAGGACCAGGCCACCCTGGACTTGGAGGAAAAGGCGAGACTAAGAGCTCTTGGGCCTTGTGTATGCATTATGGACTTTGAGCCTGCTCAGTTCAATGCATTTGTGCAGCTTCTTTAAAGGGAGGTGCAGGGGTGCCACTTCCACTTCCGCCAAGAAATTGCTTGCAATGTGCAGGCCCACACCAAGCTTAGTAGGTTGATCTGGAGGGATACTTTAGACACCTGCAGATTTGTGCTGGCACAATTTAGTGCCTTGGCTTTTTTAAAGCCAGAGCACACTGCACAGGGGTTTAAAGTGCTCTCAAAGGATCCCTACATAGTGGAGCACCCGGAGTTCAAGCCTTTCCTCAAGTACTTTGAGCCCCAGTGGATTAGGAAGGTTGTCACGCAGAGGCAAGGCAAGGCCTGTGCCAAGGCCAGCTGGAATGTGTACCGGGCGGCAGTGAATGGTGAGCTCAAGACCACCTCAACACTAGAGGCTTACCACAAACACCTCAAGGCCAACTTTGGGCACCACCCAAAATTCAATAAGTTCTTTTCCCTCTTGCAGCACAAGCAGGAGAAAACCATCTCCAAGCTGCGTGATCTCTCCAACTGTGTCCCCCCACCAAGTAACAACCCGCTGTACCCTCTTCACCAAGGCCATCCAGGGTGCGGCCAAGCACAAATACAAGGCCTCTGAGCTTAAGCAGCAGCTTGAGCTTATTGCCACTGTCCTCCTGGAAGGGGCCAAAATGAAATGGGGAAAGAATGACGAGGAATAAAACTTGCTTGCTTGGTTATATAATTTTACTTTTAACTTTTAACTTTTAACTTTTTAACTTTAATTTTTACTTATTAGCTTTGATCATTTAGTTTTTAGTTTTAATTTTAAGTTTTTTTTAACTTAACTAGATAGCAGTGATTGTTCTATGTATGCATGGTAAGTTTGAGATGAATATTTATAGTTGAAAGTGAGTGAAATATCTTAATTTTTGTTAATTTCCAAATAAAACATATGATATTCACAGTTGTGCTTATATGAACTATATCAAATAAACATTAATATTTCTTTATATTTTTGAAAAAAGTATATTGTTGTGTTTATCTTTATTTTTGTTTCATTTGAATTTGAATTTTTACGGTAAAAAAATATTTTTATAATGAAGAGTGTAAATTACATAGTTTAATGAGAAATAATTGCTTATTTCTCCTTATTTCTATTAATTAAAGTACTGTTTTTATTGCATTTCTGAGCTCTATGGGTTTACTTTAGTGTACCATAGCTGTATAGCTTAAGTTTTTATATTAAAAGTTTTCAGTACATCAAGATCTGTTAATTAAAAAAGTGTCAACTTCCAGTTGTTGATCAGGGCAAAAGCTGAATTCTCACTTTACTATAGTGTCAACTACCAGGGAGTCGAGTTTAAGGGAGTCAATCACCAAGGAGTCAAACTTACCACAGTTGCTGATATGTTCATAGACACCATCAGGATGGGTGAGGCTGAGTTGATACAACGTTCAGCATGATGGTATGGGCAATATACAGTTGATGATTTAGTGATTACACACTGTGTAATCAATGATAATCACTATATTGACTAACATTTATAAGGCGTATAATAGCTTTATCAACTAGTAATTATACGGCGTGTAATATAACACATCAGAATGATAATCAGTGATAATATGGGTATAATTGTTGCATCTATCCTAATAAACTAACAATTATACAGCATATAACTGCCATATCATTTATAATACATTAGTGATTATACAGCGTATAATTACTACACTTAATAGAGTATCAGCCTAGTGATAGTACAGCGTGTAAATGTAATGATCTGCATGCAATGATTAGCCTGATTGTTTGTGGTCAATCAGCCTAACCTCACATGCCTAGTCAGATGTGTCAGTTTCTATCTTGTATACTACTTCACAGTTTGGATAATGTAAGATGGGGTGGTGGCCATGCACTCTTTTAGCTGTCAGAAATGCTGGTCTCTTAACAGTATCCATACAAATTTGGTTGTCTTGCCTATGATTGGGGATAGGGGCACATTCAAGGCACTCCAGTTAGGGATAATCTTCTGACATAGGCTACCATGCCTAGGAATGTACAAAGCTCACTCTTTTCTGTGGTGCTGGCATGTCAGTTATGGTGTGTATCTTTCCTGGGTCTTGTTTTATTCTGTGCTTACTGATAAGGTGTCCTAGGAATGGGAGTTCAGACAAGAAATCACATTTTGAGGGTTTGGCTATTAGTTGGTTATCTTTGAGAATGCAGAGGACCAGGTGGATGTCTTTCCAGTGTTGTTATACAGTTAGACTGTATATGATTATGTTGTCTAGGTAGATGATTGCCCTTTTTCAAATGTGTTCCTTAAAGACCTCATTCATAAAGTAATAAAGGTGTTTGGAGCGCTTGTCCTGTCAAAGTTAGGGGCCACACACTCAAAGGAACCATAATTTTTCTGGAGCCTGTTTTTGGTATGTCCTCTGGTTTCACGCAAATTAGGTGATAACCTGCTGTCAAGTCAATCTTTTTGAAGACTTGGGACCCCCCAGGGCGTCAAAAAGGTCATCAATCAGGGGCAGGGGATACCTGGTATTAATTGTGACTTTATTGAGCACCCTGTAGTCTGTGACCAGGCAGATTCCTCCATCCTTCTTTGCTAAAAAGAAGACAGTCACCCCAAAAGGCAATTTAGAAGGTCTGTTGAGTCCTTTTGCAAGTGCTTTGTCAAGATAGACTTTCAGGGTGTTGGCTTTTTGTGGTGTTAGGCAGTAAATAGGTTGTGCTCTATGCACACTACCTTTGAGATCAATTTTGTGTTAGAGGTCACGGCCGGGTAAAATCCTGGTAAAGTTTCCTGGAAAACAGAAGGAAACTTAATGACTAGCTGTGCTTGGGTTGGGTCTCTCTCACATCTGGTTTCTGTACTTTTAAAGTGGATAACCTCATACATGCAAGTGTTTCAATTGATTTTGCTAGGATCCATTTCCTCTTCTGTTTCCATAATCTTCACAAATACATGGTGCTTCATGAGCGTATCAAGACAAGTTGGGTAAACATGGTGGTGCACCTTGCCTTGTTATATGGTGAGGGTAGCACTATCCCAGTCAATATGAGGTTTGGCAAATTTCTTGTCAACAAAGGATTGGTCTGCTCCAGTGTCAAATAGTGCTGTGTCCTTATATCTGCTAAAGCAGAAATGATAAGTGAGGGTTCATTTCCAGTTTAGGCGTCAAACAGTAAAGAATTGCCAGAGGGTACTTGGATCATGGTTATTGAGTCCACGTCTTGGTCCCTGTACAAGTCTTGTATAGTGGGGGAGAATGGCTTGCCTAAGCACTCACCTGAGCTTTTCCTTCCTTGTTGGTGTCTTCAGTGCTTGCTTGGTTAGCTTGAGTAGTGCAATTCCCGTTTTGCAGATGTGGATTATTGGCTCAGTTGTTCTGCTTGTTAGGTCAAGGGTCTTTCTTTTCTGTGGGGCTTTCCTTTTGTTTATTTGTTGCCTTTAGGTTGTCAGAATTTTTTGCCGCACAATTTCCTTCCAAGAATACATCCTGGAGGTTCTTGCAGCAGCTCATATTAAACCTTTTATCTGATGTGTGTGTGTGACCGTACAACAGTCACTGTTGAGTATTTAGCCAAATAAATACTCCCAAATATAAAGATGTTCTGTATTGCTGTTTATTTCATGTAGATAGGGTTGACTGGAATTCTTCAGATAACAATTCCTGAAAACTTGGTATCTATATTTCATAAAAGAATATAATATGGGTGGTTAGTCAGGCCAGGCTAACTAGTAAAATTGAGGCAAGATTGACCAAAGCAATCTTGGGGACTAGGCATCTCAAAAAACAATTTAATTAACCAGGAAGGTTAATTAATAAATACATGGTAATATAACTAATGAGGATTTAATTGTATTGTTTAATTGCCTTGACTGTGTCAATAATTTTGGTTAAGGTTAACCATAAATAAACCTCCAGATTTGGGTTTAAAGCGCCTTTTTGGCAAATTTATTAGGTTAGAAGCGCTGCTGCACCGCCTAATTGATTTTTAAAGCGCCAAGGTGCCGCCTGGAAAAGTTCCTAGGTGTTGTGGTGGCGCCTGAGTCAAGTTTTGAAGCATTTTAATAGGTTTTTAACGCAAAAAAACCATTAAATGCAAATATAACTAAATAAAAGCAATGATGTCTAGGGATTCAGGTTTGATCAGCTGGTTCTCAGTTGGAAAATTGATAGCTGAGTTTTAGAATGTGTATATTCCACAGGGTTTTGGTGCCAGGAGCTGAGGAAGCTCTATGCTAAATTGATACATTGAGATGAATGGTGTCAGGTGGCTTTTTCTCATTGTAGGTTAATTATTATAGGCTGAGAATTTCAGGGAATTGTTTAGGTAAAGATCTAGGTTTAGATGACTCAAATGTCATAGACCACGTGATATAAATCATAGGTTGATTTAGGAACCAGAGGGGGTTTCAGCCAAATATGCCCCAAATGGTATATAAACAAAAACAGCTAAACTTTAATAAAGATACATATTGTTGATTTTGACACTTTCCCCTCAAATACTTTTCTATTATTATATCTTCTTTGCTATCATTTTAAAGAGCAAAATTTGGAGTGCTTCATGTAGAAACCACTGCAGCTAATAAGGAAGTTCCTACCAGCTCACTTGAAGAGTCTTGGGCGAGTCTGGAGGTCTCTAAGATAGCACCTGATGAATCTTTGGCAGAAGTGAAAGCGGCTTTTGAAGAACTATATTCTAATTATTTTGCCAAAGAGGAAACCCCAACAAGGAAATTTAGTTTATGATGGGGCTCCTGGAACTTGCTGTTAGGGTGTGATGAAATTTTACAACAGGTAAAGGACAGAGCCAATTGTGAAGTTGAGGCGTTAAGAAATAGGGAGGAAAAGAGTGTCAAAATTATGGATTGTTGGCAAGATGACAATAAAGTGTTGTCTCACAAAATTGCCTCCCTGGAGGCAAATCTCCTTAAATCTTTGTCACAGGAAGGTAAAAGTAATAATAGTCAAGGGCAGGATAATGGTAAGTTGGACTGGTTGGACCTGGATCTGTCACATTGTGATAAGACCATTATAGAAGTCTAGACATGGCCCAACCTCATCAAAGTTGATGATGTCATAAGCTTGATCACATCTGTCTTTGTTTGCTACAGTGTACTCCTCAATGGTTTTGATCATTTTAAAGGTTCTGAGTTCTATCATGATCACCATGTCAGAGTCCTTCATGGTAAACCTTTTGAGGAACGCAGTTTTGAATGCCTCCCAGTTCTCTTTTTGATTGAAGTGTTGATTGAGCCATTCACTTACAAACCAGGAGGCGTCCTGGTAAGGCATAGTGAAATTTCACTTGCCCAGAGTCTTCTGGAATACACCACTTGTGTTAATTTTTTTTGGGTGCTTTGAATCCAGAGTTTGGCATTTTCACAGTGTAGTCCTACACATGCTCCAATCTCTGCTGAGTGAAGACATTGAAATACAATGTTGGATATTTTGGTTACAACATGGATTAGAGGTGGTTTGGACTCCTTGTGTGCTGAGAAAGTTGTACTGTTTGGTAAGTACAAGGATATTGTAAAAGACAGCGTATCCTGTAGGGATGTCCTGACCTTATTTGTATCTTCTATAGCCAATGAGGAGTGAAATCTGCTGGGTTCTTTTCTTTGGATGAATCTTTCCTTCAATTTGCATAGGTGTGGATAACCTACCTGTGCTACCACTATCAAGTATATACTTCTTGGAAGTATATGGAACAAAATACAGGGAAAGTAAGATGATACTGATACTTAATTGATATGAATTTGGGGGATTATATAGCGTTATGGGAAGCCACATGCTGTCCATGTACATCAAGGAAGTCATGAGCTTGCCCAGGTAATTTCTCACTTAGGATGTGAAAGGTTTGATCCCTGTATTAGATGGGCAATTTGATAAGAGTGCACCAATTTAATGATTATTCAGGGAATCACTTGGGAAATCACTTTCCCAAGAGGAATTAAATGAATATTTTTTAACAGCTTTGAGGGCTGATATGCCATATTTATAAGGGTAGGAGCTTTCTTTAAATAACTCTTGTAAGATGGACAGGTTGAATGTATTAAGAAAGGTCTAGGTCAGGTGTTTTATTGTTTATTTCTTGGTGGGGTGAAAGCTAAAGCTACTCATAGCAAATTATAGCTAATCTTTAGAGGCAAAGTAAGAAGAATAATAAGAGAGTTATGTTTTTGATTAAAAAAGATGATTTAGGTTTAAGATAAAAAATTATGCTTTATCCTGGGGAGAGAATCAGGTTTAAGAATGAGTGGATAGAGTTAGATAGTTTTTTTCCGGTGTGGCTCATATAGAATATAGCTGGGCAAGGTTTAAAGCGAACCAAAATGAAGTTTTAGCGTATCTGCCTGCTAGGCACCTTCTTAAACGTAAATTTGAAATTTTTTGCATCGGTTTCTATTTTGGAGTATATTTATTAATATTTGTTTATTGCAATTGGTGCTCTAATCTTTTCCCTGCATCGTACTTGATAAAGTTGATGCTAAATCCCATTTTTGAGTCATGAACTTGAATCACGAAGCCGTAATTGTGATAATAGATCTTTAGGATTGGTGATGATAGTAGATAAATCTAATTGGTTGTTGAATAAAGTATTGGATGGAATTTTAAAACCAATATCGACCTTTTTCCCCATTGAATATTGAGTTGTGCCTTTTCTATGGAAATATTTTTTCGGTAAACTAAAAATCAACTATTTATTTCTTATTTAGAAATCTTATGCTTAACATATGAAACGTATATTGTTATTTTATTGATAAAATTGAATTATTCAATCATTTTAGAGATATTTTTTACTTCTGATGACAAATGTAAGTGCCCAGTGATAAGCTTGCATTTCATAGTTCTAAATAACTTATTAGTTCATAATTTATTGGAACTGTTTGGTTTTATTTCCACTCGATAAAACTTAGGGGATGATCTGTTTAGAAAATCTGGAGCTGCATTCAGAATGGTATCCACCCTGTCTATGACACCATTATTCCTAGGAACCCATTTCCGACATTATAGCATCATTCTGGGTTTATAAATAAGATTTTACTTTAAAATGATGTAATAATTTTAGGAGCAAGGTGGGCACCATCAGAATTAATAAGTATTGTTTCAGCAGGTGATAGCAATTTGAAATGTAATTTTTTTAGAAATTAACTGACCTAATCATGTAATGTGATTTCATCTAATCGTTGCATATTCAATAACAAATTAATTCCACTAGAACTATATAAGCTATTATTCACTTCACACAATAAAATCATCTTATCCACCAATTTTTATTTGTAATTAACCATCACATTATGGCTTCCAAGCTAAGGGTTCAAGCCATGAATACATTATCATTTCCGGAGCAGTTTCTTTCTGTATTTAATTTTCTATTATCATTTGGGAGCTCCGTAATGTTGCCTAGTTTCACTTTACAAATCAATAGCAGAGATTCTGAATAGACTGTTCGTTAAAGAGTATAAACAGGAAGTACATCAAAAAATCAGTTTAATGTTTCTCTCACTCTTCACGTACAGCAGTATTATTTTCGCCATGCAGCCATGTACTATTGATTTACGAGGCGAAAGTTTTATTGCCATGGATTGCATCCCAGCCCTAAACTCCAATTCATTATGGACAGGAGATGCTGGGTTTGCAGAAGACCTTACTGATGTAAAATCAGCTCATGCAACCGATTCCACCAAAATCCTAAAAGCACTCAAATTGGATTTAGGGTCTTCGTACATAAGAAACTTAAATCAGGGAATTATTGCTCATTCCCCTGAGCGTCTTTCGCGGGATTTCGATTGCTTCAGAAATGAAATATGCGTTGTTGAGGCTACATGGACCAAACATCTTGGATGGACTGTCACAAGCACACCTACAGTCATCGAAAGCGTCCCAAAAAAGGCAGCAGTCTTTGGATTTAAACCAACCCCTACTTCTCTACGGTACCAAGTAGCCTTCTTTGGCCGAGCAACTTGCTCTCTCTGGACCCAAACGATGTCGTGGCATGTATCCTACACGGTCGAGACTCATAGCCTTGTAGAAAGGTATCCACAGTCTAATTTCACAACCTATAACGAAACCTTCCCTTTGTTTAGAGATCACTCTAAGCCTCGTATTATTATTGGATACACATACCAAACATGAGTATTTTTTAGTGTCTTGAATTTCCTTAAAACGAATCCCATATTCAATTAAAGATTTATTATATAAAATCTTCCATATATCTGGGACATTAGTTTACGGATTAGGCCATTTTTTAATACGCATGCTATCCAATTTGTAGCACAACACAGTTCAAGTTTAAAAATACTTTTTTTATAAGTTATAAATCTCAAACCGTACCAACTCAACAAAAAATAAACATCCGAGGTACTGAAAACTCTCAAAATGAAACCAATTTTATCATCGTTTTGTTTTTTTTAAAATATTGGCATATATAGTAGACTCAACATTAAAGTGAAAGTAATTTAAAAGGTATCAGCTGGATTGAATGAAATAACCTTTATAGTATTAAAAATAGACACTTTGTCAGGATTTCGGGATATCGACCAATTAACAGATCCAACCAATCAACACTGGCCAGCTGCCAATCGCTCTTAGGAATGGTTTCAACAAGGTAATGCAGGCCTGTGGGCCACAAGATCAATAGTCAAATCATATCCTGGCTTTAAAAAGTTACCTAATTCTAATTAACAAACAGAACATGCAATAAAGTGCAATTAATTAGTCTCCTCAACAACCACCTCAAATATACATCTCATAATACTTACTTTTCTAAACTTCAATTATATCCTTTAACAAGCGGGCTTTCATATGGACCGTCATCTGCATTACATCTAGAAGAGTCCACCACAGGCTAGGCCTTCCAGCCAAACACTCTAAGATAAAAGGCATGGATCTTATTATATTAGAGCAGCTCTGATTATGGAACAATTGCCTCCATCAGCTAGTAGCCAACCAGGATAGGTAGACCTAGAACCTGGCCCAGGTAGATAGCTGCTCTGCTCAAGTTAAGGGATAATTGTACAAGTATGAAAGGACACTGATCTGTGGAAGTTGTCAAGGGAGCTTTCTTCACAAACCACACCCATCCAATGTCAGGCCCCCTGCTGCAATGAACTTAAGCTACTTCTATCTCTCCTTAGTGTTGTGATCCAACTCGGAAAATTCAGGCAGCTGGGGCAACCTCAATATCAGTTCTTTGATAAGAGAGTTGAATTACAAATCCTTTCCATAATTTGATTCTCAACAAGTGGAGAGCAAAAGATCATACTGCCATCATACAGGATTAATTCCTACAGTAAGATATAGTTACAGCAACTTATGAACCTATACCCAGAAGTAGGAAGAGACATCCCAGATCCTCTGGGCCCTGTGAGGCTTGCTACTTCTGAAAGCAATAAACATCAAAGCCTTCAGGTTATGCCAAATCCACCATCTCTCTGCACTTCCCCAGTGTTAGAAGGCTTGGGAGATCATCTGGTGGATGATGAAATACCACCGTCCATAGATATCTGACACTGCCTGTATATGCTTCCAGGACGTGGATAGCATTGTAACTGTGCTGTTTTAGCAGAGTTATAAGGGGGAAAATGTTTGGAAACTAGATAATATTCTTTATTGAGGGATAAGTATTATATAGTCATTGTGAATCTTGGATAACAGGAGCATGATTGTGTTGATCACATGGTGGGATAGTGAAGGGGGTGGCCTGATCCTGGTAATGAGTCAAGCGCCAAAATGAGGTGTCCACCATAAGGGATCATAATCTGTCCATGTTGTTGGATTTGAAATATTTGAGTTGACTTCCTAGTTTGGCTTCAAGTAACTGGATAGTTGGATTGTGGGTCACAAACCTGCTTACTTGGAACCTTGCTGGCAGGTTGAGCCTGCTGTTTTGACACCCCCTGGCTGAAGGTCAGCCTCCTCTGGGGGTAGGTTGTCAGGGAGGTTTTTGGGAGCCCGGGCATTGTATTAGGCTAGCTGTTGATCAGTGGTGGGTAGGAAAGTCTCCTGTTGTTTTTGTCTTGCTTTACAGGGTCTCAGACAATCATTATGGAGTACTCTATCTTTTTTACGTTTCCAAGTCCTTGCGCAAGGTAAGTGTTATTTTTGTTTAACTTTATAATGATGGCTGGAACCACCTTCTCTGGCTATAGTTTGCTCTTGTCAACATTCATGACCCAAACTTTGTCCCCGACTTCATGTCTATTGCGGATGGGAACAAATTTTCTTTTCGTAAGTGTTCCTTTTCTTTGACTGCTTGTTTGCTGTTAGCCTCTATTACTTGAGGGTCCGAGCAAGGGGGGACTTGACTTGGAATTTCCAGCTTAGGTCCTGTCAATGCTTGAATGATATTTGGCTGTGTGCTGTATACCAGTTCAAAGGGTCTTTTTCCGGTGGATCTGTTCACTTGGGTTTGGAACACAAGTAATTCAGTCGGTAGCTGCTTGTACCAGTCTGCAGGTCTCCCAGCGGTGAGCTTGGCCATGGCCTGCACTAAGCTACAATTCAGCCGCTCCACATGCCCATTGGCCTGAGGATGATAAGGTGTTGTCACTGTGTGCCGGACCCCATTCTTGGTGAGGTATACATTGGCATCTTCAGAGGTCAAATCCTTGCCCCCATCTGTTATCAGGAGCTCTGGCTTTCTGAACTTGCTGATGATTTCCTTGCCTATGAATCTCTGTACGTTGTTGCCTGTATGAGTTTTCACTCCTTGCGCCACTGGCCAGCAAGTGGCAAAGTTGATGGCAGTGATGATGTACTTCTTGTCATTGTGTTTCCCTGGCATGGATCCCACAATGTTGAGGGCCTGTACCTTGAAGGGCAGTTGTAAAAAAATAGGCAATACAGACTTAGATGGGGTGTTGCTTTTGGAAAACTTTTCACACACTTCACATGGGTCAAGAGCTTCTTGGTTGTCCTGATAGAGAGTTGGCCACCATGCTTTATTTTTGGGGAATTTTTAAAGGTTGCAGCTCTTGATATGTCCTAGGTCTCTGTGGTAGCGTAGGATGGTGTCAACTCATTGGTGTGTGGGGATGTATGGGATGGTGGTTCCATCAGTCATTTTGTGATGTAACGTCCCATATACGTCTGCAAAGAGGTGTTCATTTTTAATGACAGTTTCCTTGGTGATGTCATTAGTGCCAGGGGGAAGCCTTCATCTTTAGTTTGGAGTACCAAGAGGGGCCAGTCTGGGTCTAGCCCATTATTGCCCCTTGTGGGTCTAACATATAAGTGCCAGAGTGCACCTGCCATGGCAAGTTCAGGTCCTGGTTTGTACTGGATGAGCATATTGAATCTTTCTCAGAGTTCCATCCAGCATGCTTGTTGGCAGGAAAGGTTTGCCTGCATTTTGAAGTATATCAGGGATTTATGGTTGGTTAATGAGGTGGACTTCTTCCTGTTGTTCCAGGTAATAACGCCACTTGACAAGGCAGTGTACAATTGCCAACAGCTCTTTGTCATGTATGGGGTAACAACACTTGCCATCTGTCAGTTTTCACAACTCATAGGCTACAGGTAGGAAGTCATCCTTGTTGTTCTTGATTTGTAGTACTCCCCCAATGGATGCATAAGAGGCGTCTGTCTCCATTTGATATTCTCCATCTTGCTTGGGGTATTGTAGGATGGGTGCAGTTGTGAGCTTTCTCTTTAAGGAGCCTGAAGCAAAGGTCACATTGGTGAAGGTCCATATAAATTTAGATTTGACGCCAGTTATGGCAGACAGAGGTGCAGTCAGAACACCACAGTCAGGTATAAAACAGTGTATGTAGGCAACCACTCCTATGAATGTGTGGAGTTCTGAATTGTCTTTGGCCAGAGGTGGCATTTTGCAAATGGCCTGGATTTTCTGGTCATCAGGGTTGATGCCATCCTTTGAGACTATGTTTCCCAGGAAAGGCAACTCTTTGTGGAAGAATTGTCATTTATAGGCTGGCCAGCAGCTTATGTTGTGCCAGGGTAGCAAAGACTGCCTCCCAATCTTTATAATGCTGTTCCACCAAGGGGCTGTAGACAATAATGTTGTCCAGGTACACTAGGGCGTGCTTGCCTATGTGGGGCACAAATACTTTGTTCATGAAGGTTACAAAGGTGGATGGGGCATTTTTCATACCAAAGTTAAGTACCACACATTTGTAGGAACCATATTTAGTGTGGAAGGCTGTTTTGGGGATGTCTCTCTACTTGATGCAAATCTGGTTGTAGCCTGCCATAAGATAGATCTTGGAGAAGACTAGCTGCGCCACCAAGGGCATCAAAGAGGTTGTCAATGAGTGGTAGTGGATAACAATTCTTTATGGTGACTTCATTTAGGGATTGGTAGTCTGTAACTAGGCGTAGGGTACTATCCTTCTTTGCTACAAAGAATACTGCAGCACCAAAAGGAGACTGTGAGGGGCGGATAAGTCCTTTCTCTAATGCTTCCTTGGGGTAAGCATGCAGGATGCGTTGTCCTCGTTGGGAGTGAGGCAATAGATGGGTTGTGCATTGGGTACTGCTCCTTTGAGTTGGATGAGATGCTGAATGTGTTTCTCCAGCGGCAACCCGTGTAGAGATTCCTGGAAGATTTCTGGGTGGCAGAGCTACAATTTCAAGATCCTGAGTAGTAGTGGTATCCTGATGATCCTTGAAGTGTACAATCTCATATTGGCAGGAGTCCCAGTCAATTGCCTTGAGGTTCTCCTTTTCATCCAGGGTTTCTGTAATGCACAAAAAGACGTGGTTGCACAGGAGCTGGTCCACTGAGTCAGGGTAGATCTGGTGATTGACGCCTTCACATTTGATGGTCAATACTGAGGTTGCCCAGTCTATATGAGGGTTGTTCCTTTGCAACCAGTCCCAGCACAATGTCAAATTCTGGTAAAATTGATGACAGGTCCCTGGATGGTGGAGTGCAGATTCTTAGCATGACAGAGAAGGGGCAGTTTCTTGTGTCCTGCAATGTGATGTTCATCAGCTAAAACCCATTTTTAATTCACAAAGGTTTAGTGGTAGTGATTGTCTAAGCTGCATTTTAGGGTTTGGTCTGTGCTGAGTGGAGGTGGAGTGTCTAAAAGCAGGGATGAAAATAGTTTTTGGGTGGGGGGGGGCCGGTTCCTAGGGCCTGGATTATAGGGTACTGGTCCACGTCCTTTGAATGATACTCATTGTTGGGCAAGTCAGGGGTTGTGCAGTGAGAGCTGGGCTTGCTTAGTGCTCTCCCTGGGCTTTTCCCTTGTTATTATTGTCTTTTGTGGCAGTGACGCAGAAATGGGTACAATTTGACTGCCCATTGTTTCTGTTTCCATGTCCATTTGAACCTGCAGGTTTATGGTTTGAGTTATTGCTGTTGTTGTTCCCAGGAGGTGGGTGGCTGGAACATCCAGCTGGGTGAGAGACTTTGGGCCACTCTCTTTTCCTTGCCTGTGCTCTGTGAAGGGCATTGTATGTTTGCTCTGCCTTCTCTGCCTCACAATACAGGCTCTGCAAGTTGCTCACTGGGTCCAGATTGATGCGTCTGATCACATGCAGCTTGAGAGTGTCATAGTACATGAGATGGGTAGCTGGGGTGTCAAAAGCCATATCTGATGGGGCACATAGTTGGAGCTCCTCATATGCTTGGGTGAGCTCCTTCACTGCGCCAGTCTGGGTAAGGTTCTTAACTTGGTGTATGCTTATGAGGGTGGTGTCCTTCAACACAAATCTTACCAGGAAGTCCTTCTTGAAGGTGTCCCAGTCCTTCTTGGTATGGCCTTAATGCCACTTGTTGCACAAGGTACCAGTGTTGTGTGTTAGTTGAATGGAGATTTCTGCAATCCAGAAGTGTTGTGGGCATTCCATTTGTGTCAGCTTGCTCTGGGAAGATTGGATCCATGCCATGGTGTTGTTGTTATTGGCTCCAGTAAAGGACTCCAAAGCGGCACTTTAAAGTCTCTGGGCTATGTGGGCTGTTATGATGTTTTTGTCTGTTGTACAAGGTATGGCGGCAGGTGTCTGGAAGAAACCTTGTGCCAACAAGGCGTTGAAGGCAGAGAGTGGGATCAACATGTTCTGGTATAGCACAAAGCTGTCAGGCATTTTTGGACCAGGTGTGTGTGGTGCCCAGTCTAGTGGGAGGCCAGACATGATTATATCAAGGACTTGTTTGACCACAGCAAGTACGGGCAACAGGCAGAATTTTGAGGGGTAAGGTAGGATGGGAAACCTACTTCTGCTAACAATGTTGTAACTGTGCTGTTTTAGCAGAGTTACAAGGGGGAAAATATTTATAAACTAGGTAATATTATTTATTGAGGGATAAGTATTATATAGTCAGTGTGGGTCATGTATAACAGGAACATGATTGTGTTTATCACATGGTGGGATAGTGAAGGGGGTGGCCTGATCCTGGTAATGAGTCAAGCGCCAAAACAAGGTGTCCACCATAAGGGATCATAATCTGTTCATGTTGTTGGATTTGAAATTTTGAGTTGACTTCCTAGTTTGGCTTCAAGTAACTGGATAGTTGGATTGTGGGTCACAAACCTGCTTACTTGGAACCTTGCTGGCAGGTTGAGCCTGCTGTTTCAACAATAAATTATAATACTGGGAGGGTTTATGGATCAGAAGTCAGACTTCTTTGAAGATAAAAGTAGAGCAGTATATATCTACGCTATGAGATATATAGACTCCACATTGACCACAGTTGCCATGAAGCTTTGGGAGATCCAGATACCTTTGGAACTTGGATGATTTACTGGAACCTCCAGAATTAACTCATACAGAATGGAACATCCTCCATGTCAACAATTCTCAAAAGTAATTTTCTTATTTTCAATATTAAAGATTATTTTTTTCTTGATTAAATAATTGACACTGATAATAGAAGAAATGTTTGGTTTTTATTTTAAGCTTTTAATTGAAATTATAAAAGATAAAGCAAACCCAATTTTTGAAATTTTCAACATGGGGTGTTTCATTCTGTTGGTTATTCTGGAGGTTGTGTTTACCCTGGTGTGATATTGGGGTTCTTTGTCAGCTCCAGCTTTGCTTTAAAGTTGAGCCAATTCTTGGGAAATGGTTTACCAAGAGGGAGTGATTAAAGATGTTGTGATATCATGTTAAGTGATCTGCTATAAATTTTTGTATAGAATTGCCATCCATACCTTATATCTAATAAGAAAAGGAGAGAAAGTGTCTTTAGAGCTAGAACTTTTATCTAGGAATTCTTAGACAGAGCTGTAATTATATTACTGACATTTGAACTAAGGGATATAAAAATATACAAAGAATGATTGTAAAAAATAAGTAGTATATTAAGAATCCAACATGGATTTATCTCTTGATAAAGTATTAACTAGGAGAATTGATAGCAGCAAGCTTTAAATAAGCGGTAGCATCTTTTGGGGGCTGATCAAGACCTAACTTGATTCTGAGTTACAGAGGCCTACTATATCATATAGTCTCATCTGGTGCTTCCTTTATTTTTATTGGATTAAATATAATATCAACAGATTATGCAAAACTTAATTTTTTCAATAAGCATCTAAAAAACACAGCAATGGGTTTAGCATAAGGATTTTCAAGTGGCAAATTAGGGAGTTTTTTCCCACTTATGTTGATGCCATATCTGTTTTACTTTGCAGAACAAAATATGTGGGAAAGTAACTATAATATTTAAAGGCTTTATCTTATAATTTGAACTTATATTTGTAAGCTGTGGTCTTTTGGAGGTTGGGTATCCTATCTTAGGAGTTAATATTCTTGAAGTAAACAAGTTTTCTATATTTTGGAGTTATTAGCTGTGGCATCTCAGTTGGTGGACCTTTTTAATATACCTGGCTTTTGGTCCTGGGCAGATAAAGTCAAGTAATAGGTCTTGCCTTTGACTTAAACCTTCTCAAGGGATTGATAATACAGTTTTGCATTGATATTTTTTATAGGTAATAAGTTTTCTAATATTAGTTCCTATCTTGACTTTGAAAAAAATTTATTCATTACAGTTGTTTTCAAACCTGTTGAGATAAACAAATATTAGTCAGTTTAGAATACATAGGTCTAGTCACACAACACCTTTCAACTGGAACCAGTTGAAGGTCAATTTACTCAATAAGACTTACATTTATCTAGGGCCAAAAACAAGAATAGTCAATCCCACAATGCATATTAAAGTCAAATCCCAAATCCCAAATATGAGACAGCAAACACATGGAACCCAAATCAAAAACAAACACAAACCAGTCATTTCCTTAAGAATTCTACATCAAGTTTAATTAAGAGTGTGTGGTAAAAATGATACAAAAAGAGAATGCATGGGGTTCAATCTCAAAGGTGATGAGCTCAAACACAGAATGCCTCATTTTTTGAAAATATTGATTATTTTGGGACTCAAATTGGAAATCATGGATCTCAGGAGTGAATCCACCAAAATCTGTTCAGGGAACTACATCATTATTTTCAATGCATGTGCTTCTAAGTTTGGGCATTTATGTCTGAGAGAATGTCTCAAAAAGGGGTATACACTTAAATAAAATTAGTTCCCTAGAAATACTTTGCTTTTCTGTTTTTAATAGAATTTTAATTTCTTTTTGTTTAAGATGCTATATAATAGTTATGAGAACTTTGACATTGTTGAGGAGCAGTACCAGGAGCTACTCCAAGCTCAGGCTGCTGATCAATGAGCGCAGCCACTATGGTTCCCATTTACACCCATTCAAATGAAAGTTTTGAGGATGAAAAGTTGTATGTGTCACCAGGCCCATCCACAAGTGGCTTTTCCAATAGTCAATATGGTGCTCCCCAAGACCAGGCCCAACCCAAGCCTGTGCCACATTTTGGAGACTGGGAAACTGTGATCCCTTCCAAACTATCCAACCATTGCTCAAGAATTCAGGCCAATCAATTCTTGCCCTGCCTAACCCAGGTACCAGCATGCCAAGTGGCCCCCAAAAATGGCACCTAGTAACTAATGAGGTGATAGAGGAGATTGTGAGCCTCAGGCAGAGTGGCTTAAATTTTGTGGGAATTTCCATTGGTCTTCAATTTACCAAGGCAGTGGTTAGGCGTGAGTTCCAAGCCCTTTTGAAGAGAGGTGGTACTAAGCTGGCCAAGAAGCCAAAGAAGCAGGTTGACTCCTAGATCAAGGAGGTGTATCCCATTATGCTCAAAATCCTCAAGTGGGATCTATACCCATAATTGGCTGAGGTCTGTTGCCTACTTGGGCTCCACATCATCTTCATAGCCTGCCACACTGCATAGAAATGGATGCACGGGCTTGTTGTTAGTGCTCTATTCCTAATTAAACTGCCAGCCAATGAGTTAGATGGTGGCTCTGATTTGCCATACAACCCCATATTGGTGCCACAATCACCTGCTGACTTTCCTCTATTTTGGACAATGTCATATTTATAGCCTATTATAAATTGTCATTACAGGTGCAGGATTATAGTACCTTGGGGAAAAGAACACCCCGAGGGTAAAAAGAAGGAGGCACAGGGGAACATGATTGGTGCATTCCTTGCAGTTTCCCCAAAAGGGACTGTATTTTACTGTACTACAACCAGTTACACCAATGGGTACCAGTACGGAAAATTCCTCTCCAACCTGCTAGCTACCTAGAGCTTAGCCAATTCCAACTTCCAAATATTCCTGAGCCACCAAATGGAGTGCACTGAATTGGCCTCTAAGAAAATAAAACAGAAAGCCACAACGTCTCAATTTTCCCTGCTAGTCATGCCAATCTTCGCCTGGGTGATGTGTTGTTCTTCAACATTGATGACACCATCTGTGAGCACAACCCCACAACCTTCAGCCAGGTAGTTAGTGCAGCCAATGATCACACTGTTTTTTCCCTATCAGAAGGTTGCTGACATGTTCACAAAGATGGCCCTGAACGCTCACAGCAGCTGCCAATTATCAAAGAGCTACCAGCTTCTCCCTTGTAAATCCCCAGTGTACAAGCCAATCACTGTTCTCTCAAAGTCTGAGTATGATGTCATGCATCACCAATTCCTCCAAGCTGCTCAAGGCACTCATGTGCCACTAGGTCCTCCAGCTTCCCTAGTCCCCAGCCAACCATCCCAATCAACTGAAACACACCCTCCTAGCCAATCAGGTTCTCCCCTCACAATCCAGAGCACCAATTAGTTTGCCCCACTCACTCCCACATTTTGTCAAATAAACCTTGCTCCCCAACAATTTTTTTTTATAATACATATTTGTTTTACTAGTAAGTACTTTTATTAAGATAAAACATACTTTATATTTAGCTACAGTGATGATTGATTTTAATCATGCCACAAGATAAATTTGGCTGCTTTAATATTTATTAATTCTATTATTTTCTATTATAGCTTTACTATTTTTGTAGCTCTACAATAAAAGTAAATTTAAAAAATAAAAGTGCTATGGGCCAGCCAATTAGAATGGGTGTACATTTTGCTGTCTTTGTGCTTGGCTCAGACCAGACACATCTCAGTTATTGCACCCAGTTTAATTTAGTAAAATAAACTTGTTTAAAATAAGACATGTCTTTGTTTGCAAATTGGCACACCAACTTGTGGTCAATCTAGCACCTGACTACTGGGTTCTCTGGCGCTAGATTGACCACAAGTTGGTGTGCCAATTTGCAAATAAAGACATGCCTTATTTTCAACAGGCTTATTTCCCTAAGTTAAACTGGGTGCAATAACTGAGGCGTGTCTGGTCTGAGTTAAGCAAAAATGCAGCAAAAATTAACACCAATTTCAATTGGCTGTCTTGTAGCACTTGTAGTTTTTTAAATTCAATTTATTCTAGTGCTATAAAAATATTGAACTTATAACAGAAAATAATAGCATTAATAAAAAATAATCCATCTAACCACATATACGCTCTCTGAATTAAATCATCTACATATAGCCCCTGAATGTGGTTATCTTTTTTAATATATATGTAATTTTGCTTGTAATTAATATACTTATTTAAAAGCAAATTATGGTTTACTTGGACAAAACATGTTGTTCATGATACCTGGTATGAGTTGGTATATACAACCAATAAAATATTAATATCAATTGAATGTTATGACTTGAAGATTTAAAAAATTATAGAAATATTCATTGATATGTTTATTAAATCTCTAATAGATGCAAAGGAAAAGATATATTTTATTAGTATAAATGGGGTTGGGGTAAGTACAAGGAAAGCATGGCAGAATTGGAGGTAATGATCAAAGAGCTGGACGCGTTGGTGGCCAAGATCAAGGAGTTCAATCAAAAGGTGAAGGACATGCTCAAGGAGGTGGTGTTAGAAGGTGACAAACTGAAAAAATTTACTGTGAAGGCTGTGAAGGACAAGATATCAAATACAACAGAAAAGCTTTCAACCAGACTCCTAAACATAAAAAATATGTTTTTTCTAGCCTGCAGTTCAAGCCACAGGGGTTTGCAGCTGCGGAGGTGTGGGCTTAGGATCCAGAGATGTTCAAACAGCTAAAAAATAAAAATAAAACAGAAACCAAAAGAATATGACCAGCAACCTGCAAGTGAGAAGACCCATGAAGCAGCCCCTGTCAAGGAGGCAACATTTAAGGATATAGAAGAAGGTAAAAAAATATTAAATAAATAAAAAGATTATACAGTAGTTTTCAAACCTGTTGAGATAAACACATATTAGTCAGTTTAGAACGCATGAACTCAGTCTAAAAACAAAATAAAAAAGTAAGGAATTTATGTTAAATTACAATAGATTTGGATCCACTTTGATTTTGTTTTTAGACTGAATTCACAGGTTCTAAACTGACTAATATATTTTTGTCTCAATAGGTTTGAAAACTACTGTACTGACTTTTTTATTTAGATGAGCACAAAGGCGCACTACAACAATTCCTGAAACCACATGTGAACAAGACCTTTTACAGCAACTGTGTCCCCCATATTAGGTATCAGATGTTCTGATGCCAACTGTCTAATCTGAAATGCTAGAAAAATTAGAAAGGAGTTATCCTATGAAGTCAGAACAAATTGCAAAGCTCCAACCAAAACCAGATGACACCAAATAGCAGGTTGCAGCTTTGGCTGTGGCCCCAAAGATCCACCTCAACCAATATGTTCTGCCCCCAAAATTCCACAAGCTCTTTGTCCTCCTTGTCTGGGACTTTTTCAACACCATTCCATATCACAACTTACCCAAAATAGAGAGAGGAAAGAAGAAGTCTGTTTTCTGTTTCCCGCCAGAGTACATAATACTGCATGGCCTAAATTATTTTTAAAGAAAAAGTAACTGACTTTACCAAAAGTTTGTCTGCTGTCATGCCCCAGCTTGTTGGTGACCTTGGAGATTGTTTGGCCTCCTGGTGCTCTGACAAGACTGTAATCCTGCTGGTCATGAAAACCCTTTTCTATCATGTCCCTAAAAAATTAAATAAGTACCCTATAAATAAATTTTGTGAGTTCTCAGCCCTGTTTGCAGGAAAAAGACTTCACTAATTTTTTTACCTAGGCTTTGTTGTAATGATGGGGGTAATTCAGAAGCACACACCCTTTCTGATTTAATATTAAAGCTGGATGAAATTAGACATTTACTAGATGAAAAATTGCCCCTGGGTTCAGACAATTTAGCACGTTATTCAGGATGCAGTTATTCTTGCCACCACCTATGGGATGTCAGCTTCACCAAAAAAGACCCATTGGCTAATTTTATCACAGTCCTCCTGTATTTAAGCTCCCGCAAGCTATATAGTACAGGAGCCATGTCAACATACACTTTGGTAATATAAATATCTAGTTTTTTTAGAAGACAAGTCCTGGAATTCCACCAATCACATTCAAAATAAAGCTCCTCAACTCAAATAAAAGTTTTACTCTCTTATATATGTCTACTTTTAAAATATAAACTATTTACATCATTTATCTACAACAAAAAGATACATATTAAAAAATAAATGTTTTACTCTATTTTTTATTCATTTGGCTTAACTCTGTTAATTTTTATTATACCTGACAGTATACAATCAGAATCACAAAAAGAATTTCAATAAAAATTAAACTAAATAAAAAACAGTTATTAAAAAATAAAATGAAGAATAAAACATTTGGAATAGCCAAGCCTTTAACCAATTGGCTGCTTAGAGAGGCACACAGGGAGAAACAAATCAGTGTGGCCATAAAATTTGGCCACAGTTTCAGCTGGGAGGTTATGGACATCAACCTGCAGAAAATTGAACAAATCATCAGGCCCAGATGGTGTCCCCTTCTTGACAAATTTCTTAAGCCACCCAAAAGCCTCCTTGATTGGATTGAGGAATAGGGAATATGAGGGGAGGAATATCATGCTTAAAGGCACTGTAGAAAATTTTTGGGAGTTAAATTCTACGCCAAGCTCAAGCACTGGGAACTCATTTAGAATATCAGCCACCTTGTTGAGCCCAACATGTTCAAATACAATAACATCAGTGACACCTGAACTGGGGACTTGGAGGTGCTCCTGAACCAATCAGAGAAATTCCAGAAAAATCCTATTATTGTGGGAACCCCTGACCATCTGGTATAGCTCTATGCCAAGGGGACAAGAAGGGCTACCATAAAGTAGGCAACAGACCAGACAGCTACACGCCAAGCTACACCATTATTTTCACCTTTGGGGACATAGCCATATTCATTTCTCATGGATGATGCAAAGGACAACTAATCAATGTAATAGAACTTTACTGTGCCCTTTTCCTTCAGTGCAATATATGTCTTGGTGTATTTCTGATGGTAGTCAATGTTGCCTGGGCTGTTCCAATTGTACAGAGAACCCCCAATTTTTTTCATGAGAATTGTAGGCTCTTCATGGTGCAATAGCAAGTGGAAACCAAAGCCTTGATTCTGAAATTAGACTCAACCATTGACTGAATATTTTACCGTTCAAGATTGCAGTTTCTATTAATCCACTGTTGGATGGCCCACAGGTGTTCCTTGACTAATAGAGCTGGTTCCTGCTTGGATTTCTCCAAAAGGAGAACATTACCTGTTTTCAGGTAGGTTTTTGGAGCCTATTGACAGTTTTATCCAAAATCCCAAAGATGGCTATGGCCTTCCTGTAGTCAGCTGTCTCCTCCATGAGTCTCATGAATGTCTACTGGGTGGTATTGGAGATGGCATGGTACTTGGGCTTTTTGGTAGTAGGGATTGTCTCATTGGTCTTGGCCACAACACAGGGCATAGGCACCTGACTATAGAATGTAGCAACCTTTTTCAGCACCTTCTGCCCTTTTGTTGTTTGATAGTATTGTGGCTCCTTGTTGTCATCTTGCACTTTGTTATCACTCATGTAAGTCTTGTACATGGTGTCAAGGACAGGCTTCACCTTCTTCATTATAGTAGCCAGAACACCATCACAGTGGTATACAGGGCTGTATACAAAGGACACCCTCTCAGTGGTGATGTCATTTACTGTTTTGGTGGTGATGGCCTTGGTGTATTTTTGGGTTGGCTTGGGGACCCTAGGGTTGATGCTCTGTGTCCTTGCACCTTGAGCTACTCTAACTGGTTGTGTCAGTGCAACCTTGCTATGACTCTCTCCTCTCCTGTCTCCTTCCTGAGTAGGCACATGTGTTGCACTAACTCTGTTCTTTGACTTGTGGGGGCAACCACAACCACAGCACACAGCAGCTGCATTGTTACTCTGTTGTTGTGAAGCTTACTTTTTGGTATTAAAATAAATTAAAATTAAAATCATGTTTATCTATATACAGTAGTTTTAAAAGCTATGGTGACAACCAAAAATACATCAGATTTGAACAAAATGATTTCATATTTAAGCAAACCCCAAGTCAGGCAAGGTTCAGGAATCAAATAATTTAAATGTTTTTGGTGAAAAAACAAATTGTCAAACTATAAACAAAATTTCACTAGACCATTATACAAAATTATAGCAAATATAAAGCAGTGCTAGTTTAAACCACAAACTTAATGAACTGACACAACAAGTGAGATGGGTGGATGATATTCCTGTAGTATATTATAATCCAATCAGGATTCATATGAGGCATCAACAGAAGGACTAAAATCAAACAAACATTTGAGCAATCTAGAAGCAAGATTTCACAAACATTAAACAACTGAAGTCACACAAGATGTGTAGTATGAGCATCCTAAAATAGAAAAATAATAGTTTAACAGCCAATCAAAAGCTATCCAATTTAGGAACAAGGGCATTTTGTTTATTTTCATGGCTCTGTATTTGTGTTTAATGGTTTTAAATACTTTTCAAATTTGGACTCATGATTACAATAAAGCTAAATAATAAAATTTTAACCTTCTACTTTTAGTGATTTTATCTTAAGCTTTATTACAATGGTTCTTACTGGCAACAATTTTGACAGTGCCAATGAGCAAGCCAGCAGCAGCCAAGCCAGATCCAATGAAGGTGAGGCTCAGAATGTGGAGGCACCTGTTTACACCCAGGTCTTTGATGTGGGTAACAAGGAAGCTGACCTGTACTTGACCCCCAACCTCTATGGCTTTGACTTGTTTCAATAGTCACTTTGTGCCCAGCTCTACCCCTGCTCACTTACCCATCCCTGCACAAGCTGCCAATCAACCTACCAATCAGAATGGCAACCCTGATTTGGAACAACTTCCCGCCATAAGCCAACCTGCCCCCCCTCAGCCAATCAGGCTTCAGCTTCTGCAGCCCAGCACCCCAAACACAGAATTATCAATGCCCAAATTATTCAGGAAATTGTGGCACTGAACCTGCGTGGCCTGACCTGGGACCAGATTGCCACCCAGTTTCAATTTACCTGAGCCACAATAATGTGGGGATTTAACAACCTGATAAATAAGAGAAACCTTGTTGGGATGGCCAAGAAGCCCAAGAAGGCCTCAGAGTACCAGATAAACAAGGCATATCCAATCATGCTCAATCTCCTGCAGCAGGACCCCAAGCTTCCCCTGACCCAGGTCTGGAAGCAACTTGTGCACCATGGCATTTGGGTGTCTGAGTGCATGGTGCAGCTCTTGATGTACAGGAAAGTGGCCTCTGTCTTAGTGTTGATTGATTTTGGTGGCAACCAATGGGATGACAGCAAGTCTTTTATCATATGATAATGCCATTGAATCCACCCTGGTCTAATGCATGACAAGTTTTTCCAAGGACAGAATGTTAATTGCATATTAAAAATTGTCCATCAATTTTGACAATTTTGGGGAACAAGGAAAATCAAGTAAGACAAATGGAAGGAAGAAGGTCAAAAGGGGGCTTTCATTGGTGCATTCTGGGCTGTTTAGCCAAGGGCTCCTTCTACTTTCAGGCAAACCCTGATTACACCCATGGATATATTTTTAGTCAGATCTCAGTGGATCACTTGACTCCTGGGATAGCTCAGATTCCATCTATTGGGAGTTCTTGAGCCATCAGATGGAAAACAATTCTAAGCCTATCAAGACAATCAAAGAATAAGCTACCAAGCCTCAGTCTACCCCACCAGCCACACTGACATCTATCTGGCTGATGCCATGTTCTTCAACATTGGAGACACTGGCTGGGATCACTGCTCACAGACTTTCAATGATCTTTATCTCAAAGTCCTGGACTATGATTCTCTCTTTAGTTGTCAAATAGTGGCTGACTTGTTTGCACAAAAGGTTTTCTATGTGAATATGGGCAGCCACTCCTATAAGGAAGAAGCGCCTCCCAACCTGCGCCACAGTTGTCTACAAACCAATCAGCCAATGAAAGACAAGTAATAAAACAAGCAGTATATGGCAGCCATAACAATTAGTCTAATTGGATCAACCCCTGCCACCTCCACCTGACAGCCCCACTCACCCAGTCCCAGACCCCTCAGGCCAGCACCGCCTCTACGCCTTCCTTCCCGCGCTATTCTGCTTAGTAGGCATCACTCTCCCTCTTCCAAATAAACTACTTGCCACCAAACATTTAGTATTTATATTATTTTTATCCAGAATTTCAATTGTTGTTTTCTCTTTTTTTTAGTTGATTGTATTCTTTATGTTCAGTTTATTTCTGTAAATCATGTTTACTATGCTGTGTATCTAGATCCATAAAACAGTTATTTTTAGCTCTTTACACAGCCCCTTGTGAAAATGTTAACAACAATTTGGCAATCAGCTAAATTTATACGGGATGATTATATGTTAATTGTGTTTAGACAAAGTTGTTGCTGATCCGCATTCAAAACCTTAATAATAAACTTTAAGCCAATCAGGAGCCAAGTAAGAAAGTAACTTTTGTGGCATAAAGGGCAATTCAATAATTCTTTGATGCATGTACACTAATTAATCTGATTGTCTGGATTTTTTGCCACAGTGACAATGGTGCACAATGGCAAAAAAGCCAGCCAATCAGATTAATTAGTGTACATGCATCAAAGAATTATTGAATTACCCTTTATGTTACAAAAGCTTTTTTCTACTTGGCTCCTAATTGACTTAAAGTTTATTATTAAGGTTTTGAATGCGGATCAGCAACAGCTTTGTCTAAACACAATTAACATATAATCATCCCGTTTAAATTTAGCTGATCACCAAATAGTTGTTGACATTTTCACAAGGGGTTGTTTAAAGAGCTAAAAAATAGGCAACCTCCAGAATTAACTCATACAGTATGGAACATCCTCCATATCAACAATTCCTAGAATTATTTTTCTTATTTTCAATATTAAAGATTATTTTTTCTTGATTAAATAATTGACATTGATAATAGAAGCAATGTTTATTTTTATTTTGAGCTTTTAATTGTGATTGTAAAAGATAAAGCAAAAACAATTTTTGAAATTGTTGACATGGAAGATGTTAAATTCTGTATGAGTTAATTCTGGAGGTTGCCAAAAAATACAGCAATTATGGAAGCAATGCAAAACACAAAGCAAAAAACACATCAATATAAACGTAAAACATATACACAATGGGTAAAAAGATGGGATATTGTAGTAATTGGGAAAACAAAAGGGATAAACAAAGAGATAATAATATCAGAATTACATAGAGTTTATTGGAGTGAAAGCTATAAAAACATATGCAAAGGTTAGTAAAAAGTTATATTAGAGAGCTTGAAAAGCTTTTGAAGGATCTGGACTCAGCAGTTGCTAAGATCAGGGAAATTGATTGAAAGGTCAAGGTAAAGGCCCTTCTGCTGTCCTTACAGGGGACAAAATTAACAAGGTGTCTGCCAAGGCACTTATGGTCAAGATGCCAGACACCTCCAAAACAACAATCAAACACTTTTTAAATGTCCAGAAGACCGTTGTGGAAGGCCTTCAATTCAAGTCCTTTGCCCTCTCTGTGTTGTCTGTCTAGGTTAATGACCCTGATATGTATGCACATCTCAAGCCTGCAAAGAGGGCCCACAATGAAGATACCAAATTTCTTGTGCAACTGGCTGCGCAAAAGGTGGTCAAACCAGCCAAGGCTGCAGGCAAGGAAATCACAGAAGAAGATAACCTAATAAAAAATTAATAATATTTCATAATACTTACCTGGTTTTTAGAATTAGTCAATGGTGTAGTGCGCCAAGTCCTGGTTCTATATGTCCCTGCAACATTCTATGCTAACTACATCATCCATGTGGTCAGGCAGCTGGCTCTGTTACCTTCTGTAGTCTTCAAATTTGAGGACCAAATATATGGTTCTTTCCTGATGTTGTGGGGGCGCTCATGGGGCTTTTATATGGCAAAGGGCATCTTAGTGGGCAGTTACTGCCTACAAGGATGCCTAGTTGGTCTGCCTGGTCCTGGTTTCCCTCAGTGTAGTTTACTATATAAACTCCATTGAGTTTGTTTGGGATGTCCTGGAGACACTCCCATTCAAGAACATACTGTAGATAGGCCAGACCTATGTGGTCACTTGCTTTTGCTTCCCAGTGAAGCATACCCTCTCTTATGTCTTGGAGAACTTCAGGCGCACAGTGGATAAATTGGCTGTTGCCAACACAACAGCTATAAAGAAGATAGAAATCCTCTTGGTAGACTTTGGGCTGGCCTGAAGTGGAGACAAAATGAGGCTTCCTCTGACAATGGAGCTAAAATTTGCCAAAATCAAGCATGAGAAGAAAATAAGTGTGATATTCAACAAGCTTTACAGCTTCCTGGAGGCCTTTGCTAGGCAAAGGCTCCATCTTTTTGTTTACCTGGGGTATCTCTTCTACTTTGGGATAGGTGCCGGTATCAAAGAATTAGATGGGGCCCTTTTTGGGATTGACAAGGTCAGGCTCTCCCGCAATGAGAAGAAGGTCCCACATGGCTATGACTTGGTTGACCATGTGATCCAGGATGCCCTGATCCTGGCTGGTATCTACAGGTTTGCAGCCCCGCCAGAGAAGTTGCTCCAACATTTGCACCTGACCCTACTCTCATTCACCAGCAGGTGGGAGTAATTTAATAAGGGTGTATACACCGTCCACGGTGTGGCAGTGGAGGTTGTGCACCACCTCCATTGCGGGGTGGGTACATACAGAAGAACTCACTACAGGTGCTCTTAATAAATTCTCTCTTCCAAATAATTCCATTGCAATTTATATTATTTTTATTAACATAAAATTTTCTAATTCTTATTTTTTCAAACAAGATTTTCAAAATATATCCCATAGAAGGTCTTAATAAAAGCATATTAATATACGTTAATAAAATGCAATTCTACTTTGTATGAATTAACTTTTTTTAATTTGATCTTTATATTTATTTGACAAAAGTGATAAATAAATTTGTGTAATCCAATATCAAGTGTTCAGGATAACCTCGGATGGCATAATAAAATAAAAGTGATATAAAATAAATAAATTATTAACATTCATTGATGGTCCTGCTGAATGTGATTGTGGGCTTGGAAACTTCTTGATATTAAATGATAATTAATAAATCTTAAATAGTAAATTAGAGAATATAAAAAAAGTTGGACAAGCTAAGCCTTTAATTGATTGGCTGTTTGGCAAGGCAGGCGGGGATGAACCAATCAGTGTGGCAATAGAATTTGGCCACAGTCTCAGCTGGGAGGGTGTGGATCCCGGCCTGCAGCAAATCAAAAAGGTCCTTGGTCCCAGTTGGTGTCCCCTGCTTGAAAACTTGCTTGAGCCACCTAAAGACTTCTTCAATTGGGTTTAGGAACAGGGAATAGGCAGGGAGGAATAGAAGGCGCAAATTTGCTGTGGCCAATTGTTGGGGGCCAACTGAAATACTGGTGTTAATTGTTGAAAATTCCTCAAGAATATCTGCCACCTTATGGAGTCCAAAGTTATCCAGCACAATAACATTGGTGAAGCCTGGGCTTGTGCACCTCAGGTGCTCCTGGACCAATTGGAGGAAAAACAGGAAGGTCCTGCTATTGTGGGATCCCAATATCATTTGGTACATCTCAATCCCCTTTGGATTAAGGTGAGCCACCATCAAATAGGCTGTGGCACAGACTGCAGCACACCAAGCTAATTCATTGTTGTAACCTTTGGTGAAATATCCACATGTGTTTTGTAAAGATGAGGCAAATTCAAATTTGTCAATATAATAAAATTGGACCATACCCTTGGTTTTGAGGGCAGTGTACACCTCTGCATATTTTTTCAGACATTGATGTTGGAAGGGCTTTTGTAGTTGTAGGGAGATGCATCAAGTTTTTCCCACAAAAAACGCAGACCCTTTACCAAATGATAATAAAAGGGAATATAAGCCTCAACCCCAAAAGTGGACTTGTCCATCAACTGTATATTTTCTATTTTGAGATGGCAGTCTTGTTTTATCCACTGCCAATTGCCCATATGTGCTCCTTGGTGAGTATGGTGGAAACGTGCAAGGATTTCTCTGCAGCAAGAACTCAGCCGGTATCAATGAATATATTGAATACTTTACTGTCATATTTGATATCTTCCCAAATGAGGGCTGCAGCCTTCTTTTAGTCACCAGATTCCTGCATCAGCTTGAAAAGGATGATGTGCTTGATGTTGGGAATGTGCTTCTGAGTGGGCTTTGTGGATTCAGACAAGCCAGGATCCTGATTGGTGACAGGCTTGCAAGACATGGATACCTTGGTGTAGAATGCAGTAACTTTCTTTAACACTAACTGCCCCTATGTGGTTCTATAGAATTTGGGCTTGTTGTTGTCTTCTTGGTTGCCATCACTGACATAGGGCTCATAGTTGGTATCAAGAAAAGGCTTAACCTTCTCCATCATGGCTTCTGGAACTGCTTCCTGGTGGTACACAGGATCAAACACAAAAGAAGTAAGTTATATTTCCTTGTTTCTGACTATTTTGGTTGTGGTAACCTTGGTGGGCTTCCAGGTTAGTTTAGGGACCCAAGGGTTTATGCTCTGTGCCCTTGCACCTCAAGCTACTTGAACTGATTGTTTTAGTGAAACCTCACTATTGTTCTCTCCTCTCCTTTCTCCTTCATGAGTAGGCACTTGTGTTGCACTAACTCTATTCTTTGACCCGCAGGGGCAACCACAACCACAGCGCACAACAGCTACATTGCTACTCTGTTATTGTGTTTATTTTATTTTAAAATTAAATAAAATACTAAATGAAATTCAATTAAGTTACTCCCTAATTTTAATTTTTGCTTTTATCTGAATATGGATATGTAATTAAATTTTTTTCCCACCCAATATCCTGATTATAGAATTTTTATTTCTTAATTAGTTGTTTTTGGTTTTGTAACTCCCATTTTAGAATACCCAAAATAATTTTCATCCATTTTCTAAGATTATATGCCAAATTCAAACACCCAACACAATATTTTTAAATTTTATGTTTCAGATTGTGTGTCTTATGTTAGATACCATGGTATCATTCTTGATTAAAACCATTGCACACAACAATTGTGTGATTTTGTTTACATTTTGAGTTGATATTGTGTTTTGTTTTTGGTTTGAGTTTTGACTCACCATGTGTGAGTGTATTTTGTCACCAACTTACATAGTAAACATCTATACACCAAAGGTCAACTCAAACATTTTGTTTGTGAATCCATGAATTTTGGTTTTTATGTTGAATATTTTCATTTAAAGTGTGAACACTTCATTGCTGTGTTGACCATTTTGTCCACTAACACCAAAAATCTGGGGCAGGAAGTTATTTTGTCAATTTTTTTCATCAATGGATTTTCTGTCAAATTTGATCCAAATTTTTTTCTTCATATGTAAAATATTTAACTTTAAATAAAATAAAAATAAAAATTACTCTATTTAATAATAAAAGCTATTCTTTAAACATATATTTATTTTTAATATCATTATTTTGTCTTTAAGAGACTTGATTTTAAATCTTTACCTCATAAAAATCTAATTAAATTAAATTAACTACCATAAAATAAGGACATATAAAGTTTATAAATAATAATTTTTATAGGGTGATATTTCTTTTTTTGAAATTTTTACTTTTTTATTGCTGCAAAGTTAAATATTTTACATAAGAAGAAAAAAGTTAAATAAAATTTGACAAAAAAATCTGTTGACAGAAAAAAATTGACAGAATATCTTCCTGCCCCAAAAATCCCTGTTAACAGAGTGTATATTTTACACTTATAAATGGAACTTGCTTAAATATGAGTTCATTTTGTTTAAATATGAAGTAATTTTGGTTGTTGCTTTAGCTTTTAAAACTACTGTATAGCTTTACATAAGCTCAAAATGAAATCAAAATTTTATAAAAGCTATAGCTTATAAAGCAGGTTTTTGTTTAATTTCCTATTTTATATTCAATTGAATACAGTTACATATAAATTATATTGTAATTTGCTTTTAAAAAAATCTTCAAAGAACATCTAATTTAAGCACTTTTTATTATTCAGCAGTAGTTTTATTACAGAAATGCTCTCCTTGGGGTCTCTTTAGTCTAGCATAAGCTTTAAAAGTATAGCTTTATATTGAAAACTTTATGTTTTTTGGCTTCAAAGTCAACTTCTAGAAAATTATTTTTTGCACTTCAACCTTTGATATTTTTGATTTTTACACTTTTTTGGAGGGTCCCGTTTTTGATTTCTGCACTTTCAACCTAAGGAACTTGCCCATCTGTTAGGTTGTTGAACTCTTTAAATTGCCTTATTTTGTGTTTTATACTTTACATGATTTAGCATTTAGAGAAGGATTTATCATTTCTATAGATTTAATTAAACATGGTTATTTTTTGTTGTGTGGTACTTTTTATTTCAAATCATTTAGATTTTCTTTTTATAAACAGCAAGAGAAAAGGAGTTAACCTTTAAACAAAATAACAATGCTAACTTTGCAGGCTTTTAAAGAGCGATATTTTTATGCAAATTATTTTTAGCGCTAAATTAAAGATGCTGAAAAAGGAGGCTACCAATTTTAAACATTTACATATTAGATAACTTTTTATCTACACGGTTATTAGTGAGAAGCCATAAACTTATTAAGATGGAATTTCAATAAAAAATTTAATACTTTATTAAACATAGTGCTACCAACCTATCAGCTTATTGCTAAGCGTTCAACACATCCAATTTTCGAGCAATCGAGCTGTTGGGTATAGTGAAGGCGCTTTGTTCAGAAGATAAAGGTTTAAAAAGGGTAGTTTCTGTATCCAAAAATCAATTGAGGTGAAGTCTGATCTTGAAAAAGGGGGATGACTGTGCTGTAGTGGGAGAAATTGGATTCGGGATACTTTCCCACAAGCCTGATTGTTTCCAGGGTGTAGGAGGTGTGCCACCAGACCTCTTTTGTCCAAAGAGAAATGCGGGATCGGCCAAAGAAAGTGATTTGGTATTGCAAAGAATCTGGTGTTGAGAACAGTTCGTGCATTGTTGGAGACTCAGGCGTGCGGGTAGTTGGGTCGAAGGAAGTGGATACTGCCCAGCCTTGGTTCTGACGCCATCCTGCGTCTAATGTACAGATCTCCTGTCTGAAGCAGTCGTATTCCATTGATAGGGGAATGGCTGGTTGGAAATAGAAGCCTTGGTTTAGGTTTGTTATTTTATAAAAATTCACAAAGGGCCCATGGCTCGCCTTAAGCTGATCAGCAGTCTTGATGAATTTGGCCGCTATTTTGGCACGCTGCTGGGTGGAGCTACTTCCAGTCCATGTCAAGCCAGGTGCAAGCGTAGGGATACATTTTATGGGGACGACTGCATTGTAATCTAAACCAACTATACAATAGTGTGGATGCTCTTTTTTAAATAATGAGCAGACTACCAAAGCACTGAAAATCAAAGGATTCATTACATGGGCTTTAGTAGAGTAAACGTTTATAAATCCCAATTGCGAAAAATATAAATAAATCCCAATACCCTTGGTATAAAAAAGCCCATATGTACCTCATAATAAGCTCCAATATTACAACATATCATTGCTTTCAAGAGTCACATTTAATACAGTATAAAATTCTAGTTTAATTCCTTAAAACAAGGGGACGTCTTTGAGGCACTAAAACAAGATTCATGATTTACACGAAGATACCATGCTATTCCAATAAACACCATTGCCATTCATTCCCAAAAAATAAAATCTCAAATAAAATATCGAGCTAATCTTCGAAAGGTTTCAACCACTTTATGAGCGCATAAACCTGATTTTATAGGCATGTATTATTAGATACCACCCATAACCTTTATATCTGACATCACTTTAAATTGTAGAAACCAGCACTTGGGTCGTTGAAGGTAAAAGCTATAATTCCAATTGGTTAAATAAACTCTAAGATCCTTTAGAAAATCCAGAAGATAAATTCGCTCATAACAGCTAAATGATAAGATAATTGGCTACACATGTGTTGCAACTGAACTATTTTTAGTTCAGTACTTGGGAGTTGGGGAAGCCAACGTCCCAAGAGTTGAATGGAGAGTGATTTGGGATAAGATAATATTTATTGAGAAGGATGGGAGATCATTATGTCATGCAGGAAATACATTGGGCCACCAAGGGGGTGGCATATGTGTCATTGGCCAAGTTAAGGATTGACAATATTCTGTGTATAGGTTTATGGGATCTGCCTTATAAATTGATCTCCCCTTATATAGCAATATGAGATTCTACTATACCTGTGGGTTGAATGATATCATGATATCAAGAGCCACATGGGGTAGATTGATAAGAATCCCCTGGGCATTGTGAGAGTTTTTGAAACCCCCCTAGTTTGGGAAACACAAATGGATCTGTATTTGAAGGCATGGGCTGATGTTGGCTGAACAAGGGTTAGCTGTCTAATCAACATAGACTAGTGTTTTTATTTTAATTTCTCAGCTATAATAGTTGGTTTTTCTCTTTATATCTTTTGATTGCTAATAGAAGGGTCACCTATTATTACTATGCAAGTTTAAATATTTGCCCTGAGATAGATATGCCACATAGTATTAAAATCATATGATCACATTGGACTAAAATACAGTTGTTTACACAGCCACAATGGCTGGAGTTTCTCTGTATATGTCCTTTGGATAGCTTTAGTGGGACACTTATTGTTTATTCTGTAAGCATGGGGTGCCTAAAACCACCATTAGGGTAGCTGTCAAGAGAATCAGGTGCTAAATATAATGAGTTGGGATGCTTAGGAAGTAAAATTGGCTAATTTACAATTATAAGTCCAGGCTAATCACTTGTGTGAAATGAGAGATAATGAAATATAATGTGGTATTGGCCTCGTGAAGGAGCAGGAAGATATTCTGTCAATTTTTTTCTATCAAATTTGATCCAACTATTTTTTTCTTCATATGTAAAATATTTAACTTTACAACAATAAAAAATAAAAAGTTCAAAAATAAAGAAATTGTTGGAACTGTGCTGTTTTAGCAAGGTTACAAGGGGAAAATATTTGGAAACTAGATAATATTCTTTATTGAGAGATAGATATTATATAGTCATTGTGAATTGTGGATAACCAGAACATGATAGTGTTGATCACACAGGGGGATAGTGAAGGGGGTGGCCTGATCCTGGTAATGAGTCAAGCGCCAAAATGAGGTATCCACTGTAGGGGATCAGCATTTGTTCATGTTGATGGATTTGGTAATCCGAGTTGACTTCCTAGTCTGGCTTCAAGTGGCTGGGTAATTGGATTGCAGGTCACAAACCCGCTTACTCAGAACCTTGCTGGCGTGTTGAGCCTGCTGTTTTGACAAAGTTACATTCTATAAAAACTATAATTTATAGCTTTGTTGCAACATCTATAATTACTCCCTTTTGGGAAAGTAAATTCCTTAGTGATTCCCTGACTAATCATTAAGTTGGTGGCACTATTATCATTTGACCATCTATTACGGGAATTAAACATTTTGAGTCTTAAGCGGAACACAACTTGGACAAGCCTCATGACTGCCATGATGTACATGGGAAATATGTGGCTTCTCATGATACTATATAATACTCCAAACTCATATCCAATAAAGTATCATTCTCTTCTTAATTTTCCCCTTTATCTTTTTTATTATACTTCCCAAAAGTATATACTTGACAACTTTAAATGTTCTTATTTTATTTTATAGCAGTTAAATTTAATTTAATTATTTTTATAGAGTTAAATATTTAAAATTAAGTCTCTTTAATACAGAAAAATAGAATTAAAATTTAAATACATGTTTAAAGAATAGCTTTTATTAGTAAATAGAGTATTTTTAATTTTTGTCTTATTATAAAGTTAAATATTTTACATATGAAGAAAAAATAGTTGGATCAAATTTGAGGGAAAATCTGTTGACAGAAAAATAATTGGTGGAATATCTTCCTGCCCCCTCATGCAGTAATAGTTAGAGGGACACCAATATTGCCTAGATACTTTGAATGGACAGCAAATGCTAGGCCATTACTATATAGTCTATGGTGTCTTGGGAAGATGTTAAGAGGGGTCTTGAAAAATTCTACAGGATATCTCATAACAACTTCAAAAGAGGAAAATATTCAGGAAAAGCTTTTTAGGAGTTTTGATAAAGTGATAAAATGTTAAGAAGGCTTGGAGAAAGTTTCCAGACACTTTTACTAAAATGAAAAGGGGGAAATAGAGCACCATAGAAAGTTTGGGGAATTGTTTACTAAATCACTTTGCTATTAGGGCAAAGTTTTCGGTGAACACAGGGAATTTTGACAGACTGGAGAAACATTAGCACTTCAAAAGGAAAATTGTTAAAGCTTGCTAGTAGTAATTTGAAGCCATATTCAAGATTCAGCAACCTAATGAAGATGATGAAAAATTCTTTTAAGACTGTTGGCAATGAATCATTGAATGAATCACATGCTTTTTTACTGATAAATTTCCTTGTTTGAAAAATTCAAATCTCAAGTAATGATATAGAAAACAGTTATATAATAATTTAGAGTTTTAGTAAAGGTACAGATGAAATCTAAATCTAGAATATAAAAGAGATTATGTGTAATATCTTGAGATTTGCAGGGAACCATCATAAAGAGGAAAAACTTGGAACAAGGGGGTATATATCAGTAATCCAACAGTGAACCTAGCGGGACATTGACTTATCATCTGATCCTAACCACATAAGAGAACAAATTAAATATCTACCCAGAGATCCCAGAACCTACTATTAGTCATTAGGTGAGAGATTGGATGTTAATCTACAAGGTTCAGAAGAAACTAAGAATCACAACTTGGTGGAATTACACAGCTTTAGTACAGTTAGTGAAACTACAGAAGGGTTATGAAGGTTCTTCCTTATGGAGTTAATATAAAATTTTAACTCCTAAATTTTGAAAATTGATATCATTTAAAACTTTCCATGCACTTATTACCTCAGTGCTGGGAAAGAAGATCAGCATGGGCAAAGGTACAAGAAGTTTTCATGTAGCCAAACTCCAGATGAGGAAAGATCAATATGGACAAAAAGATTAAAGATTTTTTGCAGAGGACAAGGTTTTCTCCAAAATAAACTTGTGGAATTGTTCCAGGATTTTTACACTACAAAGGCTGGAAAAAATAACTAGTGGTGATGGTCAATGCTGCTGATGATATAAGGTTGCTATTGTCGCAACATCTTCAATTACTCCCTCTTGGGGAATTAACGCCCCGAGTAAATCACCAAGTGGCTCACTGAGTGGTTCACTGCCCAGGCAATAAAATGGTGGTACCATTATCAGTTAACCATCTATGATGGGGATCACTCAATCCAGGTCCTAAATGGAACACAACTTGATTAAGCCTTGTGACTCAAGAGGAACATTACTTGGATAAGCCCCATGATCTCCATGACGTACATAGACAACATGTGGCTTGTCATGATACTATATAATATCCTATATTCATATCCAATAAAGTATCATTCTCTTCTTAATATTCCCCTTTATTTTGTTTATTATACTTCCCAGAAGTATAAACTCAACAGTGATAGCACAGGTAGGTTATCCATACCTACCCAACTCAAAGGAAAAATTCCTCCCAAGAAAAGAACACAAGCAATGTCACTCCCTAATGGCTGGAGAGATTACAAAGTAGGGCAAGACGTCCCCCCAGGCCTTGTCATCTACAATAATCTTCTTGTACCCATTGACCAGTACAACACTCTCAAAACCCGTAGACTGTTCACTACCACGCCAACCACAATAACGCCTACGCAACCTGAGATACCCAATATTATGTTTCAATGCTTACGTACCGCTGAGATTGGCGCCTTTGCAGGACTACACCAGGAAAACGCTTTGCTTTGGATCAACAGCACCAAGAGCAAGTTCTAACAAGTGGAGTATCCCCAAAGGCTCTGGGTCAGCAAAATTGCCCCCTGCGTCACAGGAACTGCTTTACACTTTGTTACCAAATGGCTAGCCCAACATCCTGACCAGAAGGAAAATTGGGAACAGTTCAGAGCCGCATTCCTCAAAAAGTTCTCCATGAAGGACTCGGGCGTGGTAATTATGACTGAGCTTCAAACCTTCAAAATGACAGGAACCATCAAAGAATACATTGCAGCATATGAAGAACTACATGATTGTGCGCCCAACACCATCAACTTTGATGAACCTGGGCCACGCCTGGACTTCTACAATGGCCTTCCCACACACATTAGGCGTCAGTTCAACATGAGCCACTGCAAGAACCTTGAGTATGTATTCCTAGAAGGAAAACGCGCAGCTCAGAAGTCTGACAATCTACACACCACCAACAAACACAAGGAGAAACCTGCAGATACCAGGGTACAGCACTATTTGATACTGGAGCCAATTAATCACTCATTAAAAAGAGTTTTTCAGACCTCATGAAGTTACCTATCATTCAAAGTAGCATCAAGAAAGTCATCATGGCGGACAACCACAGCACACCAGTTACCCACAAGACAAAACCTTTCCCAGCCAAAATTGGAGACGTCCAAACAACAATTAGTGGCCCCATCATTCCAATCCTCAAATACAATATCATACTTGGGTTAGATTGGATGCAAAAGACAAAGCCTCACATTGACTGGGACAGTGCCACCCTCACTATCCAGCAAGGAGAAGTCCACCATCACGTGTACCCAACACATCTTGACACTCTCATGAGGGACCACATATTTGTAATGATCATGGAAAGGGAAAGAAACTGACATCAGCAAAATCAATTGGAGCACATGTTCATATGAAGTCATCCACTTCAAAAACACAGAAATTCAACACAAACAGAACCCAATTAGAGATCAGCTAGTCAATGAATTTCCCTCCTTATTCCAAGAAACACTGCCCGTGCTGCCCCTTGACTGGGGTATTCAACATGAGATCAACCTAAAAGGTAGTGTACCCAAAGCGTAACCCATCTACTGCCTCAAACCACAAGAAGATGACGCTCTGAAAGCTTACCTTGAAGAAGCACTCAAGAAAGGCCTCATCAGACACTTGAAATCACCCTTTGGCGCTGCTGTCTTCTTTGTGGCAAAGAAAGATGGAGGCTTCCACCTAGTCACAGACTACAGGGCCCTCAATGAGGTCACAATAAAAAACAGGTATCCCCTGCCCCTAATTGATGATTTTTTTGATGCCCTGGGGGGTCCCAAATCTTCACAAAAATTGATTTGATAGCAGGATATCACCAAATTTGCGTGAGACCTGAAGACATCCCAAAGACGGCATTTTGAACTAAATACAGTTCCTTTGAATGTGTTGTCCTCAACTTTGGCATGACAAACGCTCCCAGTACCTTTGTAACCTTCATGAATGAAGTATTCAAGGAACACAATGGGAAAAGAGCAATCATCTACCTGGACAACATCATTATTTACAACCCCAACCTACAACAACACTGGGAAGACAACCGTGCAGTCCTCTGTACCCTGCAAGAAAACCAACTAGTTGCCAAACCATCCAAATGAAAGTTCTTCTCAACTGAACTTCCATTGTCAGGAATATTCCTGACATAAAACAGATTTCTACTGAGGAAAAATGTTGGAAACAAGTAGAGAAATGCCCAAGAGGAGGGGCAAAATTTGATAGGGAATTTCCCCCACTATCAGGGGAAAAGAAAAATCAAAATTTGGAAAAAACAGATTTTTATGGAGCTCTGGAATAATTTAACATCTGGACAGGCGCCTGCCGCGCAGACGCCCACCCCCCTCTGCCAGCCAGCCAGCCTCCCACCCGCTTGCCCGGCTCCCGCCTGCCACCCAGCTGCCAACCTGGGCCCTGCTGACCACCCGCTTGCCCACCCCTCCCCCAGTGGACCTGCTGCTTGCCCCCAGGCCACCTGCCCGCTCCCTGGGCCCCAGCCAACTGCCAGTTGCCCACCCGGGTCCCAGGGCCTACTCCCCAGCCAACCAAAACCCACCATGACACCCAGCCAATCAGAAAAGTTCCTTGAAACAAGGGAAAATTTTAGGAATAATTCTTGGGCCCAAGAAGAAGGGCAAATTCATGTTTCAAATCCAGACCAAAATTCTAAAAATATAGAGGAAAAGCCAAAATTAACTTCAGAAGATAAAAATAACATGACCTACAGCCAATGGAATCAGGTGGATGGCAACAATCAGCTAGGCCTAGACTCCAACCAAACTAGCATCCCCAAACCAAAAATATAAGTGTTTAAAACCAAGAGTTGTTATCACCACCTGATCACCCATCCAGAGGAAAGTATTGGTCCCAAGCAGAAATGTCTAAAACCCCAACAGATTGCCCAGGAACAAGGGTTTAGCCATCCCTTCAAACACCAATTCCCATGACCAAACTTTTGGGGACTCCAGTCCCCTGTTTTTACTCTCATTTGCAAAACTTTGCAAGTGGGGGCCCACTATAAATAAAGGATCTCCTCTCAGTAATAGCTTGTGCTATTATTGAGACTAATACCCTCAATAAAGTAAAATTTCCAACTTCAACTACAGTTAAAACTTAAAGAATAAGCCCCTGCCAACCCTTCAACCCAATGAAGATGAATCACCTCATCTTCACAGCTTTAATCACAGCTTGCCTTGGGATTGGAGGCTACCAACAGAGTTCAGAGTTCTTTGGCCCCTCCACAGAAGGACTAGGTTATGATCCATACCACGACCCTGGCCAACTTAACTCTTCAAACACTGGACCCTGGCCATCTCTGGTATCTCCCCATTCAATACTCTCCATAGCCATGTATACGTCTGCTTACTACATCCTCACCTACTTCTCCGGGAGCTTTGGACGCTTCAACATACACACCAAGGTATTCTGTTGGCTGATGACGGTGTATCCCATAATCACCGCCTTGACAGGTTTCCAGTTCATCAATTTGCTACCATACATACTCCAAGTGGTGCCCACCATTTCAGGGTATTACATCCATTCCTTGGCCATATCATCAGCAAGGACAGTATCAAGCCAGATCCAGATAAAATACTCGCTATAACAGAGATGCCAGCCCAAAGGAACAAGAGCAAACTCCACAACTTCCTTGAGATGGTAGCCTATGTACGCAGGTTCATCCCTGACTGTGGTGCCCTAACAGCTCCCTTGTCAGCCATCACCGGGAAAACAACCAAATTTGTCTGGACACCCCTACAAGACCAACATTTCTGCCAACTGAAAGAACGCATGGTTACTGCCCCCATCCTGCAATACCCAAGCCGTGAGGGTATCTATGAGTTAGAAACTGACGCCTCTGATTATGCCATAGGAGGAGTCCTCTGTATCCAAACAGCCCAAAAGGACTTCCTCCCTGTAGCATACAAATAAAGGAAACTATCAGACAGCAAACAAAGATACCCTATACACAATAAGGAATTGGTTACCATCATACACTGCCTAATGAAATGGTGATGCTATTTGGAAGGAGCCTAGACGTTCAAAGTACTCACTGACCACAAGTCTTTGATATTCTTCAAAACACAACAACACCTGTCAAAAAGACAAGCCAAATAGATGAGCCTCATACAGAGATACCCCATGCAAATTGAATACAAGTCAGGCAGAGAGATGCTTACTGCAGACACTCTATCAAGGCTATACAATAAACACATCCTTTGCACTGATGACAACCCTAACTGGCCCATGTTAATCATGGGGAATCTCCAGGAAGGGTTCCCACCTGGCACACCAATAGACATCCAATAGAAAGTCCTCAAGAACAAACATCTGTTCAAAAACGTATATGGTACCCTTCACCAAATCCTTCCAAATGGTGACACTGTACCCTATGTCCCATCAACACAAAAGATTGACACAATCCTCCGTTATCACAGAGACTTGGGACACACCCGTAGCAGAAACTTGCATGAATATCTCAAGACTTGCAAGTGGTGGCCCAACATGCTAGATGATATCAGAGAGGTACTGGAACAATGAGAGGTCTGTGAGAAGTACACACAAACCAAAGCCCTACCCACCCAAGTCAGTAGTACCCATATCTATCACACAACCTGTTATAAAACTTGTGTTATTGCTGGTATGTTCAAAGCTATAGATAGATGTTAGCCTTGCCAATAAACTCTACCTAATCCTATGCAAGAACACTACAGAATACAATAGAATAGAACTTGAAGATAATTACATTTATTGAAACTGGAGTACAATCTAGCCAGCGGCTGCAATCTATCCAGGTGTAACTAAGAACTTGTTGTCATCCTTTCAGGTGTCTGTATCACTATATACTGCAACAACCCTAATTCTTGTCCTTTCAGACAGTTCTCAGTGGCTACCTTTGCAATAGGTCTATATTTGCTGGCTGCACCCATCCTGATTGGCTTTCCTTGGCACGTGATATGCTATTAGCCTTAGCAGGCGTCCTTGGCACTTCAGCTACAGCCTACGCTCTTCTTGAGCTAACCTACTGTCATTTATTGATTGACTGTATCTTACACGCCTATTATTACGCTGGGAAACTACGCCATATTTAGTTGATGCTTAGAAATTGTCCCTGTTCAGCCCTCCTACATTGGAAGGTAGAATTCTGGTATTCCATTTGTAGGGCTTAATCTGGTGTCCTTTTCTGGCTGGCAAACCTTCTGCTTATTCATACAACAAGTCAAATTAGGGATTATACACCGTATAATAGTAAACTTGATCCAATATTGACTCGTGGATTATCCGCCGTGTAATGCTGGCCCAAACCAATAAGGAATCTGATTATACACTGTGCAATGCTGATCTGAACTTGGTATTTCTTAGACATTTGTATATCTCTTGTTTGATATGATCAAACATGCCCATCAGGATGTGTGTGATGAGTTGATACAAAATCTAATAGAGTGAAATGAGCAATATACAATTGATGATCTATGAGTTACACAGTGTGTAACCAATGATAATCAATATATTGGCTAATGTTTATACGGCGTATAATAGCTATATCAATTATAATATAGCAAGCAATATACGGTGTACAATCACTACACATTGGGTGATGATCAGTGATAATATGGCATATAAATGTTACATCTACTCTAATAAAGTAACAATTATACGGTGTATAATTGTTACATATATTATAATAAACTAGCAATTATATGGCATATAACTGTCATATCTATTAATATAATGATGGCCAGTGATAATATGGCGTGTAACTGATTAAGATCTGCGTGCAATGATTAGCCTGATCATTTGTGGTCAATCAGCCTAATCTCACATTTCCCCCCTCTTGACCATAAATAGGGAAGGTAAGAAGAGAGTTTGACCTATGGCTTTTTCAACAACTTCCTCTCAACTCAGTACCAAAGAAGAGTACCAGGAATTCCTGGCAACCATGACAGCAGAGCGCCGGCAGGAGTTCAACTGCCAGAGTAAGGAGGCACGCCGCCTCCAGTTCTACGGTTGGTGTTTGTTACGGGCACACAAGAACAACACTTGCTCAGAGTTGTCCTTAGCCACCACCGTGGTGACCAATCCTTTTCAGCGTCCTCACAGCCCCATCCTGGAGCAGGAAGTTGTTCAAGAGAGACATCCTCCTTTGGTGGTGGGGGCTTCCTCAGTGGACCCAGTTGTTTGGCAGGCCTGGGCTGTGGTACCCCAGTTACCTGTTGTGCCATATGCTCCTGACCCTACTCTTTTGGGTAGTGTGGTCCTCTCTTACAACCCAGACCACACAGACTTTGATGTCAACAGCCTCTTTCAGGGGTACAAGTTCCTAAGTGAGTTCCTCTTTGTCCTCCTGTCCTGTGATCAAGGAGTGGATGTTCACTCCTGTCTTTGCCATGTGGAGCAATACCACCCTCCTGCCGTTTGTTCTGTTGTCCTCTGTGAGCTGGCTTGGTCTCTGGAGGAGGTCTTGGTAGATCCACCCCGCTCTAATGTGGCTTTGTATGCCAAATATGCATGGGTAATTGACTTTAACTGTGCAGTGGTGCGGGTTGTCACGGTAAGTTCCATAATGCCGGGTATTGTCCGTCCAAGTAAGAAGGCACGTTAGGCCAGAAAACCTGTATCAAAATTGACCAAGTTAACAGATTTAAACCAAACAGTTGATCAAAAATGGTTCACAGCTGCTCCAGTATGCCAGCTGAAACCAGCTCCTCCTTGTAAACTGACGTTGATAAATTGACGTAATATGAGGGTCACCCAATATAAGCTCATTAATCAGCATGGTTGTCAGAAACTGGTCACGCAAGGGTTCTTTGCAACCTGGACTAGATACTTACTTGAAGATGCCAAAGGAATAAGAGATCAAGATTCAGGTGGTATTGCTTAGTCAATTTTTCTGATATATATTGAATAATTTTCCCTGTTTCAACTCTAAGAGTTGAGTCCTTCTAAATTTACTCAATAAAAATCAATTATCCCAAGTTCTAATTTTAAATTTTAAAAATGCATCCTGTGCTTGGATTGTTGCAATATATCCCGTACAATCTGATTCTGAACAGAATCATTTCAGGAAGATGAGGACCAGCATCTGGAACTTTGTTGTTGGTGCCGCAAAAGTTAATACCATGCCAGCCAATTTTGTAGCTCCTCCCCCCATTCTGGAAAATGAAAATTGTGTCACTTCTCAATGCCCAGAATTCTACGCTGAAGATGCATTGATGCTTTCCCAGGCCATTTATCTTGGTTTACTCTGGTTAGGATTGATTGTTCTCTTAATCCTGGAGTTTCAATTGGAAATTTCACAAAAAGATATTTAAAGCCGCGTTGGTGGTTAATCATCAATTCTATGTGGATTTGGGTGGTAATTCCCCATCATTTAGAAACGGCTTCATATTATCCAGTGATTTCTGTCACACAGGTCTGGTCTTGTGCTTGGGGGCCCAGTCCCAATTCCACTCAGCAGTGGGGACTTTGACGTGCTGATAACCAGCACAACTGGCTGGCAAATGTCATCAATATTACACTGGAGAGATTGGAGACTGGAGACCCTTCCCGGTATCTCTCCCACATGGCTTTGCTGGGTAACCTTTTCTTGGTCCTGAAGCCTTTTCTTCCTTGCAGCTCCTTAGGTCAGATACAGGCCATCTTGGAGTACTACCGCTGTGAAGTGTTGCGCCAACAGAAGGGGCTTCCGGCTGATTATCCCTTGGAAGGGTTCATTGTAGAGTGCTTGGTGTTGGGGGCGTGCTTCCCAATTGAGTGTGGGCTGGATTGCTTGGCAGATGGGGAGCTGGCCTTAAGTCCACCTGTGAGATTAGGCTGATTGACCACAAATGATCAGGTTAATCATTGCACACAGATCTTAATCAGTTACACACCGTTTATCACTGGCCATCATTATATTAATAGATATGACAGTTATACGTTGTATAATTGCTAGTTTATTATAATAGATGTAACAATTATACGCTGTATTATCATTTGATTATCACTTAATTAAGTGCAGTTAGTATACACCGTGTAATTGCTAGTTTATTATAATATATGTAACAATTATACGCCGTATTATCACTGATTGTCCCAATGTGATGTGATTATACACCGTATATTGCTTACTATATTATAATTGATGTACTTATTATACGCCGCATAAACGTTAGCCAATATAGTGAATATCATTGATTACACAGCGTGTAATCACAAAATCATCAATTGTATATCACCTATTCTACCCTACCAGACGTTGTATCAACTCAGCTCAACACAGCCTGATGAACTTATATGTCCATATCAAACAAGTGATATACAAGTGGCTAAGAAATACTGAGTCTGGATCAGTATTACACGGCGTATAATCAGGTTCCTTATTGGTTTGGGTCAGTATTACACGGCAGATAATCCTCTGAGTCACTAATGGATCAAGTCTTCTATTTTACGGCGTATAATCCTGAATTTGACTTGTTGAATTAATAAGCAGAAGGTTTGCCAACCTTTAAAAGGATCACTGATAAAGCCCTGCAAATGGAATACCGGAATTCTACCTTCCAATGTAGGAGGGCTGAACAGGGACAATTTCTAAGCACCAACTAAATATGGCGTAGTTTCCCAGCGCAATAATAGGCGTGTAAGATACAGCCAATTGATAAATGACAGTAGGCTAGCTCAAGAAGAGCGTAGGCTGTAGCTGAGGTGCCATGGACGCCTTCTAAGGCCAGTAGCATATCACGTGCCAAGGACAGCCAATAAGGATGGACATAGCCAGCAAAGATAGACCTATTGCAAAGGTAGCCACTGAGAACTGTCTGAAAGGACAAGAACAAGGGTTGTTGCAGTATATATTGATATAGACACCTGAAAGGAAAAAAAACAAGTTCATAGTTACACCTGGATAGATTGCAGCCGCTGGCTAGATTGTACTCCAGTATCAATAAACGTAATTATCTTCTAAGTTCTATTCTATTGTAGTCTGTAGTGCTCTTGCATAGGATTAGGTAGAGTACATTGGCAAGGCTAACATCTATCTGTAGCTTTGAACATACCAGAAATAACACAAGTTGCTCAACATTGGTGCTCACTCAAAATTGAGCCTCTGTCAATGCCTCAGGAAACTTCCCCTGCCCGCCAGGAATTGCCCCTGGCGCCGCCTCCGCCTAGCTTTATTGATAAGCATGGGCATGAGATGGAAACTTCTGACAGTGAGTGTGCTCCTGTCTTTTCAGTGAGCGGCCCTGTGATTGTTCATCCCCCCGCAACCCTCCCTTTGGTTGTGGCCCCGTTGCCCTCTGTTCCCAAGGGTCCCGCCTTGGTTGGCTCATATGATTGCACACAGATTGTTGAGCTGGCCAAAACCTTGCTTTGGGGATTCCGCCTCCGTCCCTCAGATTGCCCAGACCAGAATATGAGCCTGTTCTTTCACTACTGGGACTAAGAGTCCCGCTGGCAGCTTTACTGGCTTTACCGCAACGCTACATTCCAAGCTCTCCAGGATTGCCTTGGTAGTGGTGATCACGCCGTGGAATACCTTGCTGGCTTTGTCCAGCCTTCAGTAAAACAGCTCCAACTTGTGGCCGCCCGCCAGAACCTTGAACTTTCCTCCCTTGGTAACACCCTCCTCTCCTGCCGCCGCAACTAGGCTGAGCAATGGGCCAAGGCCAATGCCAATGCCTCCTTTTTGGAGATGTGTGCTGTGGTCCTGGCTAATCAGTCCATGGGGGGAACATGCATGCTTGGATTGATGAACTGATTGACATAGTGAACACAAAGTTCAGAACCATGGTCTACAAAGCAATGGATGCACGTGGAGCCTTCCTAGCATGGCTGCAAGACGTCCACAAGTTCTGTGCTGAGTCAGACAAATTTGGCGTTAGAATGGCAAACAACATGACCACGTTGGATCAAAACGTTATTGCCCTAGACAGAGAAGTAGAGAAGTTGGGCTCACGCCTCCACCAATTCAAAAAGTACGTTCTGGACAATTTCCAGAGACTGGAAACTAGAGTTGACAACCAAGAAAAGGCGTCCCAATTATCTACACCAAAGCTGCTGCCCTGCCCATACAGTGCAAAGATTTGTACACTCTAGAGCAGAATAGCGACCTTAGAAAGCACTATCCAAGGATATGAAGAGGAGTTTGCCAGAGCTCATGAGACTATCATGGCGCTACAAACAGAACAGCTGACACTGAGGAACGCTATCTCACGCCTTTTGAAAACAACTGCAACCATAGAGTCTGAGCTCCGTCAGAACAACCAGCAGATGGTAAATGACAAAGTCCATGATTGCCTGGATAGGATGGAAGCCCAGATGCAGCTACTGGCAACAAAAGGCTGCAACTTCATCTCAAGCAGCCGTCGGACTTCATCTTCAACACGTACGGATCACTATGAAGATACTGCCAATACCTCCAAGGAGGAAGGGTAATCACCAAACAGGGGATTCCTGAGGTCTTCACAACCCTTCCTTCAAGAGAACCCTTCACGCCAAAGGCAACGCCTAGGACCAGGCGTAGTTATATGGTGAATAGACAATTCACCGCCTCCCCCCGCCAACCTCCCAAGACTACAGCCGTGAATGAACGGTTCAAACCCTTGAACCTTCCTAAATTTGACAAACAAGGAAATGTGCACTCCTTCCTAAGACTGTTTGAGATGGCCATGAGAGGCGCCACCAACCACCAAAAGGCAACCACACTCATCACCACACTGGACACAACCAGCGTCAATCTAGTGATGCCACGCCTGCCCGCAACAGACTGGACATATCAAGAGGCTAAGCAGGCAGTGCTGGAAGAGCTCAGTGGGGAGGACATCCTCTTCACCAGGAAGTCTGAGTTTGGCGCAATAAAGTTCTCTCCTGGCAAAGCCCTACAGGAATTTGCAGAACAATTCTACCACAATGCGCTGGTACTCCTTGGCTCTGGTACAGTCTCCACCTTTGACATCTGCGCTGCAATGAAGCAGGCCACTCACCTGTACAAAGAGCTCCACAGAGCAATGGCCCCCGCCTACGCCAAAGGCAAAGACGTGTCAGAAATTGTTGACTGCCTCTGAAGCCATGCCAAGACGTTTGGTCCTCCCAATTGCCATGAGTCCAAACAGCCTAAGCCGATTTACAAGAAACCACTCATTTAGAAAGAGGACTCTGCTAAGACCTCCACACATCCTTCTGATGTGAAGGGCCCCTACTGCATTGCCTGCAACATCCCTGGGCACTGGAAATTAAAGTGCCCATCCAACGCCAAGAAGGTGCATGTGGTACAAGCCCACCCCGCTGGCACAAGTGAGGGAAAAGCAAAGGCAGAGTAGAAGAGGGAAATTCTACCTCCGCCAAATCCCTCAACATTCCCATCAAACCTGGCCCCAAAGACCAATATCCCAAAGGGCTGCACAAAGACCCAATCCACATGGTTGTAGCCAACAACCTCTATGCTGTGACAATTTGGTCCCAAAGCAAAGTCAAGCAAGAAGAGGCCGCCCTGGCTGAAGTCTTGAAGCCATATGCAGCCCAGCTACAAGATGCCAGGGAAAATTGTTGCTCACCATGTTCCAATGACACCCTGAACCTAAAGTCAATCCAAGTAGCTTTCCTGCTAGAGGAGCTTAAGTCCGCATACCCTGATGTCTGCAAGAGTTTGCTCCAAACCTTGGAGAGTGACGAGGAGAACAGAATACACACATTAAAAAGCCTCAATGACTCTTATATTGATTGTACCTACATTGACATATCAGTTAACAAACATTGCATTTGAGCCATAGTGAATAGTGGTGCTCCGTTTAACATCATCTCCACTAAGATGGTGAAGAAATTGGGTATAGCCCTGTATGTTGATTACAGATCACCCTTTGGTACAGCTGGCAAGGAACCCACATACTCTGTGGGAGCATACAGTGCACTACCTATGCAATTTGGCTCCATTGCGGTATCTGCTCCAGCAGTTGTACTGCCAAACAACACCTATGATTTACTAATGGGCACCTCCTTCTTGGTAAAATATGGATCCATGACACACTGGGGTCTTTCCACCTTTGAAATCCTTGGGCAGACCCTACCCTTGTTGTTCAGCAAGGAAGGTCAAGACACCGCGCCCAAACCCTGAAAATTTGTCAACCTGGCCTATGCCAACAGAATTGTCCCTGTAGAATACAAACTTGTTGGGAAACATAGGCGTAAACCTACTACACAGATTCTGGAACATAAGGGTGTTCTGCTGAGGACCAGATCCGCTTTTTCCCTGGAGCCTGGACACCAGAAGATTGCGGAGACTGGGTTGTCTGTGGTTGTCCCTGAAGGGCTATATGGAGAAGTTGTTGAACCCTGGGGCCATTCTTGCTTCAAACCATGCATTGCTCCAGGCATTGTTACCCCTGGCCAACAGAGATACATGTTCTCTTGGCCAACCTCACAAAGAAGACGCTTTCTATCAAGAAAGACCAAGTAGTAGGCTTCTTACACTTCTACCCTACAGAGGAACTATCTGAGGTTACGGGATTTGGCACATTTGAAGAAATGGGTATACCAGACAAACCTGGACCAGCAGTCCACCTGACTACCCCTCTAGCTGACCTTTCCTCTCTTGACCCTGAGGAGCAAGCGCAGGCATCTTTGCTGTTTGAGAAGTACCGCTCAATCTTTGCAGAAAGCGACCACAATCTGGGTTGTGCTGATGGAGTCACCCACCACATTGATACAGGAACCACTCCTCCAATCCGCATGCGCCCTATACAACAATCCAAAGCTAACAAAGAAGTTGTCTCAGAAGAAGTCAGCAAACTGCTAAAAAGGGGTATGCTGATCCTGTCCAAAAGTCTGTGGACATCTCCTATTCTGATTTTCAAGAAGAAAGATGGCTCCAACCGGGTTATTATCAATTATTGACGCCTCAATAAGGCCACCAAGAAGGACTTGTATCCCCTACCTTGCATAGACAATGCATTGGACTGCCTTGGGGGTGCCAAGTACTTCTCCACTATGGACCTCATATTGGGCTATTGGCAGATCAAGCTACCTCCCAAAGAACAAGAAAAATGTGCCATCATAACCTCACAGGGATTATTTCAACCAACAAGGATGCCGCAAGGGCTGTGCAACGCCCCTGCAACCTTCCAGCAAGCAATGAACACCATCCTAGGTGACCTTAAACTCTCCTGTGTCCTAGTGTACCTGGACAACATCAATGTCTTCTCCAGGACTTTCACAGAACATCTAGCTCATTTGGAAGATATCTTCAAGTGGTTAGCTGCTGCCAATCTTAAGATAAAGCTGCACAAATGCCAGTTCTTCAAAGATCAGCTGGAATAACTGGGCTTTGTTATAGACAGTCACGGCCTACGGCCCCAACCTGTGAAAACTGATGCCATATCCAAGATGAAGCGTCCTGAGTCAAAGCGTGACATACAGGTTTTCTTGGGTATGATTGGCTACTATTGACGGTTCATCCCCCGCTTTGCAGTCATTGGAGAACCTCTCTTCCACCTGCTGAAGTCAGGAGTCAACTTTGTATGGAGTAAAGAATGCCAAGGAGCCTTTGACAAGCTATGCTTGGCCTTGTCAAGCAACCCTGTTCTTATGTACCCAGACTTCAGCAGACCATTTGTGATCTATACCAACGCCTTGCTTACCGCAGTTGGGGCTATACTATCCCTACTTGACAACAAAGGGCTTGAACACCCTGTAGCCTATGCCAGCAGGACACTCAACGTCCACAAACGCAACTATACAGTGACGGAGCGCAAATGCCTGGCAGTCATCTACGCATGCAAACAGTTTTGGGTCTACATTCATGGTGTACAGTTCACAGTGGTCACTGATCACGCATCCCTAGCTTGGCTCCAGAGCCTCAACAAACCAGAAGGCCAACTGGCTTGATGGGCATTGAAACTACAGGCCCTAAACTACAAGATCCTTCACTGTCCTGGCAGCAAGCACCAGAATGCAGACTGCCTTTCCCGCTTACCCACTGTGGCCCTGGTGAGCTTGTTAGCAGATCAGCTGTACCAGAAGATGATGACTGGGAAGTTTAGCAACAAACATGAGAAAGTTCAGCATATTCTACAGGACCTTTGGAAGGATACAACACTACGCAATGGCGTACTGTACAAGCTAGTGGATGGTAAGGAACACATATTCCCTCCTCCCTCCAAAAGGACTAGCATTGTCACAGCCGCTCATAAAGCGACGGGCCATGGCGCCTTTTGGAAGACCAAAGAGATCTTGTCTTGCACTTACTTTTGGGAGGCAATGAATTTCAACATTCAGGAGATAATTGACTGCTGCATCAAGTGTCAAGGGAATAAACCCCTACGCAAAAGCACAACCTACCAAATGATACAACCCCATTTTGCTTGGCTTACTGTATCAATGGATGTAGTGGGACCACTCCCACGTAGCAGCCCTGGCTTTCAATATGTGATAGTGACTAAAGATCACCTAACTAAGTGGGTGGAAGCCTGGCCCCTAAGGAAAGTTGACACCCCCTCTACTGCAAAATTTGTCTTGGATGCCATTATACTTTGCCATGGCTGTCCCTTGTTCCTGCTCTCAGATAAGGGGACTAATTTTACGGCCTCTTTAATATTGAGGGTGAACAATCTCATGGGAGTCCGCGGTGTACTCTCCACTCCCTACCACCCTGAAACCAATGGGATGGTGGAACGTGTCAATGGTACCCTAACCCAGATCCTCCGGAAATTGGCTTCATCTCGTACATCCTCTTTGGAAACATACTTAGGGGCAGCAGTGTTTGCGTACAACATCTCGTTGCATTCCATCACAAGTGTGTCCCCTTTTCAGCTGATGTATAGTTGACATCCTGCCATTCTGCCTGTTCTATACTCGGCCATAGGCAACCCTGGGCAGCTTTCCTACAATCAGTACCTTAGACAACTGGCTGACACCCTCATCAAATTGCAGGCATCCGCTTTTAGCAACACAGCTACCAAGACCCAAGCCAGATTTGAAAGAGACTTCGCTAGTAGGGCCCCCTTGCCTTCTTTTGAGGTAGGGGAGGGGGTTGCATACTGCAACACCAGAGGAGCAGGTAGATCCCACAAACTAGACAAACTATGGGTAGGTCCTTTTGAGATCATAGAGAAGACCTCACCTGACGCCTACACCATCAAGGATAAGAATAGTGGACACATATTCAACCGCGTACATGCAAAGTTTCTTTGCCCATTCAGCACCCCAAAGGAAGGGCCTAATTAAACACTATCTGAACTCGCCATAAAAAATAACATAAGTAATATAGGCACATCATACAATTTATGATAGGGAATATAAAAAGAAAAAAAAGATATAAATATGAAAAATAAAATATAAAAGTGTACTATAAGGAAAGAGGACTTAGTCCTATGAAGATTTATTGGTGAACCTCCTCCTCAGGCTCTTCAGGAACATCATGGGTGGTGGACTCTACATAGTCACCAAAATTGTGGGTGGCCACCACCTGATAAAGAACAACAACGTTCCGTAACCACATGTGTCGCGCTTCAGGGGACAGCCGTTCCCAGTGCATAATGGGTGCACTCAAGGCCAGATCCCCCCTGCAAGGCAACCCAGCCCACACTCAATGTGGAATCACGCTCCCAACACCAGGCACTCCACAATAAACCCTTTGGAGGGGTAATCAGCCGGAAGTCCCTGCTGGCGGCAAAGCACTTCACATCAATAAAACTCTAGAATGGCCTGCATCTGGGCCAATGAACCCCGAGGAAGCAAAGGCTTTGGCCAGAGGAAAAGATTCCCCACCAAAGCCATATAAGAGAGATACTGGGAGGGATCCCCCATCTCCAGCTTCTCAAAAGTTAGATTAATGGCCACCGCCAGTTGGTTATGCTGGTTATCAGTGCGTCAAAGACCCCACTGACAGGTAGAGTTGGGATAAGGCCCCCAAGCATGGGACCAGACCCGCACTAACGCACGGTTAAAATCAATCACCTGCACATACTTGGCATACAATGCCACATTGGAACAAGGCAGTTCCACTAAGACCCCCTCAAGAGGCCAGGCCAGCTTGCAAAGGGCCACGGAACAAACAGCAGGTGGATGATACTGCTTGGAGTGGCAAAGGCAGGAGTGGACGTCTACCCCCTGGCCATGAGACAGAAGGACAAAGAGAAACTCACTCAGAAGATTCATAGCCCTGGAAAAGGCTATTCACTTCAAAGTCTGCGTGATCCAGGCCGTACGTTAAGACCACATATTCCAACAAAGCCGGATCAGGGGTGTAAAGTACAGCAGGGGCGCGGGGAACAACGGCCCTGGCCTGCCAGACCTCCGGGTCCACAGGGGTAGCTCAATTGGCTCTTCCAATCACCAAAGGAGGACAATCCCCTTGCTTGTCTTCTTGCTCCAGGATTGGGCTATTTGGACGCTGGAAGGGATTGGTCACCACGGTGGTGGCCAGGGACAACTCCAAGCGAGTGTCACTACCATGAGCTTGTAACAAACGCCAACTGTAGAACTGGAGACGGTGTGCCTCCTTACTCTGGCAACTGAATTCCTGACAATGCTCCGCAGACATTGTTGCTAGGAACTCCTGGTACTCCTCTTTGCTGCTAAGCCAGGAAGACATGGTTGAGAAAGCCATAATGCCTGACTCTCTTCTTACTCTCCCTATTTATGGTCAAGAGGGGGGAAATGTGAGATTAGGCTGATTGACCACAAATGATCAGGTTAATCATTGCACACAGATCTTAATCAGTTACACGCCGTATTATCACTGGCCATCATTATATTAATAGATATGACAGTTATACGCTGTATAATTGCTAGTTTATTATAATATATGTAACAATTATACACCGTATAATTGTTACTTTATTATAATATATGTAACAATTATACGACATATTATCACTGATTGTTCCAATGTGATGTGATCATACACCGTATATTGCTTACTATATTATAATTGATGTACTTATTATACGCCGCATAAACGTTAGCCAATATAGTGAATATCATTGATTACACAGCGTGTAATCACAAAATCATCAATTGTATATCACCTATTCTACCCTAGCAGATGTTGTATCAACTCAGCTCAACACAGCCTGATGAACTTATATGTTCATATCAAACAAGTGATATACAAGTGGCTAAGAAATACTGAGTCTGGATCAGTATTACACGGCGTATAATCAGGTTCCTTATTGGTTTGGGTCAGTATTACACGGCAGATAATCCTCTGAGTCACTAATGGATCAAGTCTTCTATTATACGGCGTATTATCCTGAATTTGACTTGTTGAATTAATAAGCAGAAGGTTTGCCAACCAGAAAAGAAACACTGATTAAGCCCTGCAAATGGAATACCGGAATTCTACCTTCCAATGTAAGAGGGCTGAACAGGGACAATTTCTAAGCACCAACTAAATATGGCGTAGTTTCCCAGCGCAATAATAGGTGTGTAAGATACAGCCAATTGATAAATGACAGTAGGCTAGCTCAAGAAGAGCGTAGGCTGTAGCTGAGGTGCCATGGACGCCTGCTAAGGCTAATAGCATATCACGTGCCAAGGAAAGCCAATCAGGATGGGTGCAGCCAGCAAATATAGACCTATTGCAAAGGTAGCCACTGAGAACTGTCTGAAAGGACAAGAATTAGGGTTGTTGCAGTATATAGTGATACAGACACCTGAAAGGAAAAAAAACAAGTTCATAGTTACACCTGGATAGATTGCAGCCGCTGGCTAGATTGTACTCCAGTATCAATAAACGTAATTATCTTCTAAGTTCTATTCTATTGTAGTCTGTAGTGCTCTTGCATAGGATTAGGTAGAGTACATTGGCAAGGCTAACATCTATCTGTAGCTTTGAACATACCAGCAATAACACAAGTTGCTCAACAGCACCCATTATGCACTGGGAGCAGCTGTCCCCTGAAGCGCGGTGTATGTGGCTACAAAATGTTGTTTTTCTCTACCAGGTGGTGGCCACCCACGCTTTTGGTGACTATGTGAAGGCTACCACCCACAATCTCCCTGAGGAGCCTGAGGAGGACACTTGCCAATAAAGATAAGTAGGACTAAGTCCTCTTCTCATACAATGCACTTTTTATATTTTATATCTTTTTATATTTTGTATCTTTTTTATATTTTTATATCTTTTATACCTTTTTACATATTTATATCTCTTTATATTTTACCTGTCATGAATTATATGATGTGTCTATATTAATTATGTTATTTTCTTTTATGACAAGTTCAGATGGTGTTTAATTAGGCCCTTCCTTTGGGATTCAGAATGAGCAAAGGAACTTTGTGTGTACGCGGTTGAATATGTGTCCACTATCCTTATCCTTGATGGTGTAGGCATCAGGTGAGGTCTTTTCTATGATCTCAAAAGGACCTACCCATAGTTTTTCTAGTTTGTGGGATCTACCTGCTCCTCTAGTGTTGCAGTATGCAACCCCCTCCCCTACCTCAAAAGAAGGCAATGGGGCCCTACTAGCGGAGTCTCTTTCAAATCTGGCTTGGGTCTTGATAGCTGTGTTGCTAAAATCAGATGCCTGCAATTTGATGAGGGTGTTGGCCAGTTGTCTTAGGTACTGATTGTAGGAAAGCTGCCCAGGATTGCCTGTGGCTGAGTATAGGACAGGCGGAATGGCAGGATGTTGACCATACATCAGCTGAAAAGGGTACGCACCTGTGGTGGAATGCAATGAAATGTTGTACGCAAACACTGCAGCTCCTAAGTATGTTTCCCAAGAGGATGTACGTGATGAAGCCAATTTTTGGAGGATCTGGGTTAGGTACCATTGACATGTTCCACCATCCCATTGGTTTCAGAGTGGTAGGGAGTGGAGAGCACTCTGCAGACTCCCATGAGATTGTTCACTCTCTATATTAAAGAGGCTGTAAAATTGGTCCCGTTATCTGAGAGTAGGAACTGAGGGCAGCCATGGCAAAGTATAATGGCATCCAAGATAGATTTTGCAGTGGAAGGGGCGTCTACTTTCCTTAGAGGCCAGGCTTCCACCCACTTATTTAGGTGATCTATAGCCACTATCACATAACAAAAGCCAGGGCTGCTATGTGGGAGTGGTCCCACTACATCCATTGATACAGTATGCCAGGCAAAATGGGGTTGCACCATTTGGTAGGTTGTGCTTTTGTGTAGTGGCTTATTTCCTTGGCACTTGATGCAGCATTCATTTGTCTCCTGAATGTCAAAATTCATTGCCTCCAAAAAGTAGGTGCAAGACAGGATCTCTTTGGTCTTCTGAAGGGCGCCATGACCCATCGCCTTATGAGCGGCTGTGACAATGCTAGTCCTTTTGGAGGGAGGAGGGAATATGTGTTCCTTATCATCCACTAGCTTGTACAGCACACCATTGTGTAGTACTGTATCCTTCCAAAGGTCCTGTAGAAAATGCTTTACTTTCTTGGGTTTGTTGCTAAACTTCCCAGTCATCATTTTCTGGTACAGCTGATCCGCTAATGAGATCACCAGGGCCACTGTGGGTAAACGGGAAAGGCAGTCTGTGTTATGGTACTTGCTGCCAGGATAGTGAAGGATCTTGTAGTCTAGGGCCTGTAGTTTTAATTCCCATCAAGCCAGTTGGCCTTCTGGTTTCTTAAGCTCTGGAGCCAAGCTAGGGACGCGTGGTCTGTGACCACTGTGAACTGTATGCCATGGATGTAGACCCAAAATTGTTTGCATGCGTAAATGACTGCCAGGCATTTGCGCTCTGTCACTGTATAGTTGTGTTTGTGGACATTGAGTGTCCTGCTGGCATAGGCTACATGGTGTTCAAGCCCTTTGTTGTCAAGTTGGGATAGTACAGCCCCAACTGCAGTAAGTGAGGTGTCGGTATGAATCACTAATGGTCTGTCAAAGTCTGGGTACATTAGAACAGGATTGCTTGACAGGCTAAGCATAACTTGTCAAAGGCACCTTGGCATTGTTTACTCCACACAAAATCAACTCCCAATTTCAGTAAGTGGAAGAGAGGTTCCCCAATTGCTGCAAAGCGGGGAATGAAACGTCAATAATAATTAACCATTCCTAAGAACACTTGTATGTCACGTTTTGACTCAGGTTTATTTGTCTTAGATATGGCTTTGGTTTTTGTGGGTTGGGAACGCAGGCCATGGCTATCTATAACAAAGCCCAGGTATTCCAGCTAGTCCTTGAAGAACTGGCATTTGCGCGGCTTTATCTTAAGATTGGCGGCTGCTAGCCTCTTGAAAACCTCTCTCAAGTGAGCCAGATGCTTGTTAAAGGTCTTGGAGAAATCATTGATATTGTCCAAGTATACTATGACACAGGAGAGTTTAAGGTTGCCAAGGATGGTGAGCAACAATTTTCCCTGGCATCCTGTAGCTGGGCTGCATATGGCTTCAAGACTTCAGCCAGGGCGGCCTCTTCTTGCTTGACTTTGCTTTGGGATTGGGTAGTCACTTCATACAGGTTTTTGGCTACAACCATATGGATTGTGTCTTTGTGTAGCTCATCAGGACAGTAGTCTTTGGGGCCAGGTTTAATGGGAATGTTGAGGGATTTGGCAGAGGTAGAATTTCATCTTTTACTCCACCTTGGCTTTTCCCTTGGTTGTGCTAGCAGAAGGGGGTTGCACCACATGCACCTTCTTGGAGTTGGTTGGACACTTTGATTTCTATTGTCCTGCTGTGTTGCAGGCAATGCATTAAGGACCCTTCACGTCAGGAGGGTGTGCAGAGGACTTAGCAGAGTCCTCCTTCTGGAAGTGTGGTTTCTCATAGGTTGGTTTAGGCTGCTTGGACTTGGGTCAGTTGGGAGGACCAAACGTTTTGGCATGACTATGGAGGCAGTCCACAATTTCCAACATGTCCTTGCCTTTGGCGTAGGCAGGGGCCTTTGCTCTATGGAGCTCTTTGTACAGGTGCATGGCCTGCTTCATTGCAGCGCGGATATCAAAGGTGGAGACCATACTGGAGCCAAGGAGCACCAACACATCATGGTAGAATTTTTCTGCAAATTCCTGCAGAGTTTTGCCTGGAGCAAACTTTATGGCACCAAACTTGGACTTCCTGGTAAAGAGAATATCCTCTACACCAAATTCTTCCAGCACAGCCTGTCTAGCCTCTTGGTACGTCCAGTCAGTTGCAGGTAGGTGTGGCATTACTAAGTTGACACTGATTGCGTCTAATATGGTGATGAGCATGGTTGCCTTTTGGTGGTTGCTAGCGCCCCTCATTGCCATCTCAAAGAGTCTCAGGAAGAAATGTACATTCCCTTGTTTATTGAATTTGGGAGGTTCAGGGGTTTGAAGTGTTTTTTCCCAGCTGTAGGCTTGGTGGGCTGGCAGGGGAGGTGGTTGACTGTCTATCCGCCGTATAGCTATGCCTAGCCCTAGGTGTTGCCTTTGGCATGAAAGGCTCTCTAGAAGGAAGAGTTGTGAATACCTTGGGAATCCCCCTGTTTGGTAGTTCCCCTTCCTCCTCAGAGGTGTTGGCGGCGTCTTTGTAGTGGTCTGTACGCATTGATGATGAGGTCTGTCAGCTGCTTGAGACGCATTTGCAGCCTTTGGTTTCCAGTAGCTGGATCTGAGCTTCCATTCTAGCCAGGCGGTTGTGGACATTGGTGTTGTCCATCTGCCGGCTTTTTTGGCGGAGCTCAGACTCTACGCTTGCAGTGGCTTTAGAAAGGCATGACACAGTGTCTCTCAGGATCAGCTGCTCCATTTGTAGAGCCATGATGGTCTCATGTGCTCTGGTGAACTCTTCTTCATATCCATCAATTGTGCTCTCCAAGGTTGCTATTCAGTCTCTAGTGTTGAGATCTTTGCACTGTGCGCGCAAGGTAGTGGCTTTGGCGTAGATGAGTAGGATACCCTCACTTGGTTGTCAACTTTTGCTTCTAGTCTCTGGAAGTCGTCCAGAACATATTTTTTGAACTGGTGGAGCTGTGAGCCAAGCTGCTCTACTTCTTTGTCCAGGGCAATAACGTTCTGATCCAAGGTGGCTATGTTGTCTGCCATTCTTACGCTGAATTTGTCTGACTCAGCACAGAACTTTTGGACGTTATGTAGCCATGCCAGAGAGGCTCCACGTGCATCCATTGCTTCATGGACCATAGTTCTGAACTTTGTGTTTAATATGTTGATCAGTTCATCAATACGTGCATGCATATTCCCCCCATGGACTGATTAGCCAGGACCACAGCATGCATCTCCAAAAAGGAGGTGTTGGCTGTGGTCCACTGCTCAGCCCAGTTGCAGCAACAGGAGAGGAGGGCGTCACCAAGGGACAAAATTTTGAGGTTATGGTGGGCAGTAACTAACTGGAGTTGTTTCACGGAGGGCTGGACAAAGCCAGCAAGGTACTCTACAGCGTAATTTCCACTAGCAAGGCGCTCCTAAAGAGCTTGGAAGGATGTGTTACAATAGAGTCAGTAAAGTTGCCAGCAGGATTCCTGGTCCTGGTAGTGGAAGAATATGCTTAGATTCTAGTCAGGGCAATCAGAGGGACGGAGGTGGAATCCACAAAGTAAAGCCTCAGCCAGCTCAACAATCTGCGTGTGATTGTATGAACCAACCAGGGCAGGACCCTCAGGGACAGAGGGCAATGGGGCCACAACCAAAGGGACAGTTGCAGGAGGATGAACAACACAGGATTGCTCACAGAAAAAACAAGAGCACACCCGCTTTCCAATGATTCTATCTTGTACCCATGCTTGTCAACAAAGCTGGGCGGAGGCGGGGCCAAGGACAATCCTTGGCGGGTGGAGGCAGTTTCCTGTGGCATTGGCAGAGGCTCAATTTTGAGTGAGCACCAATGTTGAGCAACTTGTGTTATTGCTGGTATGTTCAAAGATACAGATAGATGTTAGCCTTGCCAATGTACTCTACCTAATCCTATGCAAGAGCACTACATACTACAATAAAATAGAACTTGAAGATAATTATGTTTATTGAAACTGGAGTACAATCTAGCCAGCGGCTGCAATCTATCCATGTGTAACTAAGAACTTGTTGTCATCCTTTCAGGCGTCTGTATCACTATATACTGCAACAACCCTAATTCTTATCCTTTCAGACAGTTCCCAGTGGCTACCTTTGCAATAGGTCTATCTTTGCTAGCTGCACCTATCCTGACTGGCTGTCCTTGGCACGTGATATGCTATTGGCCTTGGCAGGCGTCCATGGCACTTCAGCTACAGCCTACGCTCTTCTTGAGCTAGCCTACTGTCATTTATTGATTGGCTGTATCTTACACACCTATTATTGTGCTGGAAAACTACACTGTATTTAGTTGATGCTTAGAAATTATCCCTGTTCAGCCCTCCTACATTGGAAGGTAGAATTCCGGTATTCCATTTGTAGGGCTTAATCAGTGTTTCTTTTCTGGCTGGCAAACCTTCTGCTTATTAATACAACAAGTCAAATTAGGGATTATATGCCGTATAATAGTAAACTCAATCCAATATTGACGTGTGGATTATCCGCCGTGTAATGCTGGCCCAAATCAATAAGGAACCCAATTATACACTGTGTAATGCTGATCTGAACTCGATATTTCTTAGCTATTTGTATATCTCTTGTTTGATATGATCAAACATGACCATCAGGCTGCGTGTGATGAGTTGATACAACATCCAATAGAGTGAAATGAGTGATATACAATTGATGATCTATGAGTTACACGGCGTGTAATCAATGATAATCACTATATTGGCTAATGTTTATATGGTGTATAATAGCTATATCAATTATAATATAGCAAGCAATATACAGCGTACAATCACTACACATTAAGTGATGATCAGTGATAATACGGCGTATAATTGTTACATCTACTCTAATAAAGTAACAATTATATGGCGTATAACTGCTATAACCACTATAATATATTGGTGATTATATGGCGTATAAATACTTTACTTAATATAATATTGATCTAGTGATAATACAGAGTGTAACTGATAAGATCTGCATGCAATGATTAGCCTGATTATTTGTGGTCAATCAGCCTAATCTCACACAATCCTTCAAGGTATGGTCTTTGGATATTGTGGGACCTATGCCTGGTGAAAGCAAAGGAAAGAAGTACATCATCACCACCATCAACTATGCAATCAGATGGCCTGTAGCGCAAGCCACAAAGGAGCACAAAGGCAATGACGTGAGAAAATTCATTGGCAAGGAGATCATAGCAAAGTTTGAAAAGCCTGACCTCTTAATCACAGATGGAGACACTGAACTCAAAGCTATTGACACCAACATCTATCTTGCCAAAAATGGAATAAAACATGTCATAGCCAGCCATATCACCCACAAGCAAATGGAAACGTAGAACAACTAAACAGCTCTTTAGTGGAAGCCCTCAGCAAGTTGTCTGCCAACAATCCAAAAGCCTGGGTTGACATGCTACCAACTGCCCTTATGGTCTGAAGAACACGAGTCAGCTGCAATACGGGCAAAAGCCCTTACAAACTTGTCTATGGTCAGAAACCCTCATTTATCAGTACAACCACGGGACCACAACTGCCACTTCCAAAGAAGATACCAGACAGCAATGACCAAAAAGTACTACAATCCAGAAAGGACCAAGAAACAATGGAATAACAAAGGGTTCAGCGGGAAGCAATCCCATTGTAACAAGAAAGGTTCCAAGTCAGAGACAAGATCTGGGTTGTCAATCACAACCAACAAAATCTAGACCCAGGGTTACACGGACCAGGCATTGTCATGGAGGTGAAGCCCAATAACACCTACCTCATCAAAGGGATTGGAGCTCAAACTGAACTGAAATGTATGCATCATGACCAGCTCTGTTTGTGTAAGGCAAGAGCAGCCCAAAAAAATTCAAGGCTTCTTGTACCTAACGTCAAACTGGACTGATACTAAGCCTGTATACCAGATACTCTCAATAAGGTCCCCAAGGCTCTGCCTTCCAGCACCCCAGGGGGAGATGTTGCAACATCTTTGATTACTCCCTCTTGGGGAATTAACACCCCGAGTAAATCACCAAGCGGCTCACTAAGTGGTTCACCACCCAGGAAATAAACTGGTGGCACCATTATCAGTTAACCATCTATGACAGGGATCACTCAATCCAGGTCCTAAATGGAACACAACTTGATTAAGCCTCATGACTCAAGAGGAACATTACTCAGATAAGCCCCATGATCTCCATGACGTACATGGACAACATGTGGCTTGTCGTGATACTATATATTATCCTATATTAATATTCAATAAATTATCATTCTATTCTTAATTTTCCCCTTTATCTTATTTATTATACTTCACAGAAGTATAAACTTGACACTATTAAATGTTATGAAGGAGTTTTGGGCTTGCAAGCTCATCTAATGCTCTTAAACTTGAACTTGTTCACCTGAATAATGATACCCAGCCCAGCTGGGCTTGTGGAAAAGCTGGGATAGGTTCATCTTCAGTGAACTCATTTCCTGGAGAAGAGGAGGGCTCAGGGGTCTTCTTGGGGGCCTTAGTAGCTTCTTGGCAACCTTATTGATAGCCTTGGGGGTGAGATTATTGTATTTGTAAGAGATGGCCTTCTCTGGGTTGATAGGGGTTGACTTAGGGGGCATCTAGATGGCTCAGGATTAATATAATTTTGATGATTAAAAAATATTATAAACTATTGATTAATTTTTTAAAATATAAAAGCTAGCATGCTTTTTACTATACTCTTAAATTTTTAAATCTTAATTAAGTGAGGTAGTTAACTCTATGAACTATTCAAGATAAATTAAAAGAGGGGGCTCAATTTTAAACTAGTTTTTCATCAATACTACTTCCCTGCTTGCTAACGTATCTCATAATATACAGGGGGTGCTCAAAGAGCCAACCCATGATGTGACAAACAGTATGGATCAATATGAGTGCAATGTTAAATTGCAGGCATTATCTCCTAATTATGAGTGCTACCAATTTGAGATGCTGATCCCTTTTCTCAAATAACCAGATCTAACCTTATGTCAAACCTGCCACCGTGCCACCCTCTGGTGGACTTGTGGCTTTCCACATATAGTATATTATTCACAATAACAACCAATATACCTCATCTTATTATTCTTATTCTTATCCCTTATATTGGACTTTTGACTTCTCCAATCTAAATACTGAACTATAATTGGTTCAGTTGCAACAGTGGTAGCAGAAGTAGGTTTGATTAATGACCTACCTGTAAGAAAATCCCCCCAAGAAAGGACAAAGTGCTGGCCGTATGGCTACACCTCACCAAGAGACCTTCCTCCCCATCCCTGATGGGGGAATCTCCAAGGGTTATATGGTATATCAGTACCAGCTAGTGCTAACCAGTGTTTACACTCAACTCCTCCCAGGACAACAAAATGTAGGCAACACCCCACCTCAGCCAGACCTATTGCAACCCATGATGAACCTACAACTGAAATTCTTCACAGGTAGTGTGGAAGGGCCAATATAGTAAGTTGGCTACACTCCACAGAAACCTGTCTTTTTATTTGTTAAGTACCCAAGCCCATGTGGGTTACCACTGTAATGGGAATTGCGGTATAATAGGAAACTGTCTTCATGTGGTGAGGAATCACCCACCAAATCCACATATAATTAATTATTAACCACCAACACAGCTTCAGATACCGTTTTGTGAAATTTACAAATGAGATACTAGGGTTAAGTAAAATAATTAACCCCAACCAAAAAAGCCCTAGATAAATGGCCTGCAAGAGAATCAGAGTGTCTTCAGCATAAAATTCAGGACATTAAGATAGCACAAGAGTTTCAGCTTCAACAGTAGGAGGAACATATCCAATATTGACAGGCATTGAATTAACATTTGGTGGCAATGACACAAAGTACCAACGGCAGGCCCCCATCTTCCCGTAATAATCCGGCTAAGGATTAAATTATAGGGGATGTAGCGCAAAAAGCCAACTACAGGATGCATTTAAAATAAAGATTAGACCAAGGGATAATTGATTTTATTGAGTAAAATTTTGGGAAGACTCAACTCTTAAGAGTTGAAACAGTGAAAATTATTCAATATATATCAAAATTTGACTAAGCAACACCACCTGGATCCTGGGCTCCTATTCCTTCCACATTGTCAAGTGAGTATATAGTCCAGTGTTGCAACTGAATCAATGAGGATTCAGTATTTGGAATTGGGGAAGACAACAGTCCAATGGAAAGGACAGAATAATAAGAATAAGGTCTTGTTTATTGTAGAATATTGTGATTGATATACCATATGGGGAAAGTCACAAGGCCATAAGGGGGTGGCATAGTGGGAAGTTCCATGTAATGTTCAAAGCCAAGGAATAACTTGTGCAGGGATCAGCAAGTCAAATTGGTAGAGCTCCTAATTAGAATGAAGTACCTGTTATTTGACATTGCCATCAGATTAATCCATGTTGTTAGATATGTCAAGGGGGGACTCATTGAGCGCCCCTGTGTATCATAAGATACATTAGCAGGCAAGTCTGGAAACTCAGTTGCAACACCAGGTTGCAAAGAACCCTTGAGTGACCAACTTCTGATGACCATGCTGATAAATAAGTTCATATCTGGTGACCCTTAAATTATGTTGATTTATCAATGTAAACTTACGGGGGGATAGGATTTGACTAACAAACTGGAGCAGCTGTAACCCATTTTTGATCAACTGTTTGATTCAAGTCTGTTAAATCAGTCATTTTTATTAAAGTTTTTCCAGCTTTCTGAGCTTTCCTACTTGGCTGAACAATCCCTGGCATTATGAAACTTACCGTGACAGCCACTATTTCAGGACGTCTTATTAGGCCTGCCGTAATCTGGTTTACTAACTGGGCTGGCCAGGAACATGAAGTCTCCTGGGCGCCTTCAGGGACGCTGTCAAGTCTTGCTATAGTGAAACCTTTTCATTCATTGTAGTAGGGACCCCCTTGCTTGCCATCAAACATATGAGGAGTGTCCCCAAGTATATCACTGCTTGACAAAAAGCACTTGCTGCTGCCCCAGAAGCCATCACCAATGGAAATGCTATGCTCCTCACCCTCATCATCAATGGGCTGAAGCGCCATATCTGTAAATGGGTGTCTTTAGGGCGCTGTACTTCCATCAATGATGGCTACAAGGTCATTTTAGAAAAACAATCAAGCCACAATGGGCTTTCAACAATCTAATACCACACTCTCTCAACTTTGTCCTGTGCCTGGCAGCGCCCACAACCAAGTAGGTTGTTGCCAGCCCCATCAACAAGAGAATGGCAACAATCACCCTCATAAGAGAGACTTAAAATGGCACAGATTGAAGGTTCAGAAAGTCCTGGAGGGTTTAGACATGAGCTTTATATCTTCACCCACCTCATAGACCTTATCTTTCCTGGCTAAAAATTCCTGTGACTATAACATACATGAGGTGAAACCCCTAGATGTATTCTAATTACACAGTGACAACCCTGCCCTCCAAGCAAGCCATTCCTCAAATAAAGTAACTTTATTGGCCTACCCCTTCTGTTTCTGTGGGAACTCCCACATACTTATGGTAGATACTGGGGCCAATCACACCATGGTCAACCAAGAATTTGTGGAGTCCCAACAGGTAGACCAAGTCCCTAGCCGTTTCAAGGTAGTATGTGTGGCCAACTCCTGAAGAGTGACCATCACCCATGAGACTGTTCCCTTCTCTGTGAGAATGGGGATGTCTAGGTTCAGCTCTCTGTACCCATAATAGCTGGACTCAGACACAATGCTGTTGTTGAACTTGACTGGCTCCTCCATAATTGCCCTTCATTGACTGAGATACCCCTGTGATTACACTCAACAGGAACAGGGTAGGTTTCCAAATCTACCCCGTCAAAAGAATAGTTTACTCCACAACACAGTCTTTGTGTGACTCACAGAGACTGGTGCCTACAGCTTCAAGGTAGGAAGGCTTTATTTCAACCAGTGCTTTGTTGAGATCATTTGCTCTGAACCTGCCACATCCCCCTCTCAACCCAGGCACCTCCACCAGCGCTAAGAAACTCCTTGAGGAGTTCAAGGACGTTTTCAGTGAAACACTAGACCAACTTCCTCCCCCTTGAGAGATCCAACATTCTGTGCAGCTTCAGGGGTCATTACTAAAGGCCCACCATTTGTACTTTCTAATGCCCAAGGAGAATAAATCTCTGTGTCAGCACCTTGTGTACACTCTAGACAAGGGATTCATCTGCCTGTTGCTGTCCCTGTATGGAGCCATGTTTTTTTGTGGCTAAAAAGGATGGGTTACTCCGCCTGGTTACTGATTACTGCTCCCCAAACAAAGTGACAATCAAAAATAAGTACCCCTGTTGTTGATTGACAGCTTGTTTGACAAGCTTGCAGTTTCAAAGGTCTTTAGTAATATTCTCTCACCGTGGGGTATAACCAGATCTGCATTGTGCCATGGGAAAAGGCCAAGACAGCCTTTCAAACACACCATGGGTTGTTTGAGTCTTGTGTCATGAACTTTGGAATGACCAATAATTCCTCTACTTTTGTCATGCTTATGAATAAGGCTTTTGAAGAGTTGATTAAAAAATTTGTTGCTGTGTACCTTGATGACATCATTGTGTTTATTCAAGATCTAACTACGCATCTCCAACACCTTTGCGCCATATTAGACTCTCTTTGCTAGCACCAGTTGAAAGCAAAACCTTCAAAGTGCAAGTTCCTGAGGTTGGAGCTACTGTTCCTTGGTCACACCATCTCTTCCCAAGAGATAAAGCGCAACCCTGCCAAGATAAAGGCAATCAAAAGCATGCCACTCCTCACAGATGTGGGCCAGGTGTACACACTCTTGGGCATGGTTGCTTACATATGGGTCATTATTTTTGAGATTAAGCCAAGGTGCCAGCTTAAGCATTTTAAAGACTTTTAACTTCTTTGGTATCATTTAAGTTGTAAACTTATGCTTTTTGAACATTAATATAATGCTTAGTTTACTGAATAAAAGTTTAAGGGTGTAAAATATACAAATAATAAAAATAAATCTTATTTCTATTAACTGTATTTTTGCTAAAAACACTTTTTTCTATTTTAAAAAGCCAAGAATCAAATATATGAGTTGCATGGGAGAGTAATAGCAGCCCCAAAGCCATAATTGCTATTACCCTATCTTTGGCTCATATAATTAATTTCTTAGTTATTTTTAGAAAAAAAAGTTGTTGTATTTAAAAGACTATTTACCCTATGTGAAATATAAGTTTTTGTTATGCGTCCAACTTCATGAACATGTCCTACTAACCCTTTAGTAGTATCAGCTCTCTTTGTTTCTCTGTCATCTGTGCAGAACTTTGCACAATAATTTATGTTGGATACTCCTTAACATCCTCAAATGTCAAAGGTGAAACATATAACTCACCATCTTTCATGAAATATGAAAGATTAACATAAAATGCTTTGACTTCAAGCCAGCTTTTTTTAGGCCTAGATTTTCTATCATAGATGTAAAAAAAGGTTTTTTGGGAAACATCTGAATTATTTACAAGTGACTCATATAAACCCTTTCTTTCTTCCTCTCTCTCAAAAACCATTTTGAGATCATTTATATTTTTTATATACATCTCATTTTCCTTTTGTTTAAATATTTTAGATAATACACCAAAATGACCATCAACAATACTTTTGCCATGACACTCAACAAATCTATTAAACTTAATTGTTCCCTTTATAATTTTAGGTACCTCTTTAAAAAGATAATATAAGAATTCATAAGATCTGAAATGATTACCATTATCAGTCCAAACTTTAATATTTTTAATATTCTAAAATTTATTATTTTTAAGCAGACTTATCAAACACTGACCTGAAAACAAAGAGTCATGAGATAAAATTTCAGATAAAAAGTCATGATACTCATATTTAATTTTCTCATTTTCTTTAAAAGCAATTGCAAATCCTAATAAAGAAATAGGTATTTTCTCATAAAAATAATTATTTGTCTCTATAGGACCCCCACCTATTTTAAAGTTTTCTTTATAGTCTATTACTATAACACATGAATTATTATCAAGATTATTTATATCACTAATATATTCTTTATTTTGATGCTTATAAAACTTTTCATGTAGGTCAATAGATTCCAAATTTTCTTTAATAGATTTAGGCAATGGCAACTTCTTTATACTCAAATCCTTTTTCTTCATTTCTAATGATTTTTTTAAGTTGCAAATTTTACACATATCAGTTTGCTTTTTGCTTTTAATTATATTATTATGAATAAGCTTATAGAAAGTGGAAAGTGAAATAGAAATATTGTTTTTTATTTTCATATCTTCATAAATTTCTTTTTTGGTTTTCAATAAGGAGTATTTTATTTTAGTTGAGTATTCACTCAATTCTTTTTGTAATTCTTCATAAATCAATCCAGGGAATTTTTCAGTGAATTGGCTGATTGGAAATGAATTTTTTAATATATGTTTTAAAAAAAATTATGTTTTCTTTCTTTACTGAATCATTTTTTCCTTTTTTATTTTTTTAGAATATGAATATCCATTTTTTGTCATTTTAAATCCACAATCCCAAAGCTCTTTCAGACTGTAGCTTGATGTAACCAATGCTCTTAGGGAAGGAAGGTGATTGGCAGGGGACTCTGACATCAATTCCTTTAGGTTGTTAAGGAAATCATCTGTCTTAGAATTTTGTATGACAGGTAAGAAGGTACTTTTTCCAAACTCTGTTTTTAATAAGAAATGCTCAACAAAGCTGTTAAGATCACTGCCAGTAGTAAAAAGGAATGCTTGTTTAAGCATAGAGATTCTTTCTCTCTTGGTAGAAGTCCTTAGTGAGAAGAAGGGTGTCATCTGAGGTGCAAACTTGATAGGTTCCATAATGATAGTGGTTGGGTTCCTTGGCTTGTTTCAGGCAGTTCTTGCTTGGAAATAGATGTGCAGTTATCAGAGAGGAGTAAAGGTGTGGATTATAAAGTAAATTTCTGTAAAGTTGAGCTGTTTAAATACCATGTTACCTGAGCTTTTGCACTACAGGCATAAATCCCCAACTGACCCCCAACTGATCTCCTTAATTTATCAATATCACCCCTGAAGTCTGATATCATTGTTTATTTACCCCTTTTTAAATTCTGGTTAACTGTTGATATCTCGGCAAATAGTACTTCAATCTTGCTCAAACTAGTATCATTAGAAAGCCCTTAATTTCAGCTTTTGGAATTGTGCTGCAACTTTATATTTTAATACCGATTTAGTATCTTGAAGTGGCTTTGAATGTAAGCTTATAAAATTATTATTTGAAATAAAATATGCTAATTAACTCTTAAAGTATGATATTTTAATCAGTAAACTAAATTTAAAGTATAATTTATTATTTAGCTTACTTCTAGTAACCAACTCAAAAACCTTTTATTTAAATAAACCTAAGTTTATTATAACTTTTAACAGTTCTTAAAAAATGAACTTTATATATCTTAAATCTATCAAAATAAAATTGTTATTTTTAATCACATATAAATATTTGCTTGTATAATTAAAGTTTTATCTTATTTTTATAGATACAATGACTAATATTATTTTCCATTTAGTTTAAATAAATTTCAACCTTTATAAAATTTAATTAAATAAAGCAAGATTTTGATACATTCTTTTTTATGTTTGAATTTTTTATACATATTATCTCTAGCATACAGTATAAAAATATAATTTTATTAAATAGTTGTATTAAGCCATTTTATTAATATTAAATACTTAAGAATTTGAAAAGAAAAACTTTTACTCTCTTATAAATTCTTATTATATATTTTCTATAAAATCTAACTTAAGAATAAGTTACTTATGCTAAATGAGATCACTGAAATTTCAATAAAAGTTTAGTTTTAATTTTAGTTTTTTTAACTTTTTACTAGATTTTTTATAAAACAAATCCAAAATTATTTAATATTTATTTATTAAATATGCAAAAAAGCTAAGATTTTAGGCAACAATTTAATTTCCAACAAAAAGCATTGTATCAGTTTTATTGTATTTTTATGTTTCTCTTTTTAGAATGATGTAATTTTGTACTAATCAGCTTTCAGGAAATAATAGTATATGAAATAAGATTGTTACTAGCTTTTAATACAGTTTGATTTAGCTGTAAGTAGAAAATGATTAATTTAATATAGGTTTTTATATTATAAGGATTAAATAAGATTTATTTGATAAAATTGTTATAATTATTTAAATTTATTGATAAGAAAATCAAAACAAAATTTTAAAGTGTTAAGTAGCACAGTTAATAGGAAACAGATTAATCTAACAAATAATGACCCATATGTAAGTTCATCCCCAACTATGGGAAGCTCATTACACCTCTCACTAAGTTGCTGAACACCAAACAATGCTTTCACTGGACACCTTCTAGGAATCAGGCCTTTGAGAAGTTGAAACAAAAACTCACTACCATACCCTTAATGCATTTCCCTAATTGGAATTGTCAGTACAAACTTGAGACTGATGCCTCCAACAGGGCTATGGGGGGTGTATTGCAAGTAGAAACTGATAGAGGCACCTTCCTCCCTGTAGCACAAAAATCCAGGAAACTTACTGACACAAAATAATACTGCCCCATACAATATAAGGAGTTAGCGGCAATTCTAAACTGTGTCAAGAAGTGGCAATGTTACTTGGAAGGCGCCACCTTCCCACCCCGTGTCCTGAAAGACCATAAGTCTCCCCAGTATTTCAATGCCTAGTCACACCTGACCTGGCACCAAGAAGGGTGGGTCAAACTCCTGTCCCTGTATCAACTCTGCATAGAGTGCAAGCCTGGCAAAGAGCTTGTCACAGCTGATGCCCTCTCCAGAATCTATGTAGTGTCCATCACTGGGGACGACAGTCTGGACCCAGACTGGCCCATGCTTTACCTGCTCCCTGAGGCAACCTGCTACAAGGGCCTTAACTTGGTCACCATCTCCAAGCTGAAGGACAACAAAAGTCAGTTCACCATCAATGCAGGGAACGTCTGTCGCCGGGCAGAGACAGGCAAAAAGACGCCTTATATTCCCACCACACAACAAGGAGACACCATCTTGCACTACCACCAAACCTTGGGTCACATCAGAGGGTGTAACCTCTTCAAGATTATGAAACAAAAGGTTTGATGGCCCTGCATGCGTCAAGGCATCTTGGACCTCCTCAAGACATGTGTGTTGTGTGAAAAAAATACATCCAAACCTGCATATCCCAAGTCTGTCCTACCCATCAAGGCTATGGAACCCTTCAAAAAGTGGGCCCTCAACATTGTGGGACTGCTTCCCAAAGACAGACTGGGTAAGAAGTATATTATCACCGCTATCAACTACTTCACGTGTTGGCCAGTGGCCTGGGCCACAACCAACCACACTGCCACCACTGTTACCCACTTTATTGGCAAAGAGATTGTGGCTTGCTTTGGGCAACCCAAGCGTCTCATCACAGATGGTGGGCCCAAACTTGTTGGACACATTGTGAAGGCATACTGCTTCAATAACGCGCTCCAACATATAGTCACAACCCCCTATCATCCGCAAGCCAACAGACACATGGAACAGTTAAACGGCTCCCTGGTTCAACTGATTGCCAAGCTCTCACAAGAGCATCCTAACACTGCGTGGACTGAACATCTTCCCACTGCCCTACTAATCCTGCAAGCAAGAATCAACAGGGGCACCAGGTTCAGCCCCAGCACCTTGGCCTTTGGAACACCTGATAGTCTGATGGGAGTTGAGCAGGGGAAGTTATGGTCTACAGTTCCCAAAAAGCCCCCCTGTTGACAACTCCATCCCTGAATCAATGGTGTGTCAAGGCCCAAGAAATCAAACACAAGCAAATTGAAGGAGGGACAAAGCACCTTGAATCCAGATACACTATAGGTGACCCAGTCTTTGCCCTCAATCTCAATTCCACTAAATTTGAACCCAATCACCTTGGCCCCTTCATGGTAGCTGCTTCCTATGACAACCATACCTATCAACTTGAAGACTCCCAAAGAAACACCAAAAGACTCCATCATGATTGCTTATGCCCCTGTCATGCTGTCTCCACACAAAATTACTTTGTGTACACTTTCCCAGACCTTTCACAGGTTCCAATTCTGGTGTCTGGCAGCAAACAGGAGGCAAGAGGGGTTTTGCAACCAATATTACTTCCCTGCCCGCTAATTTATCTCACAATACACAGGGGGCGCTCAATAAGTTGCCCCATGATGTGATAAACAGTATGGACTTATTTGAGTGCAATGTCAAATTGCGGGCATTATCTCCTAATTAAGAACATTGCCAATTCCACACATTGATCCCTTTGCTCCAGTTATTCCCAGCTTGAACCTTATGTTGAACCTATCACTGTGCCACCCTCTGGTGAACTTGTGGCTTCCCGCTATGCTATATTAATTATGATACTCTCCAATAAACAATATCTTACTCCTATTATTGTCCTTTCTAATTAGACTGTTTTCTTCCCCAATATAAATACTTAGCTATAATTGGTTCAGTTGCAACACCAGGAGCTTTGATCACAGCACTTTGACCTTTAACCCCCCTAAAAGCATAAGGAAACATAGTAGCATGTTTAATAAATTTACTTTTTTTAAGGAATTGAAAATCACAAGGCTTTAATAAGCCTTTAAAATGATTTTTTAAACTAAACCAAACAGCCTTAAACTCATATATGTTTTAATGTAAGCCTTTGTCCTCTAAAACCCAAATTTCAAGGGTCAAACTTATACTTGTTAAACTATTACAGTAATTTTTGAGCCTGTTGAGATAAACAAAAAATCTCAGCCTAAAAACAAAAACAACTCAGTCTATAAGCAAAATCAAAAATCAAGGAATTTTTTAGTGAATTATAATAGATTTGAATCCACTTTGATCCTTCTTTTGCTTTTAGACTGATTTTTTTGTTTTGGACCAAGATTTTTCAATATCAATAGGTTTAGAAATTACTGCATGCTTTTTTAAGCTGGATCACTGTTTTAGAAATAAGCCTTTGATCCCTGTACTTTCAATCATGAGCACATATTTGAGTTTATTTAGAAGGATCTTAGGCTTACATTGTATTCTAAATTATGTTGCTTAGCAATAAATCAGTAGAGCATATTTGATTCCAAAAATTTGATTTGCACACCTGCTCTCAGGGAACTAACCTTGGGCAACCAGCCTGTTGTCTTCTGGAAACGCACAGGCTACAGGCTTTGCGGGTACAGCCCACCACAAGATTTTCCTAAATTAATAAGATAGGACATGGATTTTTCCACCCAGGACCATAGGCCATCTGCCATGGTTATAGTGTCAATCACCCCAGTGAGAGTGGTGTACAATATCCCAAAAAGCTTATTTATGTGATACAGGGGAAGTTTGAAAGTGGACACAGGTATTGGCTTAGGGGTGATTAGTGGCTCCATATCCAACTAGTACATGTAAAGGGAGCTGTATCTAACTTGGAATAGGCAGGGCTCAGTTAAGTGCCAAAGGCCTTGTCTATTATATCTGGTCAACACTTTGGTTTGGGCCAAGGGATCTTGCTCTATTATCTTCTCAAAGGTAAAGTCTTTGTATTCAGGCTTCAAGGGTATTCTATATAGTGGAAAAGACCAAATGGGGAGCCTGATGGATAATAAACTGAAGGTGGAGGGGCAGGCAGTCCAGAAGGGTTTGAACTGAGTTGGTAAATAGCAAAGATAAAATAGGGCAGTAATTGGGGAAACCAATATTTCATAACCTTTTATTTAAAAATGGCAATAAGGTCTTAGTATGGGGTCTACATGTCTATATAGTACCCCGCTGCCAAACTTTATATCTATGATATGGGGTTCATCATAGGATCAGGAAATATGAGGATGGGTGGCCAGGTTTCGGAGTGGCAAAATGGCACTGTTGCTGGGGGTTGTTCATTATCTGGATCTTCATGAAGGGTTGCTCAACTATTCTGTGCTTGAGTCATTTTATAGAGGCAGCCTTCAGGTCCGCCTTTTCCTTGGTTGATAAATCTTGACTGGCCACCAAGATAGGTTTCAAACTCATCAAGCTAATGGTAGGAATTTCTTTGCCTCTATTAGTAAATTTGTTTGTCTTTCATCAGGTGCTTTAGTTTCCAATTTTTTCTGATATCTTTATTCTGAAAGGTAAGAGCGGTCTTAGCTCAAGAAAACTTGATCCCAGAAAAACATGGGCAGACAGCATCTTGGTCCTTGGGCCTGGAGGCCTGCAAGTAGTCAGGACCAGGGTTTGAAACCCACCCTTGGACTTGGGTTTCAAAAGGAAGAAAATTTTCAATCCTGAAAAATATCCCTTAGCTTCACATCTATCTTATCAGCTTGTACAAGGATTGGTCAATTAAATGCCTATGGTTTCCTTCTGGGCCCCTTATATAAATAAGAGGTGGAAGTAATATTTAAAGCCCCTAGAGAATATCAAAAGCTTAGATGTGATCTCACCATGCTGGAGGATAAACATGGTACCCCTTCAATCCTGCCAAAAGGATTTCTGACAACACTGCTTTCAAAAAACATCATTTTTCTAAAACCCTGTTGTTGGAAATATTGTTGAAAAAATTGAAGTAGGTACCATAAGTATGTATAATAAAGAAGCTGCAAATAGAATCAGGACCTGTAGGAGATACCATAGTATTTGCCTTCTACCACATCAAAGCCCTAAAGATACCAACCCTAATGCTTAACTTGAATGGCTGATTCTGAGCCAGATCAGACCATCAGATTACTAAAAGATTTTAGTGCTATCCCAAGCCTGCTAGGTTGACTATCAGAAGGGACTTAAAAACTTTCCAGTATACTGCTCCTGTCAAGATGCCAATTAAGATGAAACCAAGGAGTGATAGGGCACATTTGGATAATTTTTAGTGCTAGTTATAATAAAGAAGAGTACTAAAACTTATTATAATATTATTTTGAAAGAAATTTTCAATAATAATAGAAGTTTTCCTTTTTATTGCTATCAGTTACTTTTAAAATGAGTGGGCAAGAATTTTCCTGAGCCAAAACTAGAATTCTGATGTGGGATAATATTGGTAAGGACTACTTCAGGGAGGTTAGATATGGGGTCCCCAAGGCCAACAATGCACTTGGAAGATGAAATAATTTGGTACCCGCTAGGTTATTCAGGGGACCAGATTTCAATTTTTCTTTAAGGAAGCCAAAGTCTCAGAAAATAAATAATCACTGAATCTATGGTAAAATTATAAAAAGGTATTATCATCCCAAAGAACTATGGCTAAAGATTCAGGTCTTTGAGCACTGTAGAAAAGATATGCCATGTTACTCTGATAAAGTCTGACTCAATCCTATCAAAGGTATTGGCAAGGCTGTGAAAGTCAAAGCACCATTTCATTAAATAACCATTTTTTGCTTAATCCTTAACCATTGCTTTGTTCTTATTTTAGTGATCTTAAACTACATCAATACTAAGGATAACTAGTTGACTCAAGTTAAACAGTGAGAAATCCAAAATTTGTGGAATGCTGGCTTCAGAGCTTTGTCCACATTACTAATTATAAGCTGATCTTATTTATTGCTGATTTAGAATGAACCATCTTTTCTGGGTTTGGGAATAGTTCTTTTAAAAAATTGGGATTTTTTGGTGTTGATAGCTGGTTGGACCTTGAAAGTTTGATATCTGGTTTCTAGATGATGAATTTTTAGATGATCCATTCCACTCTAAAATATCTAATGTAAGTTTGTCTAGAATTGGTTTAGCTTTTTATACTACGTTTTGACATGTTTATTTTTTTATTGGATGAGTCGTGAATTAAAGTTCATGTCATGCAGCAATTTTTTGGGGGCTGTTTTTTATTTGAGTTCAAAGATGGCATTTCATGCCATACAGCAAGTGGATCATGTTCACTCTGGCTGGAGTTTATGTTCCCTAGATGAAGTTTGGGGTATAGTGAAGGCGCTTTGTTCAGAAGATAAAGGTTTAAAAAGGGTAGTTTCTGTATCCAAAAATTAATTGAGGTGAAGTCTGATCTTGAAAAAGGGGGATGACTGTGCTGTAGTGGGAGAAATTGGATTCGGGATACTTTCCCACAAGCCTGATTGTTTCCAGGGTGTAGGAGGTGTGCCACCAGACCTCTTTTGTCCAAAGAGAAATGCGGGATCGGCCAAAGAAAGTGATTTGGTATTGCAAAGAATCTGGTGTTGAGAACAGTTCGTGCATTGTTGGAGACTCAGGCGTGCGGGTAGTTGGGTCGAAGGAAGTGGATACTGCCCAGCCTTGGTTCTGACGCCATCCTGCATCTAATGTACAGATCTCCTGTCTGAAGCAGTCGTATTCCATTGATAGGGGAATGGCTGGTTGGAAATAGAAGCCTTGGTTTAGGTTTGTTATTTTATAAAAATTCACAAAGGGCCCATGGCTCGCCTTAAGCTGCTCAGCAGTCTTGGTGAATTTAGCAGCAACTTCAGCAAGCTGCTGAGTAAAGCTACTTCCTGTCCACTCCAAATCAGAGGCAAGCGTGGTTTTACACTTTTGGGGGATGACGCCATCGAAATCCAAGTCAACTACACAGAATTGGGGGAGGTTGTGATTCAAGGATGAACAAACTAACAAAACGCAAAAGATCAACAGTTTCATTCCCTGGATTTTGGTTACCAAAGCTTTAAATATTTGGATGGAATTAACTAGAATATGACATCATCGGTTTCAGAGTATAATATCCAATGAACTTGATTGTAATGCTTCAGCAGTATAATCCATGTAATCCAAAAAGCCATTCTATTTGTGATTTTAATAGAATAACCCATCAACCAAATAAACCATTTCCTGGATAGTTCCAAAAAAAGTCCATGCGATCAACAAGGATTTTTTCCCTTTGCTTCAAATGAATTCACATGACTGTTTAAAAAGGCAACTGTGGTAAAATTGGCTCCCTGGCAGTTGACTATTAAACGCCGTCTTTGAACAAAAATAAAAAATATTGTTCCCTTAAAAAATGGTAGTCAAATATTAAGTAAAGTGAGAATTCAGTTTTTTCTGATTGACTCCTGTAAGTTGACGCTTTTTTAAATAACAGTACTTGATTTACTGAAAATTTTAATATAAAAAATCATCCACACTACCATAGTATGCTAAAGTGATCCCAGTGAGCTCAAAAATGTAATAAAATAAATTATCCATTAATAAAAATAAGGAGAAATACGCAATTATTTTTATTCTACTATGTAAAAAACACTCTTCATTATAAAAACTATTCTATTGCCATAGAAATCAAAGTTCTAATGATACTAGAATAAAGAAAAACAAAAATTTAAACATATTAAAGCATGAGAAAATTATAATTTTCATTTGTTATACTTTATATAAGCACAACTGAAAATATATCATGCTTTACAGATAAATTAACAAAAATAAATTATTTCATTCACTTCAAACCATAATAATTCATCTTAACCTTACCGGTTATACTTAAAAGTATTATTACTATCTAAATAAATTAAGAAATGTAAAAACTGAAAGCAAAAAATATATAGGCAAGGTGTCAGGATTTTGGGGTTATTGCTTAATTAACAGATTCAACCAAAAACTGTAAGGCCCAGCCATGTGGCCTTAGAATGGTTCTAACAAAAAAATGTGGGCCCTGGGCTGCAAGATCAATGGATCAATGACAAATCACATCCTGGCACTAATAAAATCCCTACTCTTGATTAATAAATGAAACATATATATTATGCAATTATTTTAGTCCCACTTAACAGGCACCTGAATATACATCTAATAATAATTACTATTATAAACTCTAATTATATTCTAGAACAGGAGGGCTATCATATATAACATTACCTGCATTACATCTGGAAGAGTCCAACATGTATTAGGCTTCCAGTTCAAATACTCTAATATAAAAAAACCAACCTTAGTGTATTAGAGTAGCTCTGATTAATTGAACAAATATATTCATCAAATAGTAGCCATCTACTGGTTAGCTAGCCCAGGTATTGGCACAGGTATAAAACTGACTCTGCTTGATTAAGAGACTAAGTTGTACTGTGTGCCTAGAACAAACACTGTCAGAACCATCTTTTATGATGATTCTGTCACTGGTTATAATGAACTGACAATCTTGACAAATGGTGGACCAATAAAATAACAACATCCCAAAGTATCAGTTAATGATGATGTCAAAATTAAATTGACAGAATCTGATACAAAATTTGAATCCTGGACCTTCCCAGCAGGCTTTATACAATTAAAGAGCAAATCTAAGTCCTTGTCTAAATTCACTACTATGAGTAAGAACAAGTATTTTACTCAAACTAACCAATCAGATGTCCTGAATGATCCAGGTGACGTTGGTAACTGCTCAGTCACTTTAAGAGGCTCCACAAACTTCTCAACTTCAAGCTAGAAAATGTTAATGATAGTGGGTGAGAAACTTCTTTGCGCAGCAATTGAGTGTGTCAAGGTGCAAGTTCTTTGGATACATCTTGTCATGTGGCTCATACTCAATAGCTCCCTTTGGAGTTAAAATAAAATACTCAAAGATGTTAATTATTATAATCATTAACTTGGTGTTTGAATTTAACTGTCAACTGTTAAATAACCAAGTTCTTGTGTCTAATCCTGGGTAAGTTGAGTCTGTTGGCAAAACAGTTAAATGTTTATAATCAAGTTTGAGAATTGAAGATTACCTTGATTTTGATATGTAACAGTTGAATCTGCTTCCTCAACTTCCTCATTTCCAATTCTATATATTCCTTGGTGCCTTGCTTATAGCAAGTGCTCAATCAATAAAGACTTTAAACCCCTGTTTTTATCTTTATTGTTTATAAGATTACCAGTGACCACCATGAAACCACCCAATACTTTCCATCTCTGTGTAACTAGATTTAAATGGTTGTTACTACTTATGATGTTTTATTTTCAGACAGAGTTTGTTAAAAATAGAGCCCCTACCTGGTTCAGGAACTGGCACTGAATATTGCTATGATAGAAATGGGCCCCATTTAGCCCCAGGCAAATGTTATACTGCTCCTTTGTTCTCCACTAATCCTCCAGTTAAAGAGAAGCCCCAGGCAGCACTGATTTTGCCCAAGCCCACCTGTTTGTTCCAACTGTTTACCTCTGTCTGCTTGCTTTCTTATCTGAGAGTTTATGCCTTTCTAGGCTTGTTCAATCATCTCCTTGGTTGATATTGTATTATTGGAGACCTATTCCATTTGGCCATGGTGTCATTGCCCATTGGGTCTATGTTGACAGATTTAAATCCTTCTGCATTAATCCATCATGCAGGAAATCTTTTCCCTGCAGGTTGGGTCCCTGAAAAACACTGATACCATGGAAGTTGTCAAATATAATTATTTTCAAAATCCACCATAAAGGTTGGGTACCCTTATGTGTTGCCCTAAGTCTACTTTAGACTCTATACTAGCATTGTAAGATAACCTCAAAAATAACTCGGCTAGCTGGCCCAGCTTCAATTTCAGTCTATGGATAAAGACTGATGTTATGTATCCCTTTGTACTTAACAATAAAAAGTAGCCCTATCTCTCACCCTATACTCAAATTGAACTTTATTGGTTTATAGCAAAAGATAATGCTGTTATCATACAGTATAAATCATGTATTAAAATATAGAGACAAAGCTATGATTTATATCAGAAGTAGGAAAAAACTCCTGTTGCCTCCAGGCTATAGAACCTATCAGACATGTTAATTCTTATGACTACAACAAAATATTGCTGGCTGCAGGTTCCCCCAAAGTCACATGTTTCCCTGTACTGTAAAGTTACTCCCCCTTTAACCCTAGATAGGACCATCTTTCCTTGGCGCACAAATAAAAACACCCAAAATCTAGCTGAGCCTCTTAATTCCTTCAAGGATTTATCCCATGCCACAGATAAAAGGTTTGTGTTAGCATACCCTGTGGATTCTCCTGCTTTGGTTGCCCCACCCTGGGAGGAAACACTGGTCAATTTGGACTATTTGCTGGCTTGGTACCAACCATTGTTAAAAACTATCAGGGCCAGCCAATCAAAAACAAGCCACATTGACAACCCCAAACTTAAATTGTTGAGCAACTTGTGTTATTGCTGGTATGTTCAAGGCTACAGATAGATGTTAGCCTTGCCAATGTACTCTACCTAATCCTATGCAAGAGCACTGCAGACTACAATAGAATAGAACTTTGAAGATAATTATGTTTATTGATACTGGAGTAAAATCTAGCCAGCGGCTACAATCTATCCAGGTGTAACTAAGAACTTGTTGTTATCCTTTCAGGCATCTGTATCAATATATACTGCAACAACCCTTGTTCTTGTCCTTTCAGACAGTTCTCAGTGGCTACCTTTGCAATAGATCCATCTTTGCTAGCTGCACCTATCCTGACTGGCTGTCCTTGGCACGTGATATGCTATTAGCCTTTACAGACGTACATGGCACTTCAGCTACAGCCTACGCTCTTCTTGAGCTAGCCTACTGTCATTTATTGATTAGCTGTATCTTACATGCCTATTATTGCGCTGGGAAACTACACTGTATTTAGTTGACGCTTATAAATGGTCCTTAATCTGTCTTTCAGCATTGGAAGGTGTAATTTTGGTATTCCATTTGTAGGGCTTGATCAGTGATCCTTTTCTGGCTGGCAAGTCTTCTGCTTATTAATGCAACGGGTCTAATTGGGGATTATACGCCGTATAATAGTAGACTTGATCTAGTATTGACCCGTGGATTATCCGCCGTGTAATGCTGACCCAAACTCGGTATTTCCATGACCTTTGCGCATCACTTGTTTGATATGCTCATAAACATCATCAGGCTGGGTAGGGCTGAGTTGATACAACATCCAGATGGATGGTATGGGCGATATACAGTTGATGATTTTGTGATTTCACGCCGTGTAATCAATGATGATCACTATGTTGGCTAACGTTTATACAGCGTATAATTGTTACATCAATTATAATAAAGCAAGTAATATACGGCGTACAATCAGTACACATTGGAATGATGATCAGTGATAATACAGCGTATAATTGCAACATCTATTATAATAAAATAACAATTACACGGCGTATAACTGCCATATCTATTATAATAAATTGGTGATTACACGGCGTATAATTACTACATTTGATTAAATGATAACCAAATAATAATACAGCGTGTAACTGGTTAAGATCTGCGTGCAATGATTATCCTGATCATTTGTGATCAATCAGCCTAATCTCACATGAATGAATCTCAAAAGTCCCAAACTAACTCTAGCATATCAACTTGCAAGACAGAAATTAGTGTGAAACTCTCCAGTCCCCCTAGTTCTGCCCTGAAAATTTTTTCCATTGGCCAATCAGAGGATTAGGTTGCATCATGTGACCTGCCAAATCTAGTTCCAATCTCTTAAACCAAGCATGGGGACTTTTGTCCCTGCTTGCTCATTCTCTTATTCCAATAAACTTTAAGTTTTATTGCATTTTTGAACTCTAGTTTGAGTTCTTTGAATCCTTAAAATTTTTTAGTGAAAATTCCTAAATTTCTTACCTTCCTGTTGGCCTTTTTGCTCCCGGCAATTCACTCAAAGTCCCTAGAAGTAGTTTTAGCGTAAAGTTTGAACCTGTTGCACTTACGCTTTCAAAAAGCTAATTTGAACCTAGAAATTAGAATTAGAAACTCTTATAAAAGCTTACTCTTATATTTAATTTATTTTGTTTATGTTCACTTTTGAACCAGCTTTCTCTTTAGCTGCTGTTAAAGTCATCTGAGACCACCTCCAAGTCCTCCTTGAGCCTACAAGCTTAATTCTGCTTGTTTCTTTATGTGGCTTCATTGACAAAATTAAACTTTATCAGTGTTAGACCCAGAAATCATACCTAGAGGCTCCAAATTTTCTGGAGATCTCAGAAATGATCCTACCTGTTCTGAAATTTGTAGTGTTTTCTTTGACTCTGGTTATGCTGCTCATTTGATACACTTCCCCAGACCTTTGGGGCCATATTTTTTCCTCTGTGCACCTTGTGAGAGAGGACTCTTCTAGGCTTTTGTACCTCCCAAATGTTCTCCTCTCCTCAGGAGAGATTCTTGTCAAGAGTCTGACTTGTGATTATCTTGATCTATACTCTCCTGGTCTTGACCTGTGCACCCCCTTTGTTGAGGAAACATTCAAGCCTCCTTCTCTCCAGTTGGAAGAAGAGGTCTCTAGTTCCCAGCAGGCTTCTGAGGTTCTGAAACTTGTTCTCATAAACACCTCTTGGTTGCTTACCAGCCTGGTGTTAATGGGTCTGAATGCATATTTCCCTTAGCTATCCCCAGTGTCCTCTCTTTGGTTCCCTTTTAGAGTAGCTGTCCCAGTGATTCACTGGACGGTATCTTGGTGGTTTGTCTCACCAGGATGGGAGCCAAGCTTAGTTAGTTTAGCCCCCCTCTCTCACATGTACTCTCCTAATGTTAGAATACTTAGCATGCTTTCCTGGTGGACAATAAAACACCTTGGTTCCAGTTCTTCTGAAGAATATCTTCAAAAATCTTTTCTGTGCACCTTTTTATAAGCCAGCTTGTTTCAAGAGCTTTTTTAATGTAAGTTTTTTATTATTCTTTAATATTTAACTTTTTAATTAATATTTATTTTTGGCTTTGTTACAACTGAACCAATAATAGTTCATTATTTGATTGGGGAAGAATACATTCTATTAGAAAGGACAAGAATAAGAATAATATGTTCCTTATTGAGGAATATTGTTTTTATACCATAGAAAGAAGCCACAAGTCCACAGGGGGTGGCACAGTGGCAGGTTTGAGATAAGGTTTGGGCTGTGGAATAACTTGCGCAGGAATCAGCGTGCTGAATTGGCAACACTCCTAATTAGGAGATAGTGCCTGAAATTCTACATTGCCATAAGATTGATCCATGTTGTTAGACACGTCATGGGGCAACTCATCAAGCGCCCCCTGTGTATTGTGAGATACATTAGAAGGCAAGGATGGAATCTCGGTTGCAACAGCTTCTTGATTTAAAGTTGCATTTTTATTTTTTTTCTTTAGTTTTATCTTTATCTTTCAAACTCACTTTTAGTCATAGAAGACCCATATCATTGAAATCTCTTATAGAGTAACTAGAAGTAACAGGAGATTTCAGTGCTGGAAGGTGATTTTGAGAAGCATTATAAGATCCTTTAAGTTGCAAATAATTTCATTGAATATTTGGGGTTGAAGAGCTGACAAGAGCTCTAATTATCCAAATTCAGTTTCTTAGAAATATTCAATAAAGATATTAAGGTCATCACCAGCAATAAAGAAGAATGCTTTCTTAAGCATAGTATTTTCTCTCTCTTTTGTTGATGCTCTCAAGGAGAAAAAGGGTTAAATGGTAGGGGTGAAGTTAAAAGATTCCATAATGTTAGATTTAGGACTTTTAATGATTAGATGCTTGGTAAAGATGCCTTGCAAAAGAGTACTGATTGCAGGGATGATACCTTTTTGTGAAGAAAGTTTGAAGTGAATCCTATACAATGCTTTAGCTCTTATATACCAAGCTAAATAACACCATTCTGGGAGAAACAATGTAATAGTCTTTATTAAAATTTCAACTTGAATTTATATTTATAGAATAAATTGAATCCCCAGCTTTCATGCACAAGTGAAATATGAAAAGTAGCTAAGCATCAATATTACATTATATTTTCTTTACAATCAATGCAAAACAATTAAAATGATACATGTACTTAATTGTAACTCTCTTCATACTTTTATAATGATGCAGTATTAAAGCATTTAATTTAAAATATGCTTAATTTGAGAGTTGGAACTCACTTGAGCCTTAAATTAATCTGAACAGCATTTAATTAAATGTCCTTTCAAACTATCATAAAATCTTAAATAATTAAGTGTTTTAAATAAAACCAAAATGTTGAAATAAAGCTCTTGACCTTATCCTTGTTGAAACTTTGGGGTTTACCCCCCAACAAGGTTCCACAAAAAATGCACCATACCCCTCAATTAAACTACCCTGGCACTTGTAGCCAAACACAGAAGTCAACTTGAGTGACTAAACAAGGAAATATGAACCAATAGCAGTCTTGACCCAGGAGAAAAACTTGATTTAGTGCTTTACTCAATAGTAGGATCAAGCCACCCCATGCTTATCCAAGTGATTGACAAGCAGGAATATTGTTCCTCCTAAGCAACTCACTACAACTATATGATTCCCAATATCTCAATAAAGACAATTATCTAGTCTCTAAAATAATTTCCCCTTGTAACTCTGCTAATACAGCGCAGCTATGGCATCTTTTTATATTATGAAATAAAATCTTTTTATTGCATAGTCAGAACACAAGTATTATTAGCTTTAAATTAATCTAACTTATATAATTATTGCCGTATTCTGGAATTAATCATCCAAACATATGTCCACTTATGTTAAGGGTGATAAAACAATTGTGTAATTGTCTGCTCATTTTATTGTGTTTTTTATTTATACCTCTAAACTCAACTGCTGACGCTCTAAAAGCAGTAGCCAAGCTGTACTGTAATTGCAAATATAACTCAGCCTTCCTTTTTGCAAGCTCAAATAGAATTATGGCTAAACAAGGCCACTCTTCTATATTAATTAAGAAGTGTGAAACTGGATGTCTAATGCCACTGGAATTTCCTCTGCTACTGTCTTCCTGCCTCCTAATATCAATTCCTCCAGATGGTGCCTCCTCCAGTCAATTAGTACCTGCCTGCTTATATCTATATACCCTACTGCCTATTAAATAAGATACCAGTTTTGCATTTAAGGTTCTATTTTCTTCTGTCCTCTCTAAAGGCTGTTACTATACCATTACAAGGTATAATATCAGACATTCATGTCTCAAGCTAGCTATTTGTAGAAACACTGCACCCATTCAGCAAAATACAACAGGAGGTCTGATTCTGGGATTGGGTTGGAAGATTGAATAGGGAATTTGGTGGTGGCAGAGGATCAACCAAGTGAATTTTTCTGGAAGGGTAACAAATATAACCTGCAATGTACCTTAATGGTCATTATCTTGAATAGCTTATAGACAGCTGTGGTCTAAGGTGGCAAGCACTTGCCCTTAAATGATTGGCTACCCTTATTCACGTGGAAGACAAGTTGGGCAAACAAGTCAGCCGTCATCTGCCATCAAAAGAGAGAACCATGGTCAAGGACACCAAGGTAAAGATCATTAAAAGACTGTGGGGGCTGCTCCTGGACAGTGTCCCTGATATTGTAGAGCATCACACCAATTAGATGCTTGTCTGTGTTGCCTGTAGAGTAAATTGAGGCCTGGTGCCCATGTTCTTTGATTATCTTGATAGGCTTAGAATTGTTTTCCATCTTTTGGCTCAAGAACTCCCAATAGATGAAATCTGAGCTATCCCAGGAGTCAAGTGATCCAATGAGATCTGACTAAACACATATTCATGGGTGTAATCAGGGTTTTTCTGAAAGTAGAAGGAGCCCTTGTTAAACAGCCCGGAACGCACCAATGAAAGCCCCCTTTTCAACCTTCTTTCTTCCATTGGTTAAACTTGATTTTACTTGTTTGCCAAAATGGTCAGAAACAATGGACAATATTTTTAATATGCAATGAACATGGAATCATCATATGATCTTGTCAAACACTAGGTAATAGTGAATATGATGGCAGGATTATATGAGGAACCTCACTACCATCCCATTGATCCCAATTGAAATTGGTCAACACTGAGACTGAGGCCACTTTACCATGCATCCAGAGCTGCACCACGTGTACTAATATCCATATAGCATGGTGTGAAAATTAGTTATGGACTTGGGTCAGAAAAAGCTTAGGGTCCTGCTGCAGGAGATCAGACGTAATAGGATATTCTTTGTTGATCAGGGACTTGGGTGCCTTCTTCTGCTTCTTGGCTGTCCCAACCAGGTTTCCCTTGTTCATTAAGTTATTAAATTCCTGCCTGATAGCGGCTCAGGTGGATTTCAGTTGGTTGGCAATTCTTTCCCATGGCAGGCCGCACTGGTTGAGTGCCACAATCTCCTGAAGAACTTGTGTGATAATAGTTTGTTGCTTGGGCTGCTAGGCCAAAAGCGCACTAGCCAAATTGGCTGATGCAGGAGCCAATTAGCTATTCAGTTGGGATTATATAAGCTTAATTCATCAATTTTGTTGGCTGGTGGCTGGTGCAGGGTTGGAAAAGGGGCACATACAGATCTAGCTTCTTGGGGATTATTGACCAAGTTGAGCCCATATAGGTCAGGATACAGGTACAGGTTAGCTTTCTCCTTACTTGCATCAAAGATCTAGGAAAAGCTGGGGGCTTTATTATACTAATTTTACTCCACTGACATTGGCTTGTTTGGTGTCTCACTCATTGTGCCCATCAAAGTTGTTGTTGTGAGTAAAAACCATTGTAAAATAAAGTAATCAAAAGATCACTAAAATAGGAAGTTAGATTTTAATAATATGAACTTTATTGTAATTATGAGTCTGGACTTAGATGGTTAATGAAACCTATATACCCAGATAAAGAGTCTTATAGAATTGAAAAGATGCCTCTGTTCTCAAATTGGTTGCCTCTGAAAATGTTCTGTTTCTGGTTTAGGATGTGGATGGTATACATCCTGTGTGGCTCCATTTTGTTCAGTGATGGTAAAACTTTGTTTATATATTAGCCTGGCTTCATTTCTGTTCAGCCCTTCTGCCGGTCCCCCATGTGTATCCTGATATATTTATATTGCATTCTTGTTCCACCCAATATACTTAGTTTCCTGTACCAAGTCATTTTGTTTGTAGGTTAGAATATGTTGTCAGATGTTTATATATAACTTCATGTTTTATGTGAGTATCCCTGTCTTTTTTGTTTGGCCTTTCACAGGCTCCCCAAAAACATTCAAACTATTTGCAGCCTGGAGCTTGCCAGGCTTGGATCTTGTTTGGATCTGTTTTCATTCAGTTTAGATTGGGGGTGATTCCGCTTAGCGCCATAGCTGGGAAACCTACTGGACAAGAGTTGCCATCACTTTATTTTAATAACCTGATTAGCTTCTCAAGCTTCCCCTCTATATTTCCCTTTTTTAACTGTTACCAGTAGAACAGTTGCAGCACAGATCTTGGCCTCGGAACTTTGACTTGGATATTGCTGGGCTAAGATCAGCTTGCTGACTAAGTTTTGTATTGACACTCTTTTAAGGAAGTGTGGCAGACAAGAGGGAGAAATCTGGCAATTTAACCTTGGGAGTTATTTGCATGGATACTTGGATTGTTGCAGATGAAAACTTATAGTCTTGGATTTGGGTTTGGGAAGACAACAGTTTAAAAGAAAGATAGGGAATGGATTAGAAATATGATATCTTTGTTGAGAAGAGGGGGTTCTTATACTGTGGGATAGGGCCACCAAGAGGGTGGTATCTGTGACAATGATCTGGATAGGGATCAACAGTGTCATGGATAAGGTCATTGTGGGGATCTTTGTAATGATTGATCTTGCTCCTTATAATGAAGTATAATATTTTGCTATGTTGGGGGGATTGAGAGGGCATAATGAAACAGTAATTTTCAAACCTGTGAGATAAATGAAAAATATCAGTCTAAAAATGAAAACAACTCAGTCTAAAAGCAAAACCAAAGTGGATCCAAATCTAATGTAATTCAATATAAATTCCTTGATTTTTGATTTCGTTTTTAGACTGATAATTTTGTTTATCTCAACAGGTTTGAAAATGACTGTAGATCCAACACGGGGTGGTTTGATGAGTACCCCTGGGTATTGTGAGGCATGTTGGCAACTGAAGCGTCCATTTTGGTTATAACATGATCTTTCTTGGAAGTTGATGTTTGTCAGGCAAGAAAATATGGACAGACTTAAAAAGAACTGCAATTTTTCAAAAGGATGAAACAGTTAGAAGCTTGTATTTATTGGCCAATCCAGAGGGCTTTAATAAATTGACTAAATATCAATGGTAAATTTCTCTGGTGAACTTAAGAGCAGCCAGTATATTCAGTCGAAATCTGTGCTCTTCATATTTACCCCTGAAAGATGATTGGGATTTTAGTTTACAATTTAAACCCTGACTGTCGTTGATTAGAATGTGTATATCATCAGTTTGATAGCTCAAGGATCAGATAATATATTGCCTATCATGCTTTTAGAGAGTTGATGTTTTTTTTGCATGCTTATGATGAATTATGCTGATCTACTCACAGTTGCATAAATAGGTGGTGTTTCACTTAAAGATTGATCGAGGGCCTTTAAAAATTGTTTGCGTTTGGAATCTTGCCACTTTAAGCTAGTGTTGACACTTGATCCGATGTAAATGATTAACGTAGACCATAGTATTCTAGGCACATGATATATTAAAAGGGGGTACTTTACATGAAAAAGTAGTATTTTCCAATATCGGAAAGCCGTGCAAGAGGACATATAAATAGGTGGCCTAAATATAAATTTCGGCACAGAAGCAGGTCAGGACAAAATAATATTATTGAATTTAGCAACAGCCGGATGATTGATTTGGTTGATTAAGAGGCATAGAGCTGAGTTGAACAGTAGGTTGACCTAGTTTGATTCCGGTAGACTAAAGAACACAGGATGAGATTTGATTTCATAGTGCCATTAGAAATAATATAAAGCAAGCATCATTAAATGATGTGCAAAAAAACATTCGTTTGGAAAAAAATACCTCGTTATTAACATCCAGGATTCCGTCTTGTATCTTCTGATAAATTGTATCAGCTGTGTTCAAAAAGGCCTTGAAAGATTAAATTTCGAATTGGTTTGGAGATATACCTCTTCGACATTAGCAGAGGTTTTAGCAGAGGTCTCAATGAAATAGAGTCCATTTTCTTTGGCAAAAGCTTCACCCTCCTCTCGACTAACTTCTCTTTTAGCTTCTAAATCGCACTTGTTGCCGATCAGGATTAAAGTCGTATTTTGACTTGAGTGCTGGCGTGCATCTTCCAGCCAGGTACTGATATGCTGAAAAGTATCACGTCTACCTGCTTAACAAAAATAAATGAATCTAATACCTTGTAATATCGTAAACTAAAAGAGCACCCGCTGCACCACGATAATAGCTCCTGGTTATGCTTTTGAAAGCTTCCTGACCAGCCTTTTGAAATGTTTCAGTCAGAAATTAAGTGATCTTACCGTATCCCAAATTTGAAGCTTGATTTGCTTTCCGCTAACCTAATTTAAACATGGTAAGATTCTTAGGCTTTAATCGTTTTCCCTAAAGAATACAAGCATACCGTTACAAACCGCGCACCAAATTCAACCCTAAAAGGAAGACATTATTTCATTATTATCATATATATTGTAGTAAATATAGTTATTAAACCTTAATAATGTAAAATAGAGACAGCTTAGTTTAATAATTACCCAATAGTCAAATCATGAGCAGGCTGGAATCTCTTGTCAGTAAATTGGAGAAGCAGACAGGACTATAAGGAAATGTAAATTAATTTCAACCCGCAAGGCGAAAGAAAAAAGCGGGAGTGTAAAATTTAGATACCTTCCCAACTCCTGTGGAACGAAGAAAGGTAAGTATGCAAATTAAACGCGTTGTGAATACCTGTATCCCCGATTATGATATATTTAAAAAGGTAAGAATGTGGAAGCGAAAATGGACAGCGTCCGAGGATTAGTTAAGGAGCAACAAAAAAAGCAGAAAAAAATAAAAAAGGATATATGCTGACATTGCGCTGGTAAAGTTGGCTGGAGTAGGACGAAATAACTTAAGCAATAATTACAGGATCTAAACTTCAACGGTTTTCCAGTTGCTGGAATCGAGGGGGCTGCCTATGACACTTGTTCAATATGCGACTTCAGTTACTGTTGTTCCACGCTTTATGGGAGCAGCTTGGGTATGCGGACATTACGTCATATAAACGGATTTCAGGCGGTTTTAAATAAATAGTTCTACCGATACGTTTTATGACGACTTAAAATTATTTGCTAATTATTCATTTTGCTCATAATTAAAAAGCTCAAAGCAATAGTTTTTATTCGGAAATATTATTTGGTTTTGTCGTGGCGTTTTTATACAAGATCCGAAATATTTTGAGTTGGATTTAACGCCCATCAACATCTGCAATCTGTTCCTGACCTTGTCATAGTGAGCTCACTTACAGTAGTTTTAAATCATCCAATGTATGTCCTAAAGCTCTGTTGAGCTTAACAGATGATGAATTATAAAAATGTAGATGATAACTTAATTGTGGATCATATCGAGTAATTCACAATGTCAGTTTGATCTCAGTTTAACTGTCGGTTTCAATTGTACAAGGAGCTGTATATATTCTATGTATTAAGAACCCTTTTTACATCATTAAAGCTGGAGCAGAGCTTATGAAGTGGCACCATTTCTACCCACAGTGCAAATCACAATCAGGGGTGAATCCAAATACTAATTGGTATTATTCCTATTTAGATAGAGGCATGCGTTACATGGCTGTTAAACATATAGGTTTGGAGATAGTATATTTGATCCTAGCAGTCATCACATCTATGCAAGCTTCAATCACACTCCATATGCTTTGCATCATTTTAGCTTCGGCCATAAACTAAGCATCAATATTTAATTTCAACAATATAATAACTTCTAAAAATGCTGAGAAAAAAGCATTTAGTATCGCTTTAAAAAATGATAGTGCCGCTACATAATTAGATATCTATTAATAAATCTACCAACAAAAGTAGGTGCTAGGCAGAAGTAGTTGACCAACCCTAGCACACCCAGTACAGAAGGTTTCGTTGATCTTAAATTTTAATGTTATAGTAAAATAAAGGGCCAAAATTTGTAGCCTGATATGCACTTAAACTTAAAAATCGGGTCACAGTTTTTTAAAACTTTTTTAAAACTTTTTTAAAAATAAAAACATTAGGGAAAAGGTTTTATTGAACATGATAAAAAAACTTATATGAAGTATATATGGTACATAAATAAAGCTAGTAAAGAGATAATCCTCATATAAAGTATAATTATTTTTTGGGTTAAAAACTGCAATTAAATATCTAAAATGTATTTTAATAGCTCAATATAGGACTTTTAGTCACTTTTAAAATCAAACTTTTTCACTTATTCTAGTATTTTATTGTTAGAAAAATTCCAATCGCCTTATAGGAAAGTCTTTCTGTAATATACCAATACTAGACATATTATATCTAGAAGATTAGGTCTGCCAGTCACATAATTGCGTATAAGGATCACAAGTTTGACTATTGTTATTATTTAATCAGTAGATAAAAGCCAATATGTAATATAAATATAAAGTTCATTTATTTATATGATTATCAATATTTTTAGTTTACTGGATTTAAGTTTATTAAGTGACTGGGTGGTTTCCTGTCCAAGGAAAGATAAAAATTGAATCTAATGCACTAATTTTATAACTTGTTGAGACAATAAAAAATATACTAGCCTAAAACAAAAATCTGTTCATCCCAGAACAAAAATGCAATGGTTTCACTTGAAGTTCAATTCCACAAAACAAAATTAACAACCAAACTGGTACCTAATTGTAAAAATGTTGTTGCACTTTGGATATTGGGGTGACTCATTTCTTTGGAGTTATTAGGGCACATGATACTTGGTTCTTGTACTAACATATCTGAATATAATAGTGCTTGTATCAGGAGGTCTGGAAGAAGAAAATAAAGAAATTAAGTTTAAACAATAGCTTCTGATCATGCAGAAGCATTTGCAAAATTTGATATGTCTTTATTTTCTCAAAGCTATAGATTATACCCTTGTTCTAGAGTATCTCTTGGCTGCTGACAATGTCTTCTAGGACATTCCAGAACACCATCATTTTAAGATAATTGAACTCCAAGTTTGGCGCCCAGCCAACATTAACAATTGTGATTTTCTGGTCTTCACCCAGCACAGATAGCTCTTGCTGGCGTGGATATAAATAGCATCAGGATCACAGATTACTACTATTGAAATCCATTTGACTATGGAATTTATTAATATGGATCAATTAGGGAATTCAATAGTTTGATGATTCAAACCAGGCACCGCAGCGGCGCTACAGTTAAATTAGTTTGGTGACTTGACTCCCAAAAATATTTATTAGGCAGAGCCTGAAGTTTTTCCCAGGTGGTGTGGTGGTGCTTCAAGTTTTTCTTGGATGACGCTTGTGATAGGGTGGTTTCATCACAATAGTCAAAAATCTACTACCAGTCAAATATTTTTTGTATTATTACATTTTAAGAATTGGATTGTTGTAATTTAATTTGCAGTTTTGTAACTGAGATTACTCCCCCACCCGCTAACATATCTCACAATACACAGGGGGCACTTGATGAGTTGCCCCATGATGTGACAAACAGTATGGATCAATCTGAGTGCAATGTCAAATTGTGGGCACTATCTCCTAATTAGGAGTGTTGCCAATTAAACTCACTGATCCCTTTGCTCAAGCTGTTCCCAGCTTGAACCTCTGGTTAAACCTGTCACTGTACCACCCCCTGGTGGACTTGTGGCTTCCCACTATGGTATATTAATTATGATACTCTCCAATAAACAATATCTTGTTCCTATTTTTGTCCTTTCTATTGGAATATATTATTCCCTAATCAAATAATGAAATATCATTGGTTCAGTTGCAACAGGAGGCTCTGTTATAATTGCCATCATAGCTTGGTCAATAATCCCAACACATTAAAACATACAATAAAGTAAAATTTGACGCAAAATACCAAAAATGGGAATTACAGTAAAAATTCATATCAAAAACAAGATTGAACAGGTAAAATCCTGGATGCAATGTAAGCCAACCAATATATCAGTTATTTATCTAAATCACTATAATCAAACAATGAAATTAGATCAGCAGCTCAAACAATATTTAATACACAAAACAACACATTTTATGAAAATATAGATTACTTTCATGGCTCAAAATGCCAAGAGGGTATTTAACTGTAAGCCTACCAAATCTATCCAGGAAATCACAGCATAATTTTAAAACGCTGTGCTTCCAAATTTGGCTGCTTAGGGCTGGAAATTTTTTCTGAAATAGGGGCACAAAAATTAGTAAAATGAATATCCCAGTAGCATTTAAGATTTTTTTAATAGAAATTTACTACCCTTTAATCTAAAATGATTTTCACAAGCAGCAAGAGCCCTGATATTGTAGATGGGCAGTACCAGGAGCAACTGCAACCCAGATTTTTGAGCAAGGGCGCACAGCTATTCTGGGTCCTATTTAGGCCCAATAACTCAACTAGTCCAGATCAATCAGATACACCTTAACCCAGTCTGGGTACCATTATGAATGATTTCCCTCCAAAGTGATAACTTCTGACCAGCTGAATAATAGAAGAGATGATGAGTCAAAACAAAAGTGGAATGATCTTCACAGAAATATCTTAACATCTAAAATTCTCCAAGTCAACACTCAGATGGAAATTTTGGGCTATCATAAAGAGAGGCAACACAGGGATTACAAAAATGGAAGATCTTACCCATGTTGGAACTCAATAATGGTTATCCAATTATGGTTGTCTTTCTCCAACATGGCCCATACCTTCAAATAACAGAATTCAGGCTAAAACTTAGGCTTCATAGCATCTTTGTTACTAGCTGAACTGCATAGCTCTCAATGCACAAGCTGGTTGCCAGCGTCCTGGTTCTACTATTGTGAGGATGAAATATGAAATTATGATTTTTTTGTACATGATAAAATTTGATTTCATAATAACACCATGCCAATTCATTATCTCCAATGACAAAAATTTATATCTTATTATAAAATAACACTGTCTCTCCAAAATTATGGAATGTCTAAAAAAGATTTCAGAGCTAAACAAAAGCAAAATCAAGATACTTTTGTTGGTGCATTATTGAAAGTTTCCCCAAAGGGGACAATATTCTATAAAAATGCAACTATCATAATAACAGTTATGCATATGGCAAGTTTATCAAGGATTTACTTACTATGTGAAGCTTGGCCAATGAAAAGTTTTTCATATTCCCAAGCCATAAATGGAATTCAGATAAATGGCTATGTATATGATCCAAGAAAATAGGCATGTTGCTATTGTATTAATAGACAGCCAACTGAACATACATTTGGATGATGTATTGTTCTAAAATGTCAGTAAAAAAATCAGAGGGGGTCCCCAATACATTCAATCAAATGGCTATTGCTGCCCACAACCATCATAAAATATTCACATGTCATAAATTTTGCTGATCTCTACACCAAACTAGCTCCTTACCTCAAAAAGAGTGGTCAAGCATCCAAAAATATCCAGTTATCACTATGTAGATACACTGCATATCAGATAATCAAATTGATTTCAAACAGGGTTACAATGTCCTACATCACAGATTTTTCAAGAATAGCACAGCCATTCAATCATCTCCAGTTCATCCAGCTGCTTTGTTACCCAGCTAACCCAACCACATAAAGCCCAACTACTCACCTGAAAACCAGTAATGTATCTTCTACTAGGACCTGGCATCCCATCAGTTAGTATACCTTGTCCTCATCCCTCTCTTAATTGTTGTGAATAAACCCCTCTTAAAAAAACTTTATTTCAAATACTTCAATCAATGTATTGTAATATTGCTTTTCAAATCATTTATTTTGATAATATTGTTGCAACATCGTTTATTACTCCCTCTTGGGAAAGTAATTTCCTGAGTGACTCCCTGAATTATTCCCTAACTAATAATTAAGTTGGTGGCACTCTTATCAATTGACCATCTATTATGGGAATCAAATATTTTGAGTCCTAAGCAGAACACTACTTGGAAAAGCCTCATGACCACCATGATGTACATGAACAATATGTGGCTTCTCATGATACTATATAATAATCCAAGCTCATATCCAATAAAGTATCATTCTCTTCTTAATTTCTCCTTTATTTTGTTTATTATACTTACCAGAAGTATATACTTGACAGTAGTAGCACAGTTAGGTTATCCACACCTACACAACTTAAAGGGAAATTCCTTTAAAGAAAAAACCCATCAGATGGCACTCCACACTGGCATAAGACAATACAAATAAGGACAGGACATCCCTACAGGATTCGTTGTCTTCAACAATATCCTTGTACCAACCAAACAGTACAACTTCAGCAGCACACAGGGGGTCCTGAACTGTCCTCTAATCCCTGAAGAAAACAAAATACCCAACATTGTGGTTCAAAGCCTATATTCTGCAGAAATTGGGACATTCTCAGGACTACACCAGGAAAATACCAACCTCTGGATTCAAACTACACAAAATAAGTTTACACAAGTGGGCTACCCCTGTAAGCTCTGGGCTAGTGAAATTGCCCTACACTTACCAGCGCTGCCTCACATTTTTTAAGCAAGTGGTTTGATCAACACCCTGATCACAACAAAGACTGGGACATTTTCAAGAACACCTTCCTGAGAAAATTTGTCATAAAGAACTCTGATGTTGTAATCATGACAGAAATCATAACCTTCAAAATGACAGGAACCATTGAGGAGTACATTGCAGCCTATGAAGACATACATGATTGAGCTCCTGATACAATTAACCTTGATGAAGCTGGACCACAACTGGACTTCTACAATGGCCTTCCCACACACATTAGACGTCAATTTGACATGAGCCGCTGAAAGAACCTCCAAGATGTATTCCTGGAAGGAAGAAAAGCTGCACAGAAATCTGACAACCTACATGCAACAAACAAGCAAAAATAAAGTGCCACTCAAAGAAAAATCCTCAAACTAACAAAAAAAACAACTGAGCCAACAACTCCCATCCTCAAAATGTGAGTCACACTGCACAAGCCAACCAGGCAAGCACCAAAGATACCAACAAGGAGGGAAAAGCCCAGGGGAGTGCTTAGGCAGGCTGCCCTCCCCCACTTTGCAAGACTTGTACAGGTACCAAGATGTGGACTCAGTCACCATGATCCAAGTACCCTCCAGCAATCCTCTACTGTTTGCTGCCCAAACTGGAAATAAACTCCTCACTTATCCTTTCCAATTTTTCAGATATCAGAGCACAGCACTATTTGACACTGGAGCAGACCAATCCCTTGTTGACAAAAATTTTACAGCCTCATGAAACTAACAACAGTCTGAAGCAATATCAAAAGAGTTATCATGGCAGATAATAGAAGTGCACCAGTCACTAAGGAAGCAAAAGTTTCTGTGCCCAAATAGGAGACATGCAAACAACACTTAGTGGCTCAATTATACCAATCCCCAAGTATGATGTTATACTTGGCCTGGACTGAATGAGAAAGACCAAACCTCATAGAAAGTGGGATAGCACTACCCTCACCATACAATAAGGCGAGGTGCACCACCATGTATATCCAACTTATCTTGATACACTTATGAGAGAACATGTGTTTGTGAAAATTATGAAAACAGAAGCAGAAAAGAACCCTAGCAAAATTGATTAGAACACATGTACATATGAAGTCATCCACTTCAAAAACACAGAAATTCAACACAAACAAAACCCAATCAGAGAACAGCTAGTTAATGAGTTTCCATCCTTATTCCAAGAATCACTACCTGGGCTACCCCCTGATTGGGGTATACAACACAAGATCAACCTGAAAGGTAGTGTGCCTAAAGCACGCCCTATCTTACACCTAGCATCACAAGAGGACAACACCCTAAAGGACTACCTAGACAAAGCCCTTGAAAAAGGACTCATCTGACCTTCTAAATCTCCTTTTGGTGTGACTGTCTTTTTTGTAGCAAAGAAAGATGAAGGACTCCACATGGTCATAGACTACAGGGTGTTAAACAAGGTCACAATTAAAAACAGGTATTCCCTGCACATGATTAATGACCTTTTTGACACCCTGGGGGGTCCCAAGTCTTCACAAAAATTGACTTGATAGCAGGTTATCACCAAATTTGTGTTAAACCAGAGGACATACCTAAAACAGCTTTCATAACACAGTATGACTTGTTTTAATATGTGGTCCTTAAACTTGGAATGACAAACGCCCCAAGCACCTTTGTAACCTTTATGAATGAAGTCTTCAAGGAACACATTAGAAAAAAGGCTATCATCTACCTGGACAACATAATCAATATAGAGCCCAAAAGTAGAAAAGCACTGGAAAGACGTCCACCTGGTCCTCTGCAAACTCAAAGATGACCAACCTATAGCCAAACCCTCAAAATAGGACTTCTTCTGGTCAGAACTCCCATTTTTAGGACACAATATCAGTGAGGATGGAGTTAAACCAGACTCATAAAAGATACAAGCCATAACCAACATGCCAGCACCACAAAATAAGAGTGAGCTTTGTAGATTCCTAGGCATGGTATCCTACATCAGAAGATTAATCCCTGAATGGGGTACTTTGACTGCCCCTTTATCTGCAATCACAGGGATAAAAGCTAAATTTGTATGGACACTGTTAAGAGATCAACATTTTCAAAAGTTGAAGGAATGCATGGTCACCACCCCCATCTTACAATATCCAAGGCAATAGAAGGATAAAACAAATTTAAACTGCAATAAAAAGACTTCCTGCCTGTAGCATATGAATCAAGAAAACTGTCTGATGGTGAGAAAAGAACCCATTATACAACAAAAGACTGGTAGCTATTGTCCACTATCTAATGAAGTGGTAATGTTACCTGGAAGGTGCACATATATTTAAAGTGCAAACTGACTATAAGTCATTGGTATTCTTTAAGACTCAAAAACACCTATCAAGACAACAAGCTGAATGGATGAGCCTTATACAAAGGTACCCCATGATAATTGAATACGAACTAGGCAAAGAAATGCTTACTGCAGATGTCCTATCAAGGTTGTACTATAAACATATGCTCTGCACCAATGATAAGGACCCCAATTGGCCCATGTTAAAAATGGGGAATCTCCAAGAGGAGTTCCCACCTAGTACACCAATGGACATCCAAGAGAAAGTCCTCAAGAACAAATATATATTTGAAAATGTATATGGCAATCTACACTGCATACTATGGTGCAATACGTCAATTTGAATGACGCTATCTCAAAAAGCCATCTAGAAAGACACCATCTTAAAAACACCATCTCAGATTTATGGCTAAACTGCGCCAGATAACTTAAAATATTGATAAATGCCCAATTTTTTTTTAAAAACTATAAAAACATTTGAATAGACTCAAAATCATCCAAGGATTTCAAATCTGCAATAAAAATATGGGGTCAGCTAGTAACAACTATAGTGCGCAAAGCTCCAAAGTCAACGCATCCTAAAATGGTGCTATTTTTGCATTAAATTTTAACACTATATTAAACATGTATATACATATTAAAGGTTAAAATCAAATATTTGAAAAAAAGAAGTTTATTGTTAAAAAAATGGATTATAAATTGGATCCAAGGGCCGTGGCAATGTCTTTGAGATGAGTAAGATGGCCCTCTCTAGTGTAATAGGCCAAAGCTGTTTTGTAACACTTGCAAACTTGACCTGCTGGTCAGCATGCTTGGCTATAAAAGCTTTGCCTTTGACAGCCTGGGAATATAGCTGATCCCTGTGCGCATGCTGAACCTTTATCTTGTTGATGATCATATTAAACATAGGCTTTTTTGACTTAACCAGGCGGGAAAATTGATTATGACAACCTTCAAGTGAGGAGATGGTCTTAGTTACACTGGCTTTGACCTGCTTATAGCAGTTCAAGTTAATTGAGTTGCCGCCCTTGCGGATGTGGCAATGTCCCTGGAATACACCTACCCACTGGTGCTCAAAATACTGTATGAAAGGAGCAAAGGCTTCTTGGTTCCCAAGAATGTAATTGTCGTTGAGAAGCTTGTTGTAAAAAAGGTTAACCTCTTCCTTTCTGACCATGGCAAGAGCAGCAAAGCAATTGAATATCTTTCTGGCCTCCTTTGTGCCATCTTTGCATACCAGCTTATTGAGGGATGGGTTTTTCATCAGGTTCTTGCGCAGAGCCTGGCGGTAGTGAAAGAAGCAGCCTTGGGGCCTGCTCCTAAATACCTTGATAAAAGCGTTGGCCTGTGCAGCCTCAAAGTCAATCATCAACGTGGTATGATAAGGAAGGGACTCAGGCGTTTTTTTTGGTTATGGCCTGTTGCTCTTGGGTAGCCTCTGGGCTGACCTTCTTCTTCTTGCAGCCCCTTTTCTTGGGTGGCTCTTCTTCAAGCGTAGGCAAGATAGCATCCAGTTTTTGCTTGAGTATATTCAAGGCGTGGATGTAAGTCTCTTCCCTTTTATTAGGGAGAAAGAAGAAGACAAAGGGAATTGTATGTTCATTGACCTGACCATGGATGGCCCAAAGCTGATAAAATAGCTTAGGACAAGAGGCAAAAGTCCCATCAGCAAACCAGGTATTGCACTTTAAAAGGTGTACAAGATCCTCTTGTGTCAAAAAGCACAAAATACAGTTTGGTGAACCTTGCCCGCTGTTGTGTAGCAAAAAGGGCTTTCCAAGCATGGTAGTCTTCTGGACTTCCAAAAGTACAAGCTCATCAATACTTCTAGCGCTGACGCCAATATTGGCATCAATTGACCGTTGATCAGTCACATACCGTTGGATTCTGGTCTTTTCTCCAACCTCCTCTCTCTGATCCTTATTCAGGTAAAGGAGAGCATGAGTTACCAGCTCAGTTGAAGTCAAGTCCTTGTTGAAAGGAATGGCTTGGAAAAGGTACCAGTGCATTAGATAGTAAAGAATCATATCAGAGCCCAAACAGTCATGCTCAATGGTGAGCTCCTTGACTTGGGTAAACCCAATTGTAGTTAATTGTGTGGGGCAACCTGGACTATCACATTTGTAGTGATGGTTCACCATATTTTTTTCTGGACATTGCATATGAAAAGGAAGCTGTCCTTGACAAAGCCAGCACCCCCTTCTTGATCATAATGGGAAACAAGTCAGGAAAAATAGCTGGAACTATAAATTGCCCGTTGATGTTGCAGATATTGGCAACTGCATGTAGGTCCCACTCTAGGATAGGCTCCTCCTCTGAGGCTGCAAAACCATGGTCACCAGAGTTGCTTTTGGAGACTCTTTTATCTCATCTTCATCATTGGAGTGAACGTGTTCCTCCTGGAGATCAGAGGGGGAGTAGATAAAGGGAGAGTGGGGAGGTGTGGGGCTATCAGCCTCAGACTTGGGGGAAGGTGTGGGGATCTTGACAGGCGTTTTTCTTTAGGAGTCTGCTTGGTGAGGGTAGCCTTGGTCTTTCTTGCCTGAGCAGGAGCAGCCGTGCTCTTGGGAGCCTTGGGGGTAACATTGGTGGTAGGCTTGGGAGGCATCTAAGAGCAAATTTGCGTCAGAAAAGTTCAAATTTGGGGAGAATTTTTAAAGAGAAAAATGAGAATGTGTTAAATATAAAAGTAGTCAATATTTTTACATGGAATTGTAGAGAAACTCTTGAATTATATATCATCAAAATTAATATGTTTTTTATTCTGTAAAAATTAAAAATTTATTAGTAGCGCAAGTATGCAAAACTGTGAGTTTTGACTGAAAACTTGCAAGTGAAATGGCGTTTTCAAATTGACGTAATTGAGATGCTGTAGCTCAAGAATATAGTGTTTTTGACCATTTTTTATATTGGATTAACAAAATTCTGGTGGAGCTACCTCAACCGGGGCAAAGAGTAAAACTTGAATGTTTTTAAAACTAGCTTATACAACTGGGGTTAAAAAGTACCCAGTTGTTTAGAGGAGATAAAAAAATACATAAATGCAAAGTTTCAGACAGTTTCTTACATTTTTTATTTAATTGAGATTTGGCGCTGAACTACACTTTGTAAAAGTGGAAACAGTCAATTTGTGATGGCGTGCTCTTTATAACGTCCTATGACACCACATGCTAAAACAGATTAATTCTTAGTGCCACATTGGTGGGCGCCACTCCTATTGGACGCTTAGTTGCTTAGTAGATTTTGTAATGGGTAAATTTTGCACAACAGAAATACCCTCATTACTAAATAAAATCACTAGTAAAACATTGTATTATTGAAACCCAAATAGCAAAGTTCACACTATGATAAGGAATAAGGCTAGCATATTAAACATGGATTTTTGAATGACTGTGTTGCAGAGGGATAGTACTATCAAAGTGGCGCTAATTTGGTTTAATTTATTATGTAGGTCTTAAATTAATACCATATTTTATTCCCAATTAATAAGGGAAAGGCTTGGATTAATCACATAAAAGTAAGATATAATAACAAAAAAAACAAAGAGCACGCCACCGCGTCATTTTAATTAAAGCTTAGGCGCTGCAGCGCCAACTGAAAATTATCTCAGGCGCCGTGGCGCCAACTATTAAAAACTCTAGGTGCCGCTTTTCAGTAGGTTGGATTTTGTCTTTACAATTATAAATCTACTACCAATCCAAAATATCATTTTTGATTATCCTATTGAGACTAGTGCTTAGAAATATGATTAATAATTAGATAACCATTTTAGGGATTCAAAAATAGCTCTGCAGCGGCGCTTAATGTAAACGTAGAGCGGCGCCATGGCGCCTGGAAAATTTTTTTGGGTGGTGTGGTGGCGCTTTATGTATTATAGAGACGGCGCGGCGGCGCATGTCATTGGATATTCTGCAGTAATGATCCAAAATCTACTGCCAATTGAATATATATAAATTTTATCTTATAAATTTATGACAATGAGGTTTCAGTAATTCTATTCTGTGAGCTCTGTCATGATTGGCATCATTGATTTTATACTGCTAATTTATGGAGTTGGCTGCTGTAATACTAATCTGTGAGCTCTGTCATAATTGGCATCATTGCTTGGTCAAAATTTCCAACATATCCCCCCACTTGACCAAACACTACTTTCTTTCTTCATCAGATGAATCCCAACACCAACAACAACAGCAACACCAACATGCGCCAAGCCTACAACAAAATAATGGTCTCAATGGACAAAGCGGAGCGGCACACTTTTCAAAAAATGCCGCACTCAGTTTGTATTGCTTTCTTGAATCAACTTTGGGCCTGTGACTCCCAGTTTTGCAAACAGGACTGCGCAACCACCATGGCGGCCTCTGAGCATAGTACTTCTCTAAATTATAGTGCCAGGGATTTCCCTGATGAGGACTCCATGTTTGAGGAGCCTCTTCCTGTCAGCAGTGCGCCCCCCCAGCGGCAATCCTTCTGGTGCTCAGCACCCATTTCCTCAACGCCTTCCTTCCACTGGCGCGCTTCTCCCTACCCCATATGCAATGCTCTGCGCCCGCCACAACTCCAACAATGTGGTGGTGGACTACCCTGACCTTCTTAGCAAGTTTGGGATCTGCCACCACGAGGAGACAATGTACAGCTTTGTACAGGCACTACATTCCGATGAGGATGAAATGACCCCAATTTAGGCAGGAGAGTTATACCACAGCCATTATGATGCCTCCCGTCTGGCCGCTGAGGTGCGTCTAGGGCTGCAGTCAGCTACCCTGGCCCCCAGTGAGATTTCTGCGCAACATGCGCATATCATTGCTGTTTGCAATGAGTATATTGACAAGGTGGCTTGGGTTTGGGCTCTTGAGCTTGCAGCAGATCCCAGCTTCCATCAAACCTTGGACTTGCCTGTCCAAGCCAATACCAACTGTTGCTTCTCCGCCACGTTCAAGGCATATCTTCAAGCCATTACCACTGGCAATGCTTCTCTCTATCTTCCTTTGGTTGCCGCAACTTGCCACTTTATGTGGTATCCTCCCAAAAGTTGCCAGCCTGGCCAGCCTGGGTACACTGGTCGTTGCCTGGAGCATTACCGCTCCCTGGCTTATCAACTCTGCGCCCCCTACCACTATCATATTCCTATATGGAAGATGAGTTGATGGACTGCTTCACCATAGGTGCTGCGTTTTCTGCTTGTGGTGGCTGGGGCCGTTTTGTGCCAGTCAGTCAGATCCGCCTTTCTCTGTGCAACTGGTCTTCTATGTTGCGCAACTCCCAGTTGGCCTGGGCCCAAATGCTGGTAATCCTGGCTAACATGCGCCAGCGCCTGAACAACAACTGCTACATGGTGCCCACCCATGAGCGCCCAGTGATTACCATCCAGCGCACCGCCAAGCATCCCCGCCCCGCCAACCGTCAGTCCTCTCCTCCTGTCACATCTTCTGCTCAGCAGCGTGGAGGCGCCCACAACACAAGGGACTAATCTCACACCGCCTGCCTTTTACTGTAATAAACTTGATTTGCCTATCCTCTTTTTTATTGTTTTTATTATTTTTTAGTTCTTATTTTTTATTATATTAAGTTTTTAATTGTTGTAGTTATCTTCTAAATTTAGTGCTTATGAAAATATTGTTGATTAGTGGAGTTTTTATGTTGGGGATTGAAATTTTGCGCCGCCGCAGCACTAAATTTAAAAATAAGACGCCACCACAGCATAAAAGATGTTTGCAAGGCGGCGCCCAAGACTATCCCAAGTTGGCGCGGCGGCGTTTAAAGCTGGCTAATTTTGCAGTTGAATTTGCAAAGTTTTGGTAAACTTATTTTGATAACAGACTTTTTATTTTGATTTGAGATAGCGTTTTTGTGGTGCAGTTTTTTGTGATGGCGTATTTTAGGATATTTAATAAGTGTTTTTATAATTAAAAAATCTTATTTGGATAACACTCTTTTTATTTTGATTTGAGATAGCAAATCTGTGATGTGGTTTTTTGAGATGCTGTATTAGAAACCAATATGTAAAAAACAACTATTTAATAATTTTTATTAAGTTTTTTTTTAGTTTTGCTGATGTAAATCCCGACACCATCTCAAAAAAATTTTGAGATGGCATCTTTTTCTTTGGCGTTTTTGAATTAACATATTGCACCCATACTACCAAGTGGTAATAATGTACCATACATCCCGTCAACTCAAAAGATTGACACACTCCTTTGGTACCACAGAGATATGGGACACACCTGTAGCAGGGACTTACATGAATATCTCAAGACACACTACTAGTGGCCCAACATGCTGGAAGACATCAAGGAAGTACTAGAGCAATGTGAAGTCTGTGAAAAGTACGCCCAATCTAAGGCATCACCAAAGTAAGTACTACCAGTGTAAATCACACAACCCTTCAAGGTGTGGTCACTGGATATTGTGGAATCAATGCCTGTCAAAAACAAAGGCAAAAAGTACATCATAACAGCTATCACTACACAACCAGGTGGCCTGTGGCACAAGCTACAAAAGAACACAAAGGCAATGATGTGAGATACATTATTGGTAAAGAGATCATGGCTAAGTTTGGGAAACCCAACCTTCTAATCACAGATGGAGGGGCTGAGCTTAAAGCCATTGACACCAATATCTACCTCACCAAGAACAGAATAAAACACATCACAGCCAGCCCTTATCACCCAAAAGCAAATGAAAGAGTAGAACAACTAACCGGCTTGCTAGTGGAAGCCCTCAGTAAGGTATCTGCTAACAATCCAAAAGCTTGGGTTGACATGCTACCAACCGCCCTTATGGTAAGCAGAACTCAAGTCAACAGCAACACAGGCAAAAGCCTGTATGAACTTGTCTATGGGAAAAAGCCTGTCCTTGTTATTACTACCACAGGACCACGTTTACCTCTACCTAAGAAGGTGCCAGACAACAGTTATCCTGATGTACAGCACTCTAGAAAAGACCAAGAAAACATGGAACAAAAGAGAGTTGAGAGAGAGGCAATCCCACTACAACAAGGAAGATTCCAAGTTGGGGACAAGATCTGGGTTGTCAACCACAATCAGCATAAGTTGGATCCAGGGTTACGTGGGCCAGGCATTGTCATGGAGGTCAAGCCCAACAATACCTACCTCATCAAGGAAATTGGCGCTCAAACCAAACTAAAGAGCATGCACCATGACTGCCTCTGCCTATGCAAAGCAAAAACAGCCCAACAAAATTCCAGACTCCCTGTCCCCAACGCCAAACTGGATCAATACCAAGCCCACATCTCTGAAGCTCTAAGGAAAATTCCCAAGGCTCCACTTTCTAGCACCCCAGGGGGGATGTTGTAATATCTTTGATTACTCCCTCTCAGGAAATTAATTCCCCAGGTGAGTTGCTGAATGATTCCCTGACTAATCATTAAGTTGGTGGCACTACTATCATTCAGCCAACTATCATGGGAATTAAACATTCTGGATCCTAAGCAGATCACAACTTGAACAAGCCTTGTGACTTTAGAGAAACAATCACTTGGAAATGCCACATGACTACCATGACATACATGGACAGTATGTGGCTTTCCATGATACTATATACTGTCCTATTTTCATATCCAATAAAGTATCATTTTCTTCTTAATTTTCCCCTTTATCTTGTTTATTATACTTCTCAGAAGTATATACTTGACACTAGATAAACTATTCTCCAGGTTGGAATAATTGTAGATATTGTAATGTACTCATAAAACAACCATTTTATCTTCAATCTTTTTAAAGCACCTTTTTGGTGACACATGGAATCATTACATATTAATTAAACATTTAATAAGAATCTTTTTAAAATTTAGTTTAAGAATGTTCATCATTCCAAGGCTGAAAATATGCCTTACAAAGATCACAGATGCATGCTTTGAAAAGGTATCAGAGCAAATATAATGTAACCTAGTTATGGTACCCGAACAAAGCTGGAATCATTTGACTTAAAGTTTATAAATTTTTAAAAGGCAGTCTCCCTTCATTTTTTAAAAATTATTATTTGCAATAAAGGAATAGATGAAAGTTAATGAGAACTAGCTTCTAAACATATTTTAGCAATCAGTTAGATTAGTTTCAACCCATCTCAGTAAAATTATTGACTATTTTATATTTCTAGTTATTAATAATAATTTTGAAAATGCAATAGTGTTGTAAGATGTCTAAAAGGCATCATACTCGATGAGAGTCTTAGTTTAATATAAATTCTAAATAAAAATAACACTCGATCAAAATAGTCATCTTTCAGGAGACTTAATCTTAAAGATAAATTTGACGTGAAAATAGTTTTCTTGGCGCGTACAGGAAGCCGAATTATTTTAAATCCAAGCTTCCCAATAATAACATATTCAAGTCTAAGCCAAAAATAAGTTACTGTTCAGTAGCATTTATTTAAAGTAAAGCTTTTATTCGCGCTCCTTAAAGACCAAATTTAGGGCTGAATTGATTAGCGCCAGCTGGTTTATCTTTTACTGCGCCAGTTCAACTGCACCAATCTCAGAGGGTTTGTAATAGAAAATATATTTCATAAGAATTAGAAACACCAGCTACGGCGTGATCGCCCTAGAGACGTTAATTCAAGATCTGCAGATGGATTTCAAATACCTGCCGCATCGGCTTTCAACTATAAATATGGAGTGTTGGAGGTAATGAAGATATCATCTCTGGTAGATTCAAACAATGAAGTCTTTCTCAATTGCCGCATTCGTCATTGCCCTGGTGGCAACAACTGCTCTCCCCAATAACTACTCCCAGAATAAGTACCCTTCCAAGTACACCCCTTCAAAGAGCTATCTTCCTAAAGCTCCTTACGAAGCACCCAAGGAAGTAGCTGCTCCTCTCGAGACGATTGAGTCAGCTCCCGAGGTTGTTCCCGAAGAGGAGTATACTCCTGAAGAGTCTACTGAACCTGAGGAAGCCTATGAACCCACCAAGCCTGAAGACTCTCCAGAGGAGAAATACGAGCCTAAGGAATCCTATGGCGGGCATCGCTCAGGTAGCCACTACGGTGGGCGTCGCTCAGGCGGCAAGAGATCTGGGGACAAGTACGAGAAGCAGAAGTCGGGAGATAAGAGATCCGGCGACGGCTATGAAAAGCAAAAGTCCGGCGGCAAAAAGTCTGGTGACAAATATGGCGATAAGTATGACCCGTCTGAATATCGATTGGTCCTTTGATAGGAAATAAATCCCATTTAGCCACAATTACTCTTAAACATCAGCCACTTCGTTTGATACTAAAGCGTTTTTTAAAGTAAACACATCCACTTATTTGCTGTAAAAATTTAATAGTTTAACCTGATATTTCAGTAGATCCACAGTATAATAGGAATTAAATAACACCAATTAAGAACTAGACCACAAAAAGCATAGCTTGGATCATCGAACCTCTCAAATGACCATGTTTATTCAAGAAGCAGCATAAGATTCCCCAAGATAAAGTGGTTTTTATACATGCCAAGAAAAACAAGAATTTTGTGGAGTACCCTGGGGCTTGATATATCTTGGTAGCCTTAGCTGGAGTAAAGTGGTTTTTAACCTGTTGATATAAACAAAATCATCTCAGCTGCAAACGAAATTAACTCAAATTAAAATGAAATAGGAGTGAATCCAAATATATCGCAATTTAATATAAACTCCTTGATTTTCAATTTTCTTTTAAGCTGAGTTGATTTTGTTGATCTCAACAGGTTAAAAACCACTGTACTTGATTTATAATGGTTCAGTTGATCTAAATAATAAATTAAATAACAGAGGCTCTTCCCTATATTTAGCCAACTTGTGCACACAAATATTTATTAATTTTCAGAAAATTCCACTCCACTTGTTGGGATTGGTTGCTAGTTTCACAAAATCTTTGATAACTCTTTATCAAAATAATTCCCCAAGAAATGACTTTATTGCTGAGTAAATGGGAGGTACCAGCATCACATCTAGATATTCACTCCTGATTGGCAGCTAAAGGGACTTGAACTAGCCGCAAGGAATAACCAAATTAACGGAAACATTGATACAGCTACTATAGTGACAAGGAAGAGAACACAGTCTCAAAATGTAGAAACAAGTTATTAAATACCCAAACCTGAAACTGATATAACCACAAATAATCCAAGGGTAGGTTGATAAAACCCTTAAATTTGTCCTTACCTCTTCACAACTTACCTAGACAATATAAACACCATACGTGACAACCAATAAGAAGGCCTTAACATGAAGTCTGCTTAAAAAAACCCTCAGGTCCAAGTTTTCCTTCCTTGAATCAATTCTATTAGGAAACGTGGCCTGTGTGGATACTCTGAAGTTGATCTAAGGCATACGTATTTCTCATGCATTGTTGTTAGTAGGTTCTTAACTGAAATGACTTACCTTCTGGGACTCACTCTTCACTTTAACCCAAAGTTTAATTTGTTCTTCAAATTAAGCCTGAAAAATGAACCCAAACCAACCCAGGAAATTGTATACTACATGGAATTGTGGACTATACATACCACAAAAAATCAGTGCCATTTTTGATGACGGTCCTAACCTGGTAGTTTTGGTGAAACAAAATTTAATCACACTGGTTGACCGAGCTATAACTCATATTGGCAAAAATGGCCATATAATCCCTGGTGCATCCCAAAATGTATTCAATTGTCAATAACTCCAAGAGGATTCCTCTAAAGGTATGATCTGATATCACTCAGTATGTGTGCTAATTTCTACCCCATCAGTGGTACCCTTACTCAACTTCCTTATGACTGTATGCCTTTTTAACGCCGTCTTTGAACTTTAATAAAGTTTGGTACCCCTAAAGAACCAGTATCACATCTAGATATTATAGAAGGATAAGGCATTCAAATCCCCTGAAAAATAATATTAACACAAACCCCATAACTGCCAAGATCTAAATAGATGCTATATGGCTTAAATACAAGCTATATACCACTTTTAATTTATATCAAATAAAGATATGATTCACTTCTTAAATATTTCCCTTTTTTTGTTTTATATACTCTCCATAAGTATATAATTGACAGCAGTAGTAGAGTTGGGTCATTCATGCACACTTTAATTGGTAAAGTTCCTCCAAAAAAAAGAACCCAGAAGATGGCACTCCCTACCAGCTGGAGAAGACACAAAGAAGGGACAAGACATCCTTCTGGATAAACCATCTTCAACAATCTAATTTCACCTACTGAATTGTTCAGCTTTATCACTGCTAGAGGAGCCTTGAACAAAATCACACAAATGGCTGGGCCTGATATTATACCCTAAGTATTCCAACACCTCTGCTCTGCAGAGATTGTGACTATTTCTGATAAGCCAAGGAAAAAACCATACTCTGGATCCAGAAAAGCAAATCAAATTCCACAAGCTGATCCCCCAGAGACTCTGCAAAAATGTGAAGTCTCACTCAGAGCAATGTGAACTTGTACGCTTTTATCAAAACAGCAGGCTCAACCCGCCAGCAAGGTTATGAGTAAATGGGTTTGTGACCTGCAATCCAATTATCCAGTCACTCAAAGCCAAACTAGGAAGTCAACTCAAATTTCCAAATCCAGCAACATGAACAAATGATGATTCCTTATGGTGGATACCTTGTTTTGGTGCTTGACTCATTACCAGGATCAGGCCACCCCCTTCACCATCTCACTGTGTGATCAACACTATCATGTTCCTGTTATCCAAGATTCATAATGAATATTTAATATGTATTTCTCAATAAAGATTATATCTAGTTTCTAAATATTTTCCCCCTGTAGCTCTGCTAAAACAGCACAGTTACAAAATTTTGAATATTTTGATTATGAATTTGGGGAGTTTTGAACCGTTGAATATGGGTCACAATATATCTGATTTTGATTTTCTATAGGAACTTTCTGGGGTATGAGATTGCAAAAACCCAACTGATCCTCTTCTAAATTTTGTCCTTTCTCATTTTACACTTATCTCTTACCAGGGTTCATTCTACCATGGTATGTTGAACCAATTATACCCTTGTGCATGTATGGGTTCAATAGCCACTATGAGAACTGTAAATAGCCCCTATTTCAACTAATATCATTGGCCCCTTTTATTGTATTTTATTCTTGACAAAGAGTTTAAGAATACCTTGTTGATTTTAATTTCAACAAATCCAAAGTAGCTGCCCCTTGTTGCCTTTTTTAACCAGCCATAGTTAATTCCTGTTTGCAACGTCTCAGCAATGTTGCAGCATTTCCCTACCTCCTCCTTCACCAAAGGCAATTTCAGCACAGCAATTCTGGTGCTCATTGCAGTGAATGCCAGCAATATGGTACTAGCCTATGTGCCTTCTTTCCAGCACATACGGCTTCTCTAGGCTCTCCTGGTACCTGAACTATCTGTTTATGACCAGCCTCCTTTCACCTCTTCCACTGAGGATTCTACGGCTATACCTGATACAATTGAAACATCCTCAGATCCAATTTGAATAAAGGGTTGATTGCCAGATTAATTACATTGATATCACTACCACTGCCCAGAATCTTTATGAGACCAACACTGTCTCCCTTCACATAGGGGGCCCAAAGGTTTGCTTCAGATTCTCCCAGAAATGTCTGTCCTGCTCTCTATTTCTCATCTTCTTTTCTGTCAATCCCACTCTGCCCATGAAGCTACTGAGTATACAATGCAACTCATGCATCCTATTCTAGTACACTATCACTATCTGCTTGCCTATTAGTCCCAAAAAATTGAAGAGCTTTACCAAGGTATAAATGACATCTGGACCCAAGTCTTGAAGCTCAAACTTGAGCACAAGCTATGTTTGAGCTCATCTCTGATAACCAGCAAGATTTCTCTTTGAATTCAGGATCACTTGAATCATATTGTTGATTCCATATGTCAAGGCATCTGTTGCACTGGGATTATCAGGGCAACTCATTTCTGTAATAGGGCGCAGGGTACTTGGTTTGAATACTGTCATAAGTGAGGATATGATTAGTATTGTGGCAGAAGAACGTATAGGAAGAAGAATTGATCATTACTTTTGGGAATTGGCTTCTGGTCACACAGAAGCACTTTTTGATAAGTCAAAGGTATTTTATTATTATCAGGGGAAAAGTATTTATATCCTCCTGTGGAGCGTCTTCCTGAGCTGTTGGCAATATCTTCCAGGACATTCCAACACACGCTTATTTTGGGTAATTAGTGATCTAGGTTTGGCTGTTTTAACACGCCAGCCAATGAGATTTAATTGCTTCAACCAGCATAGGTGGCCCTTGCTGGTGTGGGGGTTTGGTATATTTTGGGACCATTCATCCTGCTTAATTTTGTATCTCCATTTTTAACTGCTTAGAAATACATTCAATTTAGGAAACCTGATATTATGGGGAATTGAACCCAGCGCCTTGGCGCTCGCAATAATTTTCAGTTGGCGCTTGACGTAAAAGTAGTTTGGCGCTTTGGCGCCTAACCCAGTTGCCAGGTGGCACGGCAGCAAATCATGTTTTATTTAATTGCCGCGGCGGCGCTTATCATTGGCTAGTTCAAGGCTCAGGTCAGCAGACTAATGCTGATCCAATATGCATATAGTTTATACTACCAATTTATGTTATTTGGTAGCTGTAATTCATATCTTTAAGCTCTGTATTAATTAGCATCATTGTATTTTATACTACTAATTTATGGGTTTGGTTGTAGCAACCCCAGTCCGTGAGCTCTGTCATAATTGGCTTCATTGCTTGGTCAAAATTCCCAACAGCATCCCTATTAGTCTGCACTCACATATCAAGGCCTATGATGAACAGGCTACCAAGTGACAAGAAGCTTTAGAAAATTTCTTGCCCCAATATAAAGCGGCCTACAATGCCATTGTTGATGAGCTACCTGTCTAGCTGAACATGCTGTTGCTTTTTTCAGAGCACCCCTTACACATTTAATACTATTGAGCACCAACTCAATATTATGCTTTAGAAGGAGAATAAATCCATTCATCAAAAATTCACTCAGGTATAAGAAAGATTTCATACTATGGATAAAAATATGACTATCCTCCAATGCTCTTCCATATCAGTAGGAGGAGGTTTTGAGGGAAATACATGGATTACATCAAATCACTAACAGACACAACATGCTTTATCTGCCAACCCTCTTACTCCTCTTCTAGATCCACAAGTGACAGCATCATAGAGAAAAATTGAGAAGGCATGTGCTCTGATTACTGACCTGTAAGTTTCTTGGGTGGCTGAGGCTCTACACCCTTATGAGTCTGAATATTGATGTTGCCCTGGTCTTCAGGACCTCCCCAAATCAAGTGTGCTGATAAACTTTATGAGATAAAAAGGCATAAAAATAGTATCCTTGGTATGGATAATCATCTCACCTAGTTGACTACTGCAGTTCAAGCTGTTGAGAATAATGTTGACGCCTTAAGGGATTAGACCACTGCTAATAGCTCTGTATTAAATCATGTGAGAAATAACATTGAAGCTTTACAACAGAACCAAGCTGCCATGTTTAAATCTTTTGGATATAGCTGCCAAAGATGCTCTCATCAATACTGCATCTGCGGCCAATGCCCAACATACAGCAGACCATGATTACAGCTTGGTGGTCTAGACTGCTTAAGAATTAAGAGCCCCGAAGACACTGTTGTACCATAATGGCAAGAGATCTAACCACAGAAGAGATTATCACTAAACCTGATCCAGATATATTTGTACTCAAATAGGCTCACAAATCAAATGATTCTGAGTTCAAATCCTCCTTGTGATGGTCCACATGTAAATGGGTTTGCAGGCAAGGGTTGATTTGGCTTCAAAGAAAGACACTATGCCAAAGATTGACAATGTGTTGTTGGTTTGTTGCAGGTAGAGGCCTAGTAGGGAATGATGGCTACTAGCAACAATAAGGCCTAGCTAGTAGTTGTAAAGACTACTAGAGGCAAATGATGTCCCCACCTGGCAGGAGATATTAGGCTGCTGTGGGCTAGAGGTCCTCACCCATCAGGGAAATGTGGCTGTTTGGGGTGAGGAATGAGATAGATCAGTAGGAAAATTTAGCTGCTTGGGGTGGGGAGTGATCCAGCCTGATGGGTAGTGTTTGCTGCTCAGGCTGGAAGATGTTTAGCCCTGGCGGGTAGCGCGGGCTGCCAGGGAGAGGAAGAGCTTTGAGGGCTCTGTGTACCCTGATACACTTACAGGAGGTATGTGAGCAAGCATCCTACCTAACATACTGGTATGGTGTCCTTGTTTATGTCCCCATGGGAGCTTTAGAGAGATCCCAAAGTGAGCATTGGAGGGCATAGATTTTCTCAGAGGTGTCACCAAGGCGTTTTGCTTGGGGAAGCAGCTGCAGAACTTGGTGTGATCAGACATCTGGGAAGTAAAGCTGATTAATTTTGCAGTTGAAAGCCCAGACTTAATCACCTGGGTGAGTAAAAACAATGATATAGACTTTGATGATCTATGGTTGGATGACCCAAGTGGATTGCCACTTGCAAGGGCCCAGTTGAACACCATTTCAATGTAGTTTTATGCCTGGGTCTACATGGTCTGGTAACAGGGACTAAAATAAAGAACCAAGGTAGTTCATAGTTTGGGATCAACAGAGAAGACTAGTAAGAAGGACTGTATGATCACACTGAAGACTAGTTAAGGGACTGTTGGTTCATGTTTAAGTTTGGAACCAAAATGATTGATTGTGCAGGTGGAACCAAGGTTGTTCCTGGTGAGGATGAGCTGAAGGGCTGAAAGATCATGATTTAGTAGTAGCCAGAGGGCTGATAAGCTGTGTTGAGACTAGAATGAGCTGGTTGTGGACTAAGATAGACTGATTGCTGGTTAAGCTGATGAGCTGAGAGATGTGGTTGAAGAACTGGTAGAAGGACCAGAAGATGTTAGTGCAGGACTAGCTATGGAGCTAGAAGATGACTGAGAAGGATCAGCCATACTGGATGTAGAGGCTGGAAAGCTGATTTTGATGTCTTAGAAGAGGGAATATTAATATAAGAAGCAGTTAAATAAGAATTTTAAGCTGCCAAAGATGTGATAAAAATAAGTAAATATCATATAAATAGAAAGAAGGAGAGAAATAAATTATTTACAGTATTTTAACTGTAAATTTATTAAGTTTGAATTGAGTGAAAAGAAGCCATAAAGAGGCCAGAAACAGTACAGAGAAACTATGAAGGCAAATAAGCAAATTTTGCCAAGAACAACTAGGAGAGGCAAAAAGGCAAGCAACGGGCAAGTTCAAAGGCGTGAAACGTTGAAAAAATGCAGAGAAACTTGGAAAAACGTTGAAGAATTGAGGGTTTGAAATTACTTTAAGTAAAACATATGCAGAAGTGCTTGAGATTTTCCGGGGAAATGTGGTGGGAATCACGACTAAACTATTTGAAACGCAAAGCAGTTATTTACCCAGAGAGAGACAGCTTTGGGTTCAAACCATAGTAAAGATAAAGTCATTTGGATAAACTGTTTGGTAAAACAGTTAAATTGAGGCGTATGATTGGCTGCAAGCCAGAGTATATTTGATCAGTGTTTTGAGGGCTTTAACTTAAGAGTTAAAGCTTAAAAAATGAGGAGCAGAAGCAGAAAATTCAGGGCTTTTGTTGGCTGAAGTAAGCTTAAAGTTAAATATATTGTATAGAATAAAAAACTGGATAGTTTAAGCTTCTGAAGACAAGAGTTCTAAGAAGGAATTTGGACTTGGAAAAGGAGCTATAAAAGGGAGAGCTATCTGAGACTCTTCAGGAACTAGATCAAGTGGATTAAAAAGACCACAGAGACTAAGAGGGAGATGGAGTCCAAGATAAAGGAGCAGGAGCGCAAGTTTAAGGAGCTGGAGCTTGAGATAAGGAGCTGGATCCTGAGAGCAATGCAGGAGTCCAAGTTTAAGGTGCAGGAGCCCAAGACCAAGTACAAGGAGTCCAAGATAATGTTGGAGGACTCCAAGTATTGGCAAATCCATATTGTTTCCCTGACCCCCAGGGTCATATACCAGAAGGTTTCTAAGGGGATCTTCCTTCTGAGAGTAAATAAAAGCCCATTTAGACCCCTATACATATTTCTGAGATACATTTTCCCTTACTAGAGAATGATAACACTTTCCAGCTGGTCCCTGGCTACAACCCAGGACACACTTTGGGACTGGTGAACAGGAACCCCACACTCCTTCAGCCAGAATTTGACCCTCTGAGTTGGCCATTTATGCTTTCTTGACAGTGTAAGAGGCAGCTGTGAGGAGGACTTCCAATGAGATGAAAAGGAAGTGAATTCTCACCTGTATTTCTCCTAAAGTAAAAGAGGTTGTGGTGCCTGAGTTACTAGCCATCCACAATTGGGCTGATATAAATGATAACCTTGTTTCTGAGTTGTCTAATGAGCTTACCATAAATACTAAAAGGGATACCTTCCTCCACTCTAGAGTGGAACCTAGAGAGGATATGAGTGAGTTTGCAGATATTTCTACTTGAAAGGCCAGCAGTTAGTGACAAGCCACTAAATCACTATAAAAGATGCTTTATCTGCATGTGCTCAGGCCCTCAAACCAAAAATCCTCATATATATCCATTTCCAAGGACAGTGAGCTGCTATAAACACCATGAAGAGCATTAGGAGTACATTGAAATCTAATATCTTGGCAGAATCAGGGTCCATCATACTTCATCAGGGAAGCTCTAATTTGAGTCTGTAATATAAGCCTAAAGTATTTGCCTTGGAATTTAAGGATGTTGATCAGATTAGACAAAAGGGTTATCATAACTGTGTCCAGCAAGGCCATCACTTACGCTCCTGCACCAATACCACTGTGCCTGGCGCTGCTCCATCCTATAAAAAAGATGATCCCAAGGAGGAATTAAAGGAGGAGTCAGCATAGAGACCAAGGCTCTCCATGCTGACCCTCACCTATATCTCATGAGCCTCTTCAGACCCTTATACCCAATATCCAACACCTATATCCTGCTGCAATGCTCCCAGAGAGTAAGGGGAAGTAAGAGGGGTAATCTATTGAGGAATTATTACCAGAAAAGCAGGGTAAACTACTATACTGGGCTGCAGATGAATGATATAGTATGTCAATCTTTGATTAAGCCTAGGACACTAAATCTAACTGTTAGTACAGAAGGGAGATCTTCCTGTTACCTTAGTAGTGCAGGCAACAAGAAAACAGAGTTGCAAAGAGTCTGGGTGTTTAGGCCTAGCTGTTCAGGGTATGAATCAACAAGCCAAATACATGCTGGTAGTAATAGAGAATGTGTGATAAAAGAGTGTCTTTATTGTAAGGGCTAATTGATCTTTATATAATGATCACCAATGTTGTGCACATGTAATTCCTGCATATGTACATCAGTATATAAAAACTAGAATATATTGCATCCAAATTAACCTTCTGTACATCACTTTAATAGTGCATCTGCAGGATCCTTCAGGACAAGATCCTTAAGACACATCCCCTAAGGCATTATCTCTGATTCCAACAATTAAAGCTTATTCCATTATAAGTGCTATTAGCATTATGAAGAGCTTTTGTAACTAACAGTTTATCACACCCTCTATATACAGTTACTCTGACTCTTCTGACTCTGAGGATGGCAGTAGTAATTGGTAAAAACACTTTGTCTTGACGTTTTATATTATTGTAAAGGTGACTTACAAGGTACGTTTGAGAATAAATCACAACTCCACAACATCTAATCTTGATCAGGATTTTTCTGATGTAGTTTCCTGTCCTCACCTGTCTCAGATATGCTGTGATACTGCTACTACAGGACTAGTGGTAGTTCAGGCAGCAACATGAGGACTTGGGGATGAGCACCAGGCAAGGTAGGGTTACACAATAGTTAGTATGACTTGCCATCATAATAATGTAGATAGGTGGGTTGCAGAGTCAAATGACTAGTAGCAAGCCACAGGTGGGGCTGTCCACAGGTGGAGTGTTTTGCGGTAATTTATATCTGCATTAAAGAAGAAGGACAAAAGGTAATATCTAAGAAGTCAATGTTACAGGTGACATGGGGACCACAGGTGGTAATCTAATGTAGACATTGGCCTGTTTACCATTTCTAAATGCCTTTAGTTCTCAAAAAGAGAGGGGTGAAATCCAATACAGTGGTAAAGTTGTACCAGTTTAGCCTGAGTAGTCATTGGCAATAAATGGGAGCATATAGTGCCTTTGTATGTGATAGGGAAATAGAGGGATGATCAATCTTAGGCAAGATTGAAGAGAACATGTGATTATCACATGTAGTTTCCAGGAGGTAGATCCTGTTTGATCTGAATTCATGGAGGCTGGAGATCAGTTTCAATGATGATCTCTTCAGTTGTGGAAGGAGTTGGCTGACATCATCTTATTGGGACATCAGTAAACTAGTAATACCAGTATGAAGACAAGTAATAGCACATATTATAGGGGTTATGAGACTAATAAATTAATAGAAAAATTGGACTATATATTATATCTAAATCAATCAACTAAAAAACCACCACACTTTCCCCAAATATATTAGGATATATGTCTAATATAAAGTGTTCTGGAAATCACATACAGAAGAAGGTGGTCTATAATGCAGGAAGATTATCTCTTATAAGATTGTAGAAGCAGAAAGATCATTTCCAGAGGGAGTAGCAAACTAGGACAGGGTTCATTCCTAAGGATCCAGCAAGGAACAGGAGCTTGATACATTTTTTGAAATAAAAAATAAAAATAGTGATTGTAATTCAAAAGCAATTGTTAAGCTGAAGGAACAGGCTTATAGTGGCAGGTAGTGTTAAAAACTAGATATTAAAGGAAAATATATAAATACAGACAAATTCAGCTTTTAAGAAGCTGTGATATAAAAAAGCTTCATCTTGGGTTTGAAAAAATGCTATGTTCTAGTAAGGGTTGGCAACAAGAACATGTGTTTGTCAGAGCATATTAGCAGAGCTTCTACTAACATTATAATAGTAGCACGGGGTGCAGTTTATTGAACTACAGATTGTTATATTCCAAAAGCAACAGCAACAAGGAAACCCAACTAATGACCAGTAGTTATGGAATAAATTCAAATAGTAAAAATCAAGAAGATTAAGTATCAATAAAGTAAAACCCAAATAGCAGGAAGGTGAACCAATTCATACTAAGGAAACCAACTAGAAGAAGGGAAACCCAAACATCAATCAGGCAAAGCAAAACATACTGAGGTAAACTAATAATAAAGAAGCAATCCTAAAACCAACCCATAAGCAAACTGAAAGGCAGTTAACTTGATTTTGAAGTAAGATCATCTCTTCTAGTAGAACCAAAGATTAGTAATTTGTTCAAACTTAAAAGCCAAAAAAACTTCTAATTTTCCAAGCTAATGGATCAAGCAAGCTCTCAGCCAGTATGGCTAAAAAATAAACAACATCTCAAAACTAACCAGCGATTTCAGCTAAATTTTAAATGGCTTTTCAAACCAACATATTAATAAAAATATCAGCCATAACGAGTAATAGAATTGACAGGATATTGAAAACAATCAGTGGCTTTAACTGAAGACAAATGGCTTTCAAGCCAATAAATCAGTCACAAAGCCAAAATAACTGAAAAAATCAACTGTTTTTAAAACCAGCAATTTAAAAGCTTGGTTTAGCAGTTATTTAAAAAGTCAATATTATGTTAATAAACCAAGAAACTTTGGATTTAAAAGAGTAGTTATCAACAAAAACGGGCAAAGAAAAGTTTATAAGGAAGCCTGAGCAATGTAGCACTTTCAAAATGAAATTTATAACAAGAGCTGAAGTAGGGGGTGCAAAGAGAATTCTTGTGCAAATGGGACACTGCTGTGTTTAGCTCTTGGGGAAGATATCCAAGAGGACACTGAAGGAAACCTTAATCATGAAAGGTTTAAGGTTCAAAGCTAACCTTGGGTTAGGCTCCAGGGCAAAATTAAGGAGACATAAATTAATTTCCTGTAAAAATTAAAGATATTTTCTTTTTAGTGAAAAGGAAAGTAATAAGCTTGAATATTATAAAAACCATCACAAATGTGGATATACTTGTCTTTGTTTAGAGATAGAATTCTATTTATGTAATAAAATTCAAGCAGGGATTTTCACCAGATAGATAATGGGGTTGGTTGGGTTTGAAATTGTACCAGGATCAGAATAACCAAGGTAGAACAATACAGAATGTGTGAATATTGAAGTCAACCCATTTACAGATAGGGGAAACTGTTGTATTAAAAAGCAAAACCAATCAAGTCTTTGGAATTATTGTAATTTTCAGGACATATCAAGATAGCCTGGATAGCGCAATTTACTGAAATTGGTATATTCATGAAGCAGGAATAGTGACTTACTATTGACATATTTGCCTTGATCATCAATTACTAGATCCTTTGCAGTTTCCAGGTTTTTGACTGGAATGGGTAATCTCTCTTTTCTTAGTTGAAAATATGATGAGTTGATAATAGGTATGGACCATTGATTGTTGTTGGTCACTTAGATTCTCTAGGGCATGGGTGATTATATCTGGGGAGCATAGGTTTGATTTTAGTGGGATGTTTTTGATCATATGGGTCATTATTGTTAGATTAAGCCAAGGCGCCAGCTTAAGCATTTTAAAGACTTTTAACTTCTTTGGTATAATTTAAGTTGTAAACTTATGCTTTTTGAACATTAATATAATGCTTAGTTTACTGAATAAAAGTTTAAGGGTGTAAAATATACAAATAATAAAAATAAATCTTATTTCTATTAACTGTATTTTTGCTAAAAACACTTTTTTCTATTTTAAAAAGCCAAGAATCAAATATATGAGTTGCATGGGAGAGTAATAGCAGCCCCAAAGCCATAATTGCTATTACCCTATCTTTGGCTCATATAATTAATTTCTTAGTTATTTTTAGAAAAAAAAGTTGTTGTATTTAAAAGACTATTTACCCTATGTGAAATATAAGTTTTTGTTATGCGTCCAACTTCATGAACATGTCCTACTAATCCTTTAGTAGTATCAGCTCTCTTTGTTTCTCTGTTATCTGTGCAGAACTTTGCACAATAATTTATTTTGGAGTACTCCTTAACATCCTCAAATGTCAAAGGTGAAACATACAGCTCACCATCTTTCATGAAATATGAAAGATTAACATAAAATGCTTTGACTTCAAGCCAGCTTTTTTTGGCCTAGATTTTCTATCATAGATGTAAAAAAAGGTTTTTTGGGAAACATCTGAATTATTTACAAGTGACTCATATAAACCCTTTCTTTCTTCCTCTCTCTCAAAAACCATTTTGAGATCATTTATATTTTTTATATACATCTCATTTTCCTTTTGTTTAAATATTTTAGATAATACACCAAAATGACCATCAACAATACTTTTGCCATGACACTCAACAAATCTATTAAACTTAATTGTTCCTTTTATAATTTTAGGTACCTCTTTAAAAAGATAATATAAGAATTCATAAGATCTGAAATGATTACCATTATCAGTCCAAACTTTAATATTTTTAATATTCTTAAATTTATTATTTTTAAGCAGACTTATCAAACACTGACCTGAAAACAAAGAGTCATGAGATAAAATTTCAGATAAAAAGTCATGATACTCATATTTAATTTTCTCATTTTCTTTAAAAGCAATTGCAAATCCTAATAAAGAAATAGGTATTTTCTCATAAAAACAATTATTTGTCTCTATAAGACCCCCACCTATTTTAAAGTTTTCTTTATAGTCTATTACTATAACACATGAATTATTATCAAGATTATTTATATCACTAATATATTCTTTATTTTGATGCTTATAAAACTTTTCATGTAGGTCAATAGATTCCAAATTTTCTTTAATAGATTTAGGCAATGGCAACTTCTTTATACTCAAATCCTTTTTCTTCATTTCTAATGATTTTTTTAAGTTGCAAATGTTACATATATCAGTTTGCTTTTTGCTTTTAATTATATTATTAGGAATAAGCTTATAGAAAGTGGAAAGTGAAATAGAAATATTGTTTTTTATTTTCATATCTTCATAAATTTCTTTTTTTGTTTTCAATAAGGAGTATTTTATTTTAGTTGAGTATTCACTCAATTCTTTTTGTAATTCTTCATAAATCAATCTAGGGGATTTTTTAGTGAATTGGCTGGCTGGAAATGAATTTTCTAATATGTGTTTTAAAATATTTTTTATGTTTTCTTTCTTTACTGAATCATTTTTTCATTTTTTTATTTTTTGAATTTAATGATGCTTTTTTAGCATTTTTTATTTTTTTAGAATATGAATACTCATTTTTTGTCATTTTGAATCCACAATCCCAAAGCTCTTTCAGACTGTAGCTTGATGTAACCAATGCTCTTAGGGAAGGAAGGTGATTGGCAGGGGACTCTGACATCAATTCCTTTAAGTTGTTAAGGAAATCATCTGTCTTAGAATTTTGTATGACAGGTAAGAAGGTACTTTTTCCAAACTCTGTTTTTAATAAGAAATGCTCAACAAAGCTGTTAAGATCATTGTCAGCAGTAAAAAGGAATGCTTGTTTAAGCATAGAGATTCTTTCTCTCTTAGTAGAAGCCCCCAGTGAGAAGAAGAGTGTCATCTGAGGTGTAAACTTGATAGGTTCCATAATGATAGTGGTTGGGTTCCTTGGCTTGGTTCAGGCAGTTCTTGCTTGGAAATAGATGTGCAGTTATCAGAGAGGAGTAAAGGTGTGGATTGTAAAGTAAATTTCTGTAAAGTTGAACTGTTTAAATACCATGTTAGCTGAGCTTTTGCACTACAGGCATAAATCCCCAACTGACCCCCAACTGATCTCCTTAATTTATCAATATCACCCCTGAATTCTGATATCATTGTTTATTTACCCCTTTTTATATTCTGGTTAACTGTTGATATCTCGGCAAATAGTACTTCAATCTTGCTCAAACTAGTATCATTAGAAAGCCCTTAATTTCAGCTTTTGAAATTGTGCTGTAACTTTATATTTCAATACTGATTTAGTATCTTGAAGCGGCTTTGAATGTAAGCTTATAAAATTATTATTTGAAATAAAATATGCTAATTAACTCTTAAAGTATAATATTTTAATCAGTAAACTAAATCAAAGTATAAATTATTATTTAGCTTACTTCTAGTAACCAACTCAAAAACCTTTTGTTTAAATAAACTTAAGTTTATTATAACTTTTAACAGTTCTTAAAAAATGAACTTTATATATCTTAAATCTATCAAAACAAAATTGTTATTTTTAATCACATAAATATTTTCTTGTATAATTAAAGTTGTATCTTATTTTTATAGATACAATGACTAAGATCATTTTTTATTTAGTTTAAATAAATTTCAACCTTTATAAAATTTAATTAAATAAAGCAAGATTTTGATACATTCTTTTTTATGTTTGAATTTTTTATACATATTATCTCTAGCATACAGTATAAAAATATAATTTTATTAAATAGTTGTATAAAGCTATTTTATTAATATTAAATACTTAAGAATTTGAAAAGAAAAACTTTTACTCTCTTATAAGTTTTTATTATATATTTTTTATAAAATCTAACTTAAGAATAAATTACTTATGCTAAATGAGATCACTGAAATTTCAATAAAAGTTTAGTTTTAATTTTAGTTTTAGTTTTTTTAACTTTTTACTAGATTTTTTATAAAACAAACCTAAAATTATTTAATTTTTATTTATTAAATATGCAAAAAAGCTGTCTGCCCTCTTTTTAAAAGAGGGATTCAAAAATTATTATATTTTAAATTAAATATTTTTAAAAAAGCTAAGATTTTAGGCAAAAATTTAATTTCCAACAAAAAGCATTGTATCAGTTTTATTGTATTTTTATGTTTCTCTGTTTAGAATGATGGTATTTTGTACTAATCAGCTTTCAAGAAATAATGGTATATGAAATAAGATTGTTACCAGCTTTTAATACAGTTTAATTTAGCTGTAAGTAGAAAATGATTAATTTAATATTGGTTTTTATATTATAAGGATTAATTAAGATTTATTTTGATAAAATTGTTATAATTATTTAAATTTATTGATATGAAAATTAAAAAAATATAAAAGTGTTAAGTAGCACAGTTAATAGGAAACAGATTAATCTAACAAATAATGACCCATATACTGCTTCACTAGTATTAAACAGATCTCTGGGAGGAAGATGTGCATGGTTTTCAGGTGGAGTTCTCAGGGATTCAAAACTAATGGTGACAAACATTTACAGGCTTCCTTTATTCTCACACTTAAACTTTTTTAGGGCACCAGATCTGAATATGCTGTTGCTGTAGAGCAGTATCCCTCATATATAACAGCTGGTCTCTCCTGGGCAGTCAACATGAAGAAGAATGTGGGAAGCTCATCTGGGATGGTGAAATTTCCATCCTTATCACAAAAGTTCTTGATTCTCTCTGGCCCAAAGCCAGGAACATCCTTCTTGGCCCTTCTTTTGATTATATTTCCTTTTATTGTAGTTGCTGTCAGTGTTGTTATTGGGCTTTGGGTAGGCTTGGGGGCTCTTTTCCTTATTTCAATTATCATTTTCATTTTAAATTTCTTTTTTATCATCTTTTGGTATTTCATCTTGGGCTTCTTGAGTAGTTTTTCTTTGCACTATCTCCCTTCTTATTATTGTCTTCCTTTGACTTATGGATTTTGATGGGAGTATCATCCCCTAAACTGCTATAGAAGGACCTGTCTAGAAGCTGCTAGTGGTTTTGCTTGATTTCTCTACTTCAGAAGATTGAGTGGCTTCTTTATTTTGGACACTATCTTGTATTATTGTTGGCTGACTTGAACAATTTTTGTGTGGCATAGATTAATTAAAATATTGCTTTAAATAGTGGTTTATTTAAAATTTTGATTCTTAAAGTTGAATTTTTATTTGTTCTGTTTGATTTGTCTTGTTTTTATTTGCCTTGTTTTTAACTGTTTCAGACTTACTAGTAAAAGCTATATGATTCCTTATTAGCTTCAAAAGTTAGATCTTTTTAGAGAATTTTGATTGATGATTTCAGGATTATATTGTAAATTTCTTGATAAATTTAAGAGGGGGGCTTAAGGGGCTTTTATAGAAGAATTTCTGGGGTTTAATATTGGGATGTTCTGGTATTTAACTAATTGAGCTTTCCAAAGCTTAATTATTGTTGGAAATAAATTGATAATAATTTTTTGATCCAAATTTTGTGGTTGACAGAAAATAGGTCTTATATTTAACTAGTCTGAAAACCCTTAGCTGGCTAAGGGCTTTGAGGCTTGAAGCAGTTAATCATGGTGCAACATGCCATTACAAAAGCAGGATTTTAAAAATTGCTATATTGATTTACATTATCTTGATTTATGCTTTCTTTAAAGTATTGGTAAATATTTCATTTTGATTTACAACATTGCAACTATGAAAACTAATTTTTTAAAATCTAGTTTTTAACAATAAAAAACAAAAAATAGGAATTATTTAAAGAATTATTATAGGGAAAAAATCCCCAGATTCCAAATTTGAAATGAAAATGTGTCAATTAGTAGCAACAAGGCTGCATAAAGCCTAAAAGTCAAAATATACCCCAAAAAACAGCAGTTTTTATCTATATATATGATATATACTTTAAAGGATTCATATAATAGTACCAAATCCCAAATAAAATTAAAAAACAATAAAACTGAAAGAAAAATAGAATGATAAGTACAATATTTTATTGAAAAAGGCTCATACATTAGCGTAAAAAGAAACAGAGATGGCTTGAAGATGCTAAAGCTTTCCATCCTTGGAACAGTATGCAAGAACCCCTTTGCTGATTTCTGTATACTTCTTGAATATATTGGTTTGCTTAAGGGGTTGTCCTTATTCTTGATTCCAGTCTTAAAGAGGCAGGCAGAGATGACATGCTGGGTCTTGAGATGTACTAAACTTTGTTAAACTTAGGCTTCTTGACCTGGACCCTGAAAGTAAACCGGCTATGCCATCCTTCAACAGAAGAGGCAATCTCAATCAACCTGTCTTTTAAACTCTTGAAGATTTTCAGGGTAAGTGACTCACCACCTTTTTGGACACAATGTGCTCCTTGGAAAGGCAACAGCGCCCATGTTGACACTAATAATGTCAACAGTAAACATGTCAACACTACAGTAAAGTGACAACATGGTTTTAATTAATTTTGTTTTCTGGATGTCAATAATTTTTAATTAACAAAACACTTTACCCTGAAAATTTTTAATATAATTTTTTTAACTACATTGTTATACTAAAATGACCCCAGAAAGTCTAAAACTGTAATAAAAAATTACCATAACTGTCAGAAAATCCTCAGACTGTGGTATTTTATCATCTTCCAGATGATATCCTAAGTCTTCTAACATTAGGAAGTACAGAGAACCTGTGACTTTGGCGTAACCTCTGGCCTGGAATATTTGTTGTTATCAGAAGTAGATAGTCTGACAAGGCCCAAAGCCTGGAGAATTTGGGACGGTTCTTCCTACTTCTAGATATAGGTTCATATGTGTCTCTATATTTTACAATAGGAATTAATACTATATGAAGACAGTATCATCTTTTGATCTCCATTAATAAAGCCTAATAGAGGATCACATTAAGGAAATAGCACTTGGATAAATCATCAACTCAATACAGAATAATCAGTCTTTTATTCTAATGGACTGGCTTTAAGGCAGCCCTCCTGCACACATGCTATCTGAGTTAGCTCACAACACTAGAAGAGACTGAAGTAGCATCAGGACAACATAGTGGGAGGTCTTTCCTTTTTGAGTGGTTTTAACGGAAGGCTTGCTTGACATCTTCAACAGATTGGTATCCTTTCTGTCTACCTGGGCCACCTCCAGGGCTAGCTAGCCAGCAGTTGGCTACTAGTTCACGGAGATGATTGTTTCACTTAATCAGAGACTCTAATACAGTAGGCTCAAAGTCTTTTATCTTAGAGTGTTTTTCCTCAAGACCCAGTCCATGATGGACTCTTCTAGATGTAATACAGATGTCAGTTCTTATGAAATCCCTCTTGTTCTAGGATTCAATTAGAGTTTAGAATAGTAATTATTATGAGAAGCATGTTTGAGGTGGTTGTTGAGGTGAACTAATTAATGAGCAGTGATTTCATGTTCTATTAATTAATTGCAATGCATGAATTTTTAATGCCAGGACATGATTTGATTGTTGACTCATTGATTCTACCAACCCGCAACCCGCATTATTTGGTTAAAACAATTCATAAGAGTGATTAACCACTGGGCCACATTACTTAGAGTAATAAACTGTTAGCCTGTATTATTTTGTTGAATATGTTAATTAGTCAATATCCAGAAATCCTGGCAATAACTAGTAAGAATAAGGAGATATAAGCAAATATTTTTCAATTTACTATGTAAATTACACTCTTAATTATAAAAATATTTTTATTCCCACAAACTTAAAATTCCAATGAGACAAAAATAAATGATATTAATGTATCATAACAACTATATAACATAAGAAATTTTCTATATTTAATTTTTTTTGTACTTTAATAAGAATAACTGAAAATATCTTTTACCTTAAAGATAAATTAACAAAATATAAGATATTTCTTACAGAGCCACAATAAACCTGTATCTGAAACTTACCATTTGGGTCATTATTTGTTAGATTAATCTGTTTCCTATTAACTGTGCTACTTAACACTTTTATATTTTTTTAATTTTCATATCAATAAATTTAAATAATTATAACAATTTTATCAAAATAAATCTTAATTAATCCTTATAATATAAAAACCAATATTAAATTAATCATTTTCTACTTACAGCTAAATTAAACTGTATTAAAAGCTGGTAACAATCTTATTTCATATACCATTATTTCTTGAAAGCTGATTAGTACAAAATACCATCATTCTAAACAGAGAAACATAAAAATACAATAAAACTGATACAATGCTTTTTGTTGGAAATTAAATTTTTGCCTAAAATCTTAGCTTTTTTAAAAATATTTAATTTAAAATATAATAATTTTTGAATCCCTCTTTTTAAAAAGAGGGCAGACAGCTTTTTTGCATATTTAATAAATAAAAATTAAATAATTTTAGGTTTGTTTTATAAAAAATCTAGTAAAAAGTTAAAAAAACTAAAACTAAAATTAAAACTAAACTTTTATTGAAATTTCAGTGATCTCATTTAGCATAAGTAATTTATTCTTAAGTTAGATTTTATAAAAAATATATAATAAAAACTTATAAGAGAGTAAAAGTTTTTCTTTTCAAATTCTTAAGTATTTAATATTAATAAAATAGCTTTATACAACTATTTAATAAAATTATATTTTTATACTGTATGCTAGAGATAATATGTATAAAAAATTCAAACATAAAAAAGAATGTATCAAAATCTTGCTTTATTTAATTAAATTTTATAAAGGTTGAAATTTATTTAAACTAAATAAAAAATGATCTTAGTCATTGTATCTATAAAAATAAGATACAACTTTAATTATACAAGAAAATATTTATGTGATTAAAAATAACAATTTTGTTTTGATAGATTTAAGATATATAAAGTTCATTTTTTAAGAACTGTTAAAAGTTATAATAAACTTAAGTTTATTTAAACAAAAGGTTTTTGAGTTGGTTACTAGAAGTAAGCTAAATAATAATTTATACTTTGATTTAGTTTACTGATTAAAATATTATACTTTAAGAGTTAATTAGCATATTTTATTTCAAATAATAATTTTATAAGCTTACATTCAAAGCCGCTTCAAGATACTAAATCAGTATTGAAATATAAAGTTACAGCACAATTTCAAAAGCTGAAATTAAGGGCTTTCTAATGATACTAGTTTGAGCAAGATTGAAGTACTATTTGCCGAGATATCAACAGTTAACCAGAATATAAAAAGGGGTAAATAAACAATGATATCAGAATTCAGGGGTGATATTGATAAATTAAGGAGATCAGTTGGGGGTCAGTTGGGGATTTATGCCTGTAGTGCAAAAGCTCAGCTAACATGGTATTTAAACAGTTCAACTTTACAGAAATTTACTTTACAATCCACACCTTTACTCCTCTCTGATAACTGCACATCTATTTCCAAGCAAGAACTGCCTGAACCAAGCCAAGGAACCCAACCACTATCATTATGGAACCTATCAAGTTTACACCTCAGATGACACTCTTCTTCTCACTGGGGGCTTCTACTAAGAGAGAAAGAATCTCTATGCTTAAACAAGCATTCCTTTTTACTGCTGACAATGATCTTAACAGCTTTGTTGAGCATTTCTTATTAAAAACAGAGTTTGGAAAAAGTACCTTCTTACCTGTCATACAAAATTCTAAGACAGATGATTTCCTTAACAACTTAAAGGAATTGATGTCAGAGTCCCCTGCCAATCACCTTCCTTCCCTAAGAGCATTGGTTACATCAAGCTACAGTCTGAAAGAGCTTTGGGATTGTGGATTCAAAATGACAAAAAATGAGTATTCATATTCTAAAAAAATAAAAAATGCTAAAAAAGCATCATTAAATTCAAAAAATAAAAAAATGAAAAAATGATTCAGTAAAGAAAGAAAACATAAAAAATATTTTAAAACACATATTAGAAAATTCATTTCCAGCCAGCCAATTCACTAAAAAATCCCCTAGATTGATTTATGAAGAATTACAAAAAGAATTGAGTGAATACTCAACTAAAATAAAATACTCCTTATTGAAAACAAAAAAAGAAATTTATGAAGATATGAAAATAAAAAACAATATTTCTATTTCACTTTCCACTTTCTATAAGCTTATTCCTAATAATATAATTAAAAGCAAAAAGCAAACTGATATATGTAACATTTGCAACTTAAAAAAATCATTAGAAATGAAGAAAAAGGATTTGAGTATAAAGAAGTTGCCATTGCCTAAATCTATTAAAGAAAATTTGGAATCTATTGACCTACATGAAAAGTTTTATAAGCATCAAAATAAAGAATATATTAGTGATATAAATAATCTTGATAATAATTCATGTGTTATAGTAATAGACTATAAAGAAAACTTTAAAATAGGTGGGGGTCTTATAGAGACAAATAATTGTTTTTATGAGAAAATACCTATTTCTTTATTAGGATTTGCAATTGCTTTTAAAGAAAATGAGAAAATTAAATATGAGTATCATGACTTTTTATCTGAAATTTTATCTCATGACTCTTTGTTTTCAGGTCAGTGTTTGATAAGTCTGCTTAAAAATAATAAATTTAAGAATATTAAAAATATTAAAGTTTGGACTGATAATGGTAATCATTTCAGATCTTATGAATTCTTATATTATCTTTTTAAAGAGGTACCTAAAATTATAAAAGGAACAATTAAGTTTAATAGATTTGTTGAGTGTCATGGCAAAAGTATTGTTGATGGTCATTTTGGTGTATTATCTAAAATATTTAAACAAAAGGAAAATGAGATGTATATAAAAAATATAAATGATCTCAAAATGGTTTTTGAGAGAGAGGAAGAAAGAAAGGGTTTATATGAGTCACTTGTAAATAATTCAGATGTTTCCCAAAAAACCTTTTTTTACATCTATGATAGAAAATCTAGGCCAAAAAAAGCTGGCTTGAAGTCAAAGCATTTTATGTTAATCTTTCATATTTCATGAAAGATGGTGAGCTGTATGTTTCACCTTTGACATTTGAGGATGTTAAGGAGTACTCCAAAATAAATTATTGTGCAAAGTTCTGCACAGATAACAGAGAAACAAAGAGAGCTGATACTACTAAAGGATTAGTAGGACATGTTCATGAAGTTGGACGCATAACAAAAACTTATATTTCACATAGGGTAAATAGTCTTTTAAATACAACAACTTTTTTTTCTAAAAATAACTAAGAAATTAATTATATGAGCCAAAGATAGGGTAATAGCAATTATGGCTTTGGGGCTGCTATTACTCTCCCATGCAACTCATATATTTGATTCTTGGCTTTTTAAAATAGAAAAAAGTGTTTTTAGCAAAAATACAGTTAATAGAAATAAGATTTATTTTTATTATTTGTATATTTTACACCCTTAAACTTTTATTCAGTAAACTAAGCATTATATTAATGTTCAAAAAGCATAAGTTTACAACTTAAATTATACCAAAGAAGTTAAAAGTCTTTAAAATGCTTAAGCTGGCGCCTTGGCTTAATCTAACAATAATGATCCATTTATACCTAAAAAGGTTGATAAAATATCAATAAAAATAAAAAATAAAAGCTTAAAAGTAAAAAATATAAAGGCAAAGCAAAGCAAGATTTAGTGGGCTAATTGAAGCCACCAGCAAGGGCAGTAGTCACGTCCTTGAGATACTTCTTAATCTCAGCCACCTTTTATTTTTTCTTGAATACCTTCTGGACATCCTCTTGGTAGTCCTGCTCCTTGGACTTCCTCATTTTGGGAGCCACCTGGTTGGCCAGGTCACAAAAATTAGAGACATTCCGGGCCTGCTAATCCTGCAGCTTGAGGAAGAACTTGTTGAACTTAGGGTTAACCCCAAAATGGCTTCAGGTGCTTATTCCACACCTCAAGGATGGATGTTGTCTTTATCTCCCCCTTGAGACAGGCGCTCTGGCAGTTCCATGACACAGTGGCCCTCCTCTTTCCTCTAGGCAGTCACCTTCTTGCCTACCTATTGCTGCTCAAAGTAATCAAGGTAGCCCTTGAAAACAGTGGAGTGCTTCTTAACATAAGCATCTTACAGAAGGGTCTCAAAGCCAAGCCCAGTATGCTCCAGCTACACAAAAGCCAAGGCAGCAAACTGAGTTAAGGCAAAGCGGCACTTCCCTTTATCATTGTTGAGATACTTCTTGAAGAGGCCCTTCTTGCTCTGAGATTATTGATGAGGGCCTGATTAAAATGAAAGAAGAAGCCCTGTACTTCTCCATTGAAGTTAGCCTCAAAGGCTCTGAACTGAGCTTGCTCAAAGTCATTGATAATCACCTTTGGCCCAAGTGAGCGCGCATAAGCTAGCTGCAAGTGGTTAGGGCATACTCATCCTTCTCAGCAAAGGAAGGGTTTGTTATTGTGGTGTGAGTGGGTGGGGGAAGCTTGTTGACAGGAAGCAAGCCCAAAGCATCCATGGCAATTTTGAAGACTCTGGTGTAGACTTCAGTCTTAGTACCAGGCAGAAGCAAGAACACAAGGGGGATGACCTGGGTTCAAATTGCCCATGCAGTATCCAAAGCTGCATGAAGAGAGAGGGAAAGGTTGCAAAAATGCTGTTGTACAGCCAGGTAGTAGCAGTGTTGAGCTGCTCTAGGTTTTGGGTTATAGTGTAGGCTATAATCCTATCCTTTACTTCCTGCACATTGTCATGGAGCAGGAACATCTCACCATACTCAGTTTTTTTTTAGGGCATCTGTGAAGACCAGGTCTTTGATGGTAGTGGCGCTCTTGGTCAGGGGATTGGAGGCTTGACGCCTATTGGTCATAAACTTCACCAACTGGCTGTGGGTTAGCACCCTCTTTAAGTTGGTAGGGGAGAGGTACTTGCAGGCAAGCACAACCAGCTGGGTTGGGGAAAGGTCCTTTGAGATGGGCATGACCTGGACAAGATGCCACTTGAGGAGGCAGGCTATGATAGTATTGGGCATCACACAAGCGTGCTCACCCTTGATGGTTTGGACCAAGTCCCAGCGCTCAGTGTTGAGCCACAATGGACAGGAGCGGTCCTTGCAGGTGTAATACCGGCTCTTGAAGCCTAGGTTGGCATTGTTGCAGGAAAACATGTACCTATTGGCCACCATGACTGGCCCACCCTTCATACTCATAATGGGGAAGTACTTGGGCAAGGAGTAAGGGAACTTAAACTTCCCATCAACATTGTAAATGTTGTGGGCCACAAGAGGGTCCCAAGGACCAGCAGGAGCATGGCAAAAGCCAGGGAAGTAAGGCCAGGGCTTTGAGTCATCCCCTGATGAGCTAGAAGGAGGGGGAGTTTGGTGGGTGGAGCAGATAGGAGTTTGTCATGGTGCTCCTCAAGTGTGGGATACTTATCATTGGAAGGAGTTTTTTGGTCCTGGCGCTGCTTCTTGGTAGGCTCCTCATCTGAAGCCAAGCTGTAGAAACTGTGTTCTGTAAGGGAGCTATCAGATTCCCCCCAGTGGAGGGACTGGGATCTTCTTGGGGGAGGTCTTTGGAGAGGGCTTAGGGGTAGCCTTCTTTGAGGATGAAGGCTTCTGTTTGGGGGTCTTGGGAGCCTTTGTGGGACACTTGGTGCCTTTGGGCTGCTTTGAGGTATTATTGTCTTAAAATAATAAAGAACAAGTTCTGAGGTATTGCTTTGTATTTAAAAAACAAAACAAAACATCTTATAAAGCATAATATATAAAAATTAAACCTTACATGGCTTTTATTGACATCTAAAATTTAAATTTTTTTGTATAATTATTTATTTTATTAAACATTAAATAACAAGTTAAAAGTTAAGAGAAATATGCAAAAGTATTATATTTAAACATAGATTTTATTTAAAAATTACAAAATATGAAAGAGAAAAGTTGAAAATACAGCATATCAAAAAAATCAGATGTTTTTATTATGTAAAACATAAAGTTGAATATGTGAGAAATGAAAAGTGTTGACATTATGAGTGACAATTAGTAAAACAAAGCTGAATTCTCACTGTTAATTAGAAAAATTGTAGACATTATTTTTGACAACATTTTCACTGTTGGCATTGTCTTGAAAATTTACTATGAAAAACCATAGTACACTTAATTAAATTTACACAGGCTAGAAAAAATCAACTGTTTTCTGTGTAGTTTGGTTCACATGATAAAATTAAAAAAACATAAAAAATAAGTAAAAAATTATCAAAGCTCTTTATTTCTTTATTGAAAATTATATTTGGGTAGTGGTAATATGATATTAAACCATTGTGTATATGTGAAGTTGTTAAGAAGATTGTCTTCAGTATTGAAAAGAGTAAGGTGTCAACAACATCACTTACGACATTCTTTATAAGAGGTGGCATATTAATTTAAGCTTAATTGTGCCACTCTAATTTGCTTAACTCCACCCCAGCAGATGATCACAATCAAATAAACAACATTTCCAAGTGTTAAAATTATTTTTAATAATTAATTATATAGTAACTTGCATAGTAACTCACATTTAAATTATTGGATCACCATTAGCCACCAATCCACTTAATATATTAAAGCCGTAATAAGTGCCACATAAATATTTATAACATGAACTTTTAAACAATCAAATGTATGTGCACTGTATTTTTCTATATATTAATGTAATAAAAATATTTTTAACTGCACACTTAATTTTTTACTGTAGATGTTTCAGTTTTGTTATTAAAAATAAGTTTGGCTTAAAAAGTGTCAACATTGACACTTTTACATTGTCAAAATAAATAAATAAAATGATTTTTATTAGTAAAAGTAAAGGAAATATTGGGTTAAATTGAGATTTTTATTAAGCTTAGTATTGAATTGTGTCAAAATGGCCACAATTTTATTGTGTTTTCTGGTTTGCACCCCTGAACGCTTTAAAAAATGGGAATTAAGCTAGTTCAACTAGCAAAAAACATAGTAGTTTTTGAGTTTTGAGTTGACAGTGGTCATGTCAACACTTTGTTGACATGGCCACTGCCAACATTATTAGTGTCAACATGGGTGCTGTTGCCTTTGGAAAACACCAACCCACTAAGTTTAAATGCTCAAAGAAAGAGTGCAAAGGCTGACTGGTTGTTAATAATATAGGGGTGGCTGTTGTATGGTGATTGGGTTAAACTAGCCTTTACTGATACCAACATGGATCCTTTAGGCTTGGTGAGCAAGAGAGCAACTAGCACTTCCGCTTTGGATAAAATATAGGTCAGCCAATCAACTGAGCTGTACAATTAGTCCATATTAACTATAATCAGCCAATCTAATGTTAATGTTGGGCTAAGGTTGCAGTGGGATCAGTCTATGAAGCAGAGGATCTTGGTATTTTGTGTCTACTATCAATATCCCTAATTCTTTATAGCTTACATATTTAATATCTAATAGATCATCAATTATTACATTTATTATTATTATATGTGCTAAGTTTAGAGAATAACTCAACTTAGTCTTTAGTAGTAAGTAAGTTGTGATAAAAGACAAGCAAGATAAAGATCAATAAGCACCCCATACTCAAAACCACAACAGTAGCAGAGGAGGAAATAATAAAGGCATTTGTATCCTCATTGTTTACTAAGTCAAGGGCAGCAAAGAACTTGAAGGTGTCCTTGGCTTCTTTGGTGCCTTTTGAGTTAACAAGCCCATGCAGACCTGAGAAATTTTGTAGGCGGCAGCAGAGGGCTTGCTGGGAATGGAAACAGCATCCCTGAGGGAGGTTTGTGAAGACTTAAACAAAAGTATTAACCTGAGCCTGTTCAAAATTGACTAATATATTAGCATAGTAGGGCATCTCTCAGGCTGTTTTTTGTTGGTGATTGCATCTCCTTCCTGGGATTGTGTCTTCTTCTTGCGCCCTCTGGCTTTCTTAGACTCCTATTTGATGGTAGGAAGGTCTCATCCAGTTTAGTTTTTAAAATTGTAAGAGCACAGGATATGTATCCTGCTTCTTATTTGGAAGGAAATAAAGAACCAGGAGAAGTATTAGACTCTCAACCTGCCTATGGATGTTCCAAAGCTGGATAAAGAGCTTTGGAAAGGTTGATAAGGTGCAATCTGCAAGCTAGGTCTTGTATTTTAGGAAATTGTAAAGCAGATTATGAGCTCCTCTGTGTTTGGTCTTCATCATGAAGAATTAAGCCCTCATAACAACAATATAAATTCTGCTCCTCTGTTGAAACCAATTAGTTACTGGAGTTAGCACAGAAACCTTCAGTGCTTAGATAATACCTCTGATCAGTGAGATATCTCTGTAGTTTGGTGGTGTCACCAACAGAAAAAAGCTAGAATTGTTAAGATTTAGAAGGGCAACATTTACAACCTCAGTTGAGATTTTGTCCCTTGTGCTGGGAATAACATGATAAAAACCAGCAGGTGATGTGATACAGAGGATCAAAAGGCTCACTGCAGTCATGGTCTAAAGTCAATGCTGTTAAATCTTGTAAACCAATATGTGTTTAGCCTTGTTGTGCAGCCAAGGGTATCAAATTTGTAGTGGTGCTGACAAATTGACTTTTTTCATTATTACAGTTAAAGCTTTATCTATTGTAAAAAATCATTGCTGCCCTTCTTAGACATAGTTGGGTAACTCTCTGGAAATTGTTTGGCACAGCAAAGGTGCCATTTCTGTTGCATATTTTGTGAACAGTATTCACATCCCATAATTTGATTTGGTCTTCAGCTGATGTACTAGGAACAGGCTCTTGCTTAGCTCAGGCTTGGGATCTGAGGTGGGGTCAGAGTGACAGCTGAAGTCAAAAGCTTCTCCTGAGGGTCAGATGAGGAGTGGAAAAATGTAGAGTGAGGAGGAGTAGTGTGACAAAAACTGTCAGGTATTATGAAGTGGTCTCCAAGTGATGCAGAAAAAACACCCAAACCCATAAGGAGTTGATAATTAACCACCATCTAAGCTTCAAATACTGTTTAGTGACATTTCTAAAATAAACACAAACAAAGAAGTCCCAGATAGATAGTCTGTAACAAGATTAGAGAGCCCTCAGAATAAAACTCTGGCATTGGGAAGTAACCATAGTCTCAGTTTCAGATACAGTGGGGGAAACTACAAGATTTGTGGCCATCAGATTAGCATTGGGTGGAGGCAACAACAAAGTGCCAACAGCGGGGCCCTATCTTCCCGTAATGACTTGGCTAAGAATTAAATTGTAGGGAATGTAGCGCAGCAGGCTAACTACAGGATGCATTATAAAATAAATTTAGACCAGGGGGTATTTAAGTTTATTGAGTATAATTTATTTAGGAAGGACTCAACTCTTAAGATTTTAACAGTGAAAATTTTTCAATATGTATTAAATTTTGACTAAGCAATACCACCTGAATTCATGGCTCTTATTCTGTCTTATTCCAAGAGTACCCTGTCTAGCAAGCAAAAAAACCCTTGTGTGACCAACTTCTGATGACTGTGCTGATAAATAAGATAATCTCAGGTGACTCTCATATTATGTCAATTTATCAGTGTCAGCTTGCAAGGGGGAATAAAATACAACTGGCAAACTGGAGCAGCTGTAACCCATTTTCAATCAACTAATTTGATTTGAATCTGTTAAATCATTTAATTTTGTTAACAGCTTTCCAAACCTTCCTACTTGGGCAAATAATTCCCAGCATTATAGAATCTACTGTGACAGAAATTGGCTGCTAGCAGCTCCACTAAGTGGAACACTTTTCTGCTGCCATAAATCTTTGCCTACAATATTGTCACTCACTCCTCAACAGGGAAGTTGCTATTTCAGCTCTTGCATGGTAGACACCCTGCTCTACCTTCTATCTTGAACTCCTGTTTTAGAGAAAAAGTCCCACAGTCACACCATGTATACCAACAAAGACTAGCACATAAACTGATCCAATTGCAGTCAGAAGAATATTCCAATACATTGACCAAGAAAATAAAGAGCCAAGAAAGTGATGATGCCCAGCACCCCCCACTCCAAGAGTTTCAAGTAGGTGACTGGGTGCTCTTCCATAATGCACATGGATTTAACTGAGCACACAAACTTGCCACTCTATGGATAGGACCATTTGAAGTTGTTGCTAGAACTTAGACTGACACCTACAATATCAAGGAGATTAAGGGTGGGTAAATAATAAAATGGGTACATACAAAGCTTCTGAGAAAATTCATAAAGAATTTCCCTTCCAAAGAATAAAAGTGCTACAACTACCAAGAATTAGTTCTATGTAAAAGGGTAGACCAAAAAAACTATCAATAAGAAATAATCAAGCAAGGCTTTATTAGTTAATTTAAGCAGAAGGGCAATGTCTGGAACCAGAAGGAGAGGGCTCATTGTTTGGGTCCTTGTTAATAGCGTCCTCAGAAGAAGAACCATCTACAGGCAGATGAAGGATGAAACAATGGCTAGGGGTGGAATGAGGACATTTGGGGGTTGAGAGGAGAACCAGAGGAGTTATAAGTTTATACTTGTTGTTTTCCATCTGGTTGCAAACATTTGGCAAGGACCACCAACATTTGGCACCAAGCCAACTGGAAATTGTGGGACATGCTGGTCCAACCGCACAAGGGCAAACAAAGATCTCCCTTGTTAACCAGACATCCCCAGCCGCCATAAGCAGAGAAGGCAGAGCCTATAGTGAGGCAATTGAGAAGTACATCATCCATGTAGGATTAGCATGCTGGCAAGGAGACTTTGGACTGGTAGGCCAGACCACGGAAGTGTTTGAGGCAACATCCCGCAAAACCCACAAAACCAGAAGAACATGCCTTGTGAGGGTACCACATGAAGTGGGCAATGGCCGCGGCCAGGGGAAGATATAACTTTGGGTTGTTATCATTTACTGCCTGTATGAATAGACAGAGCCAAGGAGAAACAACTGGGTGAATTGGCCTGAAGGTCCAGCCCAAGAGTATGTGGAAGTTTGGAGTTGGCAGGCTGCTCAAATTTCCAGATGCAAGCCACCTCTTGGATGTATTGATTATTTTGGGTAATGATGAAGACGTGCTGAGCGGAGAAGCCACTGGTGTCCCTGTCAGTGACATACAGATGAAGATCAACCTCTCCAACCAGTTGCTCCACGTCATAACTAACATGGTAGCAAGTCCCTGACCAAATTGGATTTACCACATTGTCTTCAACAAACAGCGCCTGTACATATACTTAAAGTGTCTCTCTGTGGTGGCTTACCCCAAATCAATTGATAATAGCAGGATAAGCAAATGGCAATTTGTCAGAGTTGTAGCAGGCACAAAGTTATGCCAACGGGGTTGCAAGTGACAAAGAAGCAGTCTCAAGGACAATACTGTTGGACCAGTCTTGCAGGTCTTCAAAGCCCAGACAAGGAAGTCTAAGGACGGGCACCTCAGTCTCAGAAAAAATGGAGTTGGGATCCTCCTCCTCCTCCTCCTCAGAATGAGTGACAGTACCATGCTCCAAACCTGCTACTGTGGTGTTGCAGTCCTGGAGCCGCAGTTGACAACTGCCTCCTGGAAGTGTTTGATTAAGAAAGCGCACCCAGGAACTGTGCAGCATACACATGAATGCCTTGCAATTCTCAGGTTTAAAATCAGCCATAAGGTCTTGGTAAACTTGGCTCAAGGAAGATTAATTATTGTTACAGGTTCTCATGACAGAAAAAATGGAGAGTAACTGTGGGGTTCCTGTTCACTAGTCCCCAAAGTGTTTCCTGGGTCATAGCCAGGGACCAACTGGAAAGGATTGTCATTCTCTAGTAAGGGAAAATGTATCTCAGAAATATGTATAGGCGTTGAAATGGGATTTTATTCACTCTCAGAAGGAAGATCCCCTTAGAAACCTTATGGTTTACGGCCTGGGGGGTCAAGGAAACAATATGGATTTGCTAATACTTGGAGTCTTCTAACAATATCTTGGACTCCTTGTGTTTTGTCTTAGACACCTGCACCTTAGACTTGGACTTCTGCTCCTTAGACATGGACTCCTTCTCCTTAAACTCATACTCATACTCCTGCACCTTAAACTTGGACTTCTGCGCTGTGCTTAGGGTCCAGCTCCTTATCTCAAGCTCTACTCCTTAATCTTGGGCTACTGTTTCTTTATTTTGGGCTCCATCTCTCTGTATAGCTCTTCTGGCCTTGTTATTCCTCTTGTATTAATACAACCAAGCTCCTGCTTGCAATCAAAAGGCCTCCAAAAAGCTTTTAGCAGAAGCTTAAAAGACATCCTAACTTTCCAGCTAGTCTCCTTCTTATAGTGTTCTTTTATAAACGGTTCTGCCTTCATAATGGCTTTCTTCAAAAGCTTAAATCATTGCCACTCACTTTTTCCTATAAAAACTTAAGCTTGCATACTTACTTTCTCAAAAGCTTAAAGTATTAATTCACTGCTTTCTTGCTTATACTTTAAGCTTTTGGCTTCTAACCAATCATATTCATCAGGAAACCTTCCAGAATCAAACCAATTAATGCAGAGCGCAAAACTAGACCATTTCTGAATTTCCACTGTATGCAATTAGGAAATCAATTTCCACTGCTAAAACAGCTCAAATTGACAACTCTTTGTGCACCAAAGCGTTAAATGGTCCATTATTCTGGCATCATTCCACTCAATTGTATTATAATAAATCTAAAGTTTAAACACTGTAACTTATTTCACATTTTCCTTTCTTTTTATTTATTTAAGTATGATAATTATACCCATCTTTATATCATATCCTTTGGCAGCATTAATTAATTCTTTTACTGCTTCTTTCTTATAAACATCTACGTTTCCAAGAATCCAAACAAGCATCCTAGCTCCTGAATTCACTTATTATAGTCCTTTTTAGCTAACTTTCAGTTCCTCAGCTAGTCCTGCACCATGATTTTCTAGTTCTTCAGCTAGTTCTTCTCTATTCATCAGCTAGTCCATCCACCAATCCTGCATCATGATCTTCTAGTCCTTTAGCTAGTCATCACTATGAGCCATCTTGGCTTTAACTGCACAATGAACCATCTTGGTTCTAAACCTCACAATGATCCAACATTCACTCAACTAGTATTCACTGTGATCATACAGTCCATCTTACAAGTCTTCACTGTTGATATCACACTATGAATCACCTCAGATCTAAATCTCAGTCCCTGTTACCAGAACCTGTAGACCCAGGCATAAGTCTACATTGTTAATAGTATTTTACTGGGCCCTTGCAAGTGGCAACCACTTACGCATCCAATCATAGATCAATAAAGTCTATGTAGTTGTCTTTACTTGCCCAGGTGATTATGTCTGAGCTTTGAGCCGCAAAGTAATAAGCTTTACTTTCCAGAGGCCTGATAACACCAAGTTCTGCAGCTGCTTCCCCAAACAACCACCCTGGTGACACCCCTGAGCATATCCATGCTCTCTAAGGCTCACCTTGCAACCTCACAAAAGCCCCCATGGTAACATAGACAAGGACACCCTGCCAGTTTTTTAGGTAAACTGCTTGCTCACAGATCTTTTGTAAGTGTAAATGGGTATGTAGAGCTCTCAAAGCTCATCTCTCCACTGGTAGTCCACGCTACCTGCCTGGGGTCCAAAACTTACAGCCCTGGTAGCCAAGTGACCTATCATGCTGGCACACTCTCCTACCCTGGCAGCCCGCATTACCCGCCAGGGTCTAAACAACATCCAGCCTGTATAGCACATGCTACCCACCAGGCTGGACCACTCCCCACCCCAAGCAGCTAAATTTTCCTACTGATCTATCTCATTCCTCACCCCAAACAGCCACATTTCCCTGCTGGGTGAGGACCTCTAGCCCACAGCAGCCAATATCTCCTGCCAGGTGGGGACATCATTTTCCTCTAGTAGTCTTTAAACCTACTAGCCAGGCCTTACCTTCCCTAGTAACCATTATTCTCTACTAGGCCTCTACCTTCAACAAACCACCAAAATTTCACTTGGCCAACATTAGCACCACCTGCAAATCACCAAACATGTGGACTGTCACAGTAATCCTGGTCAAGTGGGGGGATATATGAAGAATTGTTGACCAGGGACTGTGGAAAGCTTAATTCAGAAGGAAATCAATGACAAATTAATAAGGGCCAATTATTTACCCTTCCAGAAATCATTGTCACTAAAATTACATAAATAAATGTATAATTAGTGGCCTATGATGTCACCATCAATGATTATTTACGCCACATAACTTCCACTCTGATAATGAAGCGCCGGGATACCAGCAACACCCAAAATATGCGCCAAAGCGCCAACATTAATTAATCTTGGTACCAGAGCGCTGCTAAAGTTTACATCAAGCGCCAAGATGCCAGCATAATTAATTGCAAGTGCCAGAGCACCCCATAATTAGCATCAAGCACCAAGACACCAACTTTAAGATAGAATAATGCCAAGGCGCCAGGTTCAATTCAAGTGATTAATTCAACTCCCATTTGAAGTCAAATATATAAGTGATTCTACAACCAAAAAAGGACCACTGATTAATGTGCTAGCAGAGGGTGTCCTTGTGCTAGGCATTGTGGGATTGTGCCCTAAAATTTAAAGTTGCCCCTTTTTTCTGCCAGCACAACCAAGGCTCTACAGTGTGCTGGAATGACCTAGAAGACATTTCCAGTGACTGATAATTAATAATACAAAAATACCCCTATATAAGGCGTTGATATAAATACCAGGGGGTAGATTTCCCCCTACTCTTATAGGATCAAATAAAGTATTTAATCATAAGAACAAGTTGGTCAATTTCTTCAGAATTTTCACATCCAAAGGTGTACAGTGAGTGTGTGTCCCTTCCTATAAATTCTCCTATTGAATCTTCCAGTGTATGCCAATTTTCAACAGGCGTAGATTTGAGGTTGGACTTGAAAGGCATCTAAAAGCAAATCAGTAATAAAATATGGGCATTTTTGGGGCGGTTTTCAAAGGAAAAATGTGTTTTTGTAAAAATATATTAAATATTTTTACATAGAATTATAGAAAAGATCTAAAAATAGATACTATCAAAATTTTAAAGTTTTTATCATGTAAAAATAAGAATTTTATAGTGGCGCAAGTATGCAAAACTTTGAGTTTTGACTAAAACTTGCAGTCAAAATGACATTTTTTGAGATGACGTAATTGAGATGACGTAATTGAGATGTTATAGCTCAAAAACATAGTGATTTTGTCCATTTTTTATATTGAATTGAGAAATTCACAGTGGAGCTACCCAAACTGGGCCAAATAGTAAAGCTTGTCTTTCACAAAAACTAGATTATATAACTGGAGTTAAAAAGTGCCCAGTTTTTTAGAGAAGATCAAAAAATATATATTTGCAAAGCTTCATAAGTTCTCTTACATTTTTCACTTAAGTGATTTTTAATGTGAAATAATACTTTTTAAAAGTGAAAATCAAGAATCACAATAGGGGAATTACTAAAGAATAGTGGGGTGTCTTTTGTAATTTCCCCTTATTTCTCCCTACCCATTGTGCGCATTGAATCAATTGGGTGATATGAAACATGGTGGAATTTGAAGTGATGTAAATCAAAATGGCTTAATCACACTGTTGATATTAAAATCACTAATAAAATATTTTATTAAGGAATTTATTATCAATGTATCCCTGTATAGAAAGGTTATAAAATACATATATCAAAAGTGGGGTTTTACCAGGAAATGATAATCAATAGAAGGACTATCATAGTGGCGTCTATTTAGGTTATTCTTAGTATAAGTGTCTTAGATTAATACTATAGGAACATCTTCTGGCACTATATAACAGGCTTTGTTTTAGTTTGAGTATAAGCTTATTTTAGTTTTAGATTAATAATATGATTTGAAATTAGGTAAAGTCAAGATGGCACAAACACGCCCCACACTAAGTGTTTTCATATGTAAATAAAGTTAGTGAAATAAGATTTAATTAATCTGAGTCAAAGTGACGGAATTGATATGGCGTAAATTTGAAATGCCACATTATAAAGATTTATGTAATTTTAACTATTTTATTGATTATTTTATTTTTTGTGATTCAAAATCACTAACACAAAAAACCAATCTCAAATTAAATTTGAGATGGCATAAATTGAAGTGCTGTTTTTGAAATGGCGTGTCCTACTGTCATCTCAAATTAAATTTGAGATGGCGTAAATCAAAGTGCCGTTTTCAAAATGACATGTCCTACCACTCAGAATCTTTTCTTCCAAAAGCCCCCAAATCCAAGCCTATCAGATAAATGGGTGCTCCAGATTTATTTGTTTTATTCTTATTTATTTTGTTTTATTTTTATTAGGACTCAAAAATTATTATTTATATATAATGACTTGACGTTGAATTGTATTATAGACATATAAGAATACATCAAAAGTTAAGTAAAATTAATTATGCTAGATTCCAAGCCTCCAGAATAATGTAATAGACTTGACCATTATTCACCATTGGTTGATTGGGTAGATGGCCAATTGCCATGCAGCTGGCAAGCTGTTAGAAGCATCAACTTATCCCACTTTGGACTCAGCTAATCTTAAAATTGATGATTACTCCAAGGATTGATCCTGATCCAAGAATGTTCTGCTCATTGGATTGGACCTGAGCAAACAGGCTTGATGTCCCGCGCCACAATTACAGAACATTGTACAGCCAATAAGATGGAATGCCCAGGAATATTAACACAAGATGGTTGATGTCAAACATTTGCACTTGGAGACACCTAAAATTCTATGACTAATATAGAAGGTTGTTCAGAAGAATAATGCATGATGCAAAAACCCAGTAGACAATGTAATCAAACTTGCACATGCATAAACTCTAGACAAGATGCCGCCAATACACTAATGAGATAAGCTGAGGTCTGGTAATCTATTGAAGTGCCATGCCAGACCAGCATGGCTGCCTAACTCTGGGGGCTGAAACTAGCATTCTGGGGAAAAGATAGACTGACTAGTAAGAGTTAGATGCATCAGATTACAATCTGGCAAGAGGGCTTATCCACCCTATATAAAGTGCTCTCCTGGTTAGATATCAAGCAGAATATTCACCAGGCGGGATTAGAGATTAAAGATCTCTATCATATGTATTACTACTAGCTGACGCCTAGTAGTCAGAAGTATACAAGTAGAGCCTCCCACTAGCACTTGAAGAACTGTGTATCTTCTCCTTTGGCCCACAGGACTCTGCCAAGCCGTAGCTGTACTACATGACCCAATTGGTAGCTACAGACTGTTGCCATAAAGTCCTCTATCAACACTCATATTACAATGTCCTTTAATAAAAAAATTCCTCAAGACAACAAAATCTTGACACTAGATATAGAGACAAATATTTTTATTATAATGCACTGAATATTATTATTGGCTTTTGCGCTAACAAATTAATAAAGTAAAAAAAGATACAAATAAATTAGTTTATTTATATAATTGTGAATTGTTGATGTTACTTTGGATTTTTTAAGCCACAAATTGGACCTTGTATATCATCATAAGATCCTTCTTATTTCAGTGCCACTATAGCCACACAACACAGCAACCAATGATTTTTATGTATTGCTTACTAATTAGTACTTAGGACACAGCTCAAGTATATCAAATATTTATCAAATCATATTACAAGGGAAAGGTAATTTGAGTTCTAAACAATCACTTGTTTAGAACATAAATGGAGTGGACCGCATGATGCTGATAAATTCAATTCTTGTTGTTTATCTATGTAATAAATGAACCCTTACTTGACAAGCTTGTAAATAAAAACATTTTTAATTATTTTTTATTATTTGACGTGTTTGCAACTATAACTAATGTCTTAAAATATATTTAGATATATTATTATTATAATTTTAATACTTAATTTTAATATTTAAATTATAATATTTAAATTATAAGATTTATAGCAGGGATTTATACTGACTTTGTTCTACCTTGAATATATTGGCGGCCTGCCAAGCCATCTATTGGAGAAGCTTCCAATATTACTAGCAGGCTTAATTGATCTGAGAAGCCTTTGTGAAGTAGATTTGGATCACTCATTACAAGAACAACCAGGAATATCACAGAACTTCAATTATGACTGGTTCCCATTTTGCTAGAGTTATTCCAGAATACTCTGGCAAACCGCTGGGTTAGTTATTGTGGGTTTCTCCAAGGATCAAAAAGGTTGTGATCAATTTGCACTAGCAAACCTCCGGTGCCACTGCAAATTCCTGCAAGAAAGGTTGCCCAGGAATGATAAACTATGCACTAAAAATAGAGTCATAAATTAGCGCCTCCACCGCTGGTATGCTAATAGATTATGCATTACTCTATGACAACAAGTACCCAGCGCAGGGTACTATGATATTGAATCCCATGCCATTGCATGGATGCCTGACTCTGGGGGTTGATGCTGGCGGTCTGGGGACAGAAATACTGACCAAGCAAGAGTTAGAAGTGCCAGATGATATTAACCTGGCAAGAGAGCACAAGCTCTATAAAAGCCCTTACATTGGACTAATTGAAGGCAGAAAATAATATAAAGATCCTACTTTAGAACGTTTTCACAGTAGAAGAAGATATCCAAGTTTGAAGACCATTGTCAGTACTCAAAAAACTAGCAAGCTGCCTGTGTAGAAAGCCGCTTGGAAGTTGCCTCCCTTGACATTGCTAGCTGTTGCCCTACCAAGGAAATCCCAGACGTTGCAGTAACGCTTGTTGTCATACAAGCATTCCTATCAACACAATGACCAAGATTACACAAATACTTAATAAAGCAAATCATAATCAGACCACCAGTTCTGAGAGCAGAACCAAAAGTTCTGACAATTTAAAATAAAAAAATAAAAGTTAATTTGCAAGGGAAGATTATTTATTAGGGAGATGTAAATTGCAAATGGAATGTGATTATTCTGGGGAATTATACCCCAAAATCAAAGTTTCAGCTAGAGCATCTAATTAGATGCACATACTCTTCTGTACATGATGGACAACCCTGGATGTGATTGCTAGAGGGGTGGCGCCCTGCACCCCGGTGGTTGCCAAATGCTTAATAAAAGGGAAAGTGCCTAAGGCCAAAGTTCTAAGGTTGAAAGTGCAGAAATCAAAAATGGGACCCCCAAAAAGTTCAGAAATCAAAACACTATGTAGGGTGCAAAAATTGAAAATATCAAAGATTGAAGTACAAAAATTGATTTTCTGGAAGTTAACTTTAAAGCCAAATAAAATACAGTTCTTAATATAAAACTATATATTTTGAAAGCTTTTAAAGACTAAAAAAACCCAAGAAATTCATTTATGCAATAAAAAGTATATGCTAGATAATAAAAATATGCTGAAATTTGCTGTTTTTAAAAGAAAGTTTATTTTAGTTTCAAAGAAAAATTAGACTAGAATTTATATGTAACTGTATTCAATTAAATATAAAATACAAAACTACACAAAAAACTGCTTTAAAATGTATTTGCATGGTAAGATCTTTATTGTCACAACATAAAATTAAAAGAAAGTAAAAGCAATGTAAGATTTTATTTGGATTATTAAAGAACTTTTGCAATGTTCTCAAGATTAGTGGGTCAGTTGGAGGAGTTGAAGGGAAGGAGGGAGTTTTTGTGACTATCTCAAAGCTGTTGAAATCTTTGCTGCTCTGGGAAACACTTTGGCGTACATCTAAAAACTCCTGGTAAAGAGTTTAATTGGTTGCTTGTTCAACTTTGAGCTTGTTGATCAGTACATTAAACTTTGGTTTCTTCACCCCAATACAGTTGGCAAACTTGTTGTGCCATCTTTCCAGGGAGGAAGTATTCTTCATGGTCTTATTCTTAGAAAACTTGAACTGGTTTCATTCAATCTTGTTTTCCTTTCTTCCATCATGTCTGGTTTCAAGTTTTCTAATCCATTGACAATCAAAGTAATAAATAAATGGAGCAAAGACAGCTGCATTGTCCTCCATATACTTGGTATTCTTGAATGCCTCATAAATCTTTCTAGAGTCCTCCTTTCTCACCAAGGCAATGACTTAAAAGTAGTTGAAGGCCACCTTGGTCTCCTGGGAGGTGTATCTGATAACCATTCTGTTGAGCTCAGTAAAGCTCTGCAGCTTTCTTCTGAGGCATTGTCTGAAGTGAAAGAAGCAAACATTAGGCTTGCTTTTTAATACCTTTTTAAAGGTGTTGGCTTGAGAAGGCTCAAATTCAACAAGGGGGTGGGTATGGTAAGGCTCTGATGTTTCCTCACCATCAGGTTGGCTTGGAGTTTTAGACTTCTTCCTCTTGGGGGTAGATGTAACAGAAATTGCGGGATAGTATGAAGCCGTTTCTAAGTGATGGGGAATTGCCACCCAAATCCACATAGAATTAATGATTAACCACCATCGCTGCTTCAGATATCTTTTTTTAAAATTTCCAATCGTAATACCAAATTTAGTAGAATAATTAATCCTAATCAAAGTAGCTCAAGATAAATGGCCTGGGAAAGCATCAATGCATCTTCAGAATGAAATTCTGGACATTGGGAAGCAACACAATTTTCAGTTTCCAGAATGGGAGGAGCTCTAAGATTGGCTTGCATGGAATTAACATTGGGCAGCACCGACGTCAAAGTTCCAACTGTGGGGCCCCATCTTGCAGAAATGATTTGGGCAAGAATCATATTGTACGGAATATACCACAACAACCCAATAACAGGATGTATTTTGAGAAGTAAATTAGAACTATGGATAAATGATTTTTATTGAGTAAAATTTTGGGAGGACTCAACTCTTAGAGTTAAAACAGTGAAAATTATTCAATATATATCAAGAAAAATTGACTAAGTAATACCACCTGGATTCTGGGCTCCTGTTTCTTCTGCATTGTCAAGTAAGTATCTGGTCCAGGTTGTGAAGAACCCTTGGATGACTAGCTTCTGACAACCATGCTGATTAACGAGCTCATATCAGGTGACCCTTAGATTACCTCAATTTATCAATGTCAATTTTCAAGGAGGAATTGGTTTCAGCTGGCAGACAGGAGCAGCAGTAACCCATTTCTGACTGACTGTTTGATTCAAATCTGTTAATTTGGTCAATTTTGATAAAGGTTTCTTGGCTTTTTGAGCCTTCCTGCTTGGGCAGATTATTCCTGGCATGATGGAACCTACTGTGACAGTAGAATTGGGGGCATCAGTAGGGGGAAGGAGATCCAACTTCCCCTTTAGAATCTCCAAGGCATGAGTATAATTATCTTCATTTTTTCTGACATCATAAAGTAAACCATTGGTAAAACCTTATCACCATACTTCCCATGGATGCACTAAAACTGTGAAAAGATCTTAGGGCATGATGAGAAGGTCCCATCAGCCAACCAGATATTGGCAGCCATCAATCTCTTAAGGTTTTCCTGGGTGGAATAGCAGATGGTTCTTTTATGCTCATCTGGACCATTGTCACAAAGGAGAAACTTTTCATCCTTAGAGGTGACTCTGAGCTCATTTGGTATATCCAGTTCCAGGAGGGAGGTGGCAGATCTGCCCACATTGTCAGACTTCTGGCAATTATCACTGACATAAATCTGAAGGGATCCAAAAGTACCAGCTAATATCTTTTGAAAGCTGGTCAAGTTGTGAATAGCCCTAGTGACTAACTCCTGGGAGGCAAGGCCCCTTTTGAAAGGCTGCCTCTGGTGCAGGTACCACTTTATTAGACGCTAATATACCCCAGTTGGTTCCAGGAAGGTATGCTTATTGTTCAGCTTCTTAAACTGGGTAAACCCAGTTTTAGCCAGGCAGGCAGGTCCCTCACACTTGTAATGATGAAGCACCAAGTGCTTCTGCTCATCATTACACTTAAACATATACCCATCATGGTAGAACCCAGCATTTCCCTTGGAGAACATTATTGGGAAGGAGATGGGTAGGACATCTGGCAGTCAGAACTCCTCTTCATAGTTGTAAATATTTTGTACTTTAAGGATATCCCAGGTCTCAAGGCCATCCTCAGTTGATGTAGCATCTCCGGAGTCATGAAAGTCTTCATGTTCTTCTTCTGAGATGTGGGGATGCTTCTCCTCCTCATCTTCCTGGCTGTAGACAAACTTGTGCCCAGTTGGGCTCTTGGAGGGGCTGGGGGGTAGGTTCCTCTTAAGAAGGCTCCTCTTCTGGAGAGGGGGAGGGCTCAGGGGTCTTCTTGGTGGCCTTGGCAGCCTTCTTGGTGATCTTCTTGGTGGTCTTAGGACTAGGATTCTTGGATCTGGAAGGGGTGGCCTTCTTTGGGTTGATGGGAGTTGACTTAGGGGGCATCTAGATGGCTCAAAATTAGTATTTTTTGATTATTAAAAAAGAATATAAATTATTAATAAAAATATTGTTTTTAACATAATTTGAAAGCCAGAGTGCTATTTACTATAATTTATTAGTTTTAATAACTATTTTAATTGAGGTAGTCAACTCTATAATGCTTTTAAAAGAAGCAAAAAGGGGGTTTGATCAGACAATTAGGGAATTTTGATTTTGGCACTTTTATTTTGACACTCCCTAAAAAATAAGGAAACATAGTAACATATTAAATTAATTTAATATTTTTTAAAAACTGCCAAAATCAGCAGTTTTTACTAAACCTTTTAAAAATCTATTATAAACTAACCCAAAATGCCTGAAACTTTATATGTTTTAAAGCAAGTCTTTAATCTTTAAAATGCTTATTTTAAGCTCAAAACTTACATTGGTTAAATTATTGTTGTTTTGTAAAGTAGAGTGTTTGTTTGATTTAAATGCACTTTCAATTTCTGTATTTTCAATTATAAACACCTATTGGAGCTTATTTAATAAAATATTAAATTACAATCATAATTTAAAATATATTAGTGAGCACTAAATCAGTATGTTTTGAATTTTGATTTGAAACATTTTTGATTTGCACAATCTATTACTACACTCAGTAAATTACTAAGTTATCATATAATATTTGCTTCATTCAGCACTCTATCTTTTACATAATAAAAATTACTGAAACTGTAATCAAATTTTATACAGATAATTGTAAACCTGTATGATAGGCTTTAGCTTATTTGGTTGAGTATGATATGTTTTGAAGCTTTTCTGATCATTTACATAGTGATAGAATCAATATTAAGTGATATTTTAATTTTTTAATTTTTGGGCCTCAAATATTAAATTGAAGAGACTTCCAGACTTTGATTTCTGCACTTTTGATTTTGTCCCCTATATTCAAAAGGATGAATAATATCTATTTTAAAAGCCAAATTAATTTAATGTGTGATTTAAATTACATCAATTTGGGCACTTTGAACTTGGTTTTTTGATTTTAGATACTAGTAAAAACATTTTAAAAAAGTCAAATTTAAGAAAAATATTAGGTTTTTTGAAAAAAAATGATTGAAAAAAAGTGCAGAGATTGAAAAATCCATTGATTTGGAGATTTTGATCTCTGTACTTCAACTTTAGGCACTTGCCCTGATAAAAGGGAGGCGGGTAAGCAAATTGATCAGCAGATTCTTTTTGGGAGGAACGTAAAACCCATACAACAATGCTATTACAAAGGAGCTTTACAGGACATGCCCAACTGTCCTATACCCTCACAGTGTATTCTGGTGTTCCAGTGCTAATTGGCATATATCAAGTTTATTAGGTACATTCTCCAACTTTTTGAAGTTATTTTTTAATATACAATGTAGAAGGATTCCTAGGTATACTGCAATGTGAATTCTAAGAAAGGTATATTTTTCCGAGAACATGCATAACTTTTTGAAGATTTGAACTAACCTATTAATATAGGAAGTTTGGTTGAATTTGAAGAGGGTTCTGGGGGGTGCCTGACTTGTATCAGCCCCCCATGCCTTGGTGAACAAAATGAATAAAGGTTTAAATGTGTTCACAAGGACTGCGTTCCCAACTTTGTTTGACAATGCCTTGAAAACTTAATAAAATTTTAGTTTTTAGATATTCAGTTCCTATTTGAAAGTTGGGTTTTATTAGGTTTTTTCATATTCATTGATGTTTGAAAATGGGAATTGTTGAATGCTTTCATATATATATTCATTGAAGTTTAGCTTGATATCCCCGTGAGTTTCATTTATTTCTTTAAAGTTGATATTTGATCCTATTTCATACTGTAGATTCAGAACCTGAACGTAAAAATGCGGGATTGTCAAATATTTGGTCCAATTTTTGAATCACTTTTGTGGGATGGCCTTTTTTTAATCAAATTGATTTTTTTGAGTATTTATTTGAATTTTTAAAAATGCAGGAACTCATAGACACTTTGCAAAGTTCAAGTCAAACTGCATGTTTTCAATGGACAAAATGAATTAACTAGAATCAGATTTGAAGTGTTCAAATCCATAAATCATTTTCATTAAGTTTACTATGTTTTTTAAAATTGCGGGATTGTCAAATCCAAGAACCAAATTTCAAATCACTTTTGAATGCCACTAGTAAACTCAGATATTAATTGCGGGAACTGAAATCCAAATTTAATGTACACTAAACACACTAGAAAACATCAACCCAAATCAAGAAGCTCCACTACAACTAAAATCAAATGAAAAATTAAATCTCAAGAACCATTTTTAGACATTAACAGTGATTAATCTTTAAAATCATCCAGAACTGGAAAGGATACAATATTTTACACTTCAAATCACAGATATAGACAGTCTGTACTATTCCAGGCTAAATCAAGAGAAAATAACTACTTACAACTAAACCAAAAAATCCAAATAAATACATATTTAATCTAAAATATATTTTTTATTTCATTTTTATGGACCATCAATTGCATTCCCAACCAGCTCCTGCACTAGTCCACGAGGCAGCCTGTCCATGAGGGCGTCCCAGAGGGTCCAAGAACAGGCCCAGAACCCAACTTGAGGGGAGTTATGCCAATACACAGGCCTCCCAAGGTGCCATTGCCAGCCAACCACCTCCTGTATCCCAATCCCAATCAACCAGCCTGAACCCCAGACAGAAGCCACTCTCAAGGCCTGCCACAAAAGTCTCCTACACCAGGGTCACCAGGAACACTGAGGTTATTTACACCTCCACCATGTACCCAGTTGTCACCCAGCCCAGCACTCTTGACCCAAGAGTTGCTACTTCCTGCCCCCATGCCTTTGATACCTCCTATCAGCCATTGGCCATAACTTAGGAGCCATCTGTGCCTGTGTCTTATGCCACCATTGACAGCGCCAGCGCAACCAAGCGTGATCCCACCTTCTACATGAAGGTCCCCATCCCCTGTGTTAAGCCTGCAGCCAGAATGCCGCGGTACCTGCCAAGGGCTGGCGTTGGTTGACAGATAATGTGTGTGAAGCTCTCCTCAACTGCTTGAATGGGGGAATGGCAGTTCAGGATATTGTGTCCCAATTTGGTGTCACAGCCAGATACATTGCTGACATCAACACCATGTATGGCAACACTGGGCAAATTGCCAAATCCACCAAGGCTAAGCGGCAGCCAAAACTCTTACAGCCTGAACATATTAACACAATAAAACAGTGGGTAGCCAAGGATTACCACCTGGACTCACTTGTTTTCCAATCAATGCTCACCACAGAGTTTGGGCTTTCTGTTCCCAAAACCCTTTTCTACAAAACTATGGTTGATTTGGGCTTCTTGTGGAAGGTTCTCAGAGTTTCTCTGTACAATAGGAACAGTGAAAAGACCATTGAGGATTGACACATTTATGCCGAGACATATCTGGCACTAAAGGAGACTTGGAATGTCCAGTTCTTCTATATCAACAAATTGTTGTTTTCCTCCTCACACAGGTCTAGGCATGGGTGGGTTGAGAAGGGGTCCAAGGACGGTGTAGCCCATTGTGCAGCTTTCTGTTCCCAGACCAATTCCATGGTTGCGCTTCTTGGTCCTTGCGGGTTGGACCAGTATCAGATGATTAAAGGCTCCCATAACAGTGGGACCTTTCTCAAATTTCTCTGAGCTTTCAAGGAGTACATTAGGATAAATTACAGCGGCACAACCAACATTGTTGTGCTTGATAATATCAGGCTCCACAAAGTGGATCTGATTATGTCTGAATTCCCACCCATTGACAAGAATAGCCACTCCTCCAGCCACCGCCTTGCTGATTGTCCAATGAAACTCCTCTTCCTTCTTTCCTATTCTCCATTTCTGAATCCAATTGAGGAGGTGTTTGGTTGGATCAAGAATAAGGTGAAACAAGGCCTCCCTCAGGACACTGAGGATCTATTCAACATTCTCAAGATCAGCTAATTTGTGATGCCACCCAATGTGGTGGCAGCTTTCTATGAGCACTTGAAATCCTTCCTCCCTAAAGCCCTGGCCTCCAAGCCAATCAGATAAATGGGCACTCCGGGTTTTATTTGTTTTTATTTTGATTTATTTTGATTTTATTAGGACTCAAAAATTATTATTCATCTATAATAATGTGACGTTTGATTGTATTATAGATGTCAGGATTTCTGGATATTGACTAATTAAAGGTTTCAACAAAATAACGCGGGCCAGCAGTTAATTGCTCTTGGGAAGGGTTTCAACAAAATAATGCAGGCTGTGGGTTGTGGAATCAGTGATCAAATCATATCCTGGCATCAACCTACTTGTGCATTACAATTAATTAATGGTATATGCAATTACTGCTCATTAATTAATCCACCTCAAACATGCTTCTCATAATAATTACTATTCTAAAACTTTAAATGAATCCTAGAACAAGAGGGCCGTCATATGACCGTCATCTGCATTACATCTAGAAGAGTCCAACATGGACTGGGCCGTCAGGCCAACCACTCTAAGATAAAAGGCTTTGAGCCTATTGTATTAGAGTAGCTCTGATTAAGTGAACAATCATCTCTGTGAACTAGTAGCCAACCGCTGGCTAGCTAGCCCTGGAAGTGGCCCAGGTAGACAGAAAGGATACCAATCTGTGGAAGATGTCAATTTAGCCTTCCGTTAAAACCACCCCAAAAAGGGCCGGGCCTCCTGCCATGTTGCCCTAATGCTACTTCAGTCTCCTTTAGCGTTGTGAGCTAACTCAGATAAAACGCGGGCAGGCAGGCCGCCTTAAAGCCAGTCCATTAGAATAAAAGACTGATGATTTCTTAATGACTTGATGATTGATCCAAGTCTTATTCCCTCAATGTGATCCTCTCTTAAGTTCTATTAGTGGAGAGCAAAAGATGATACTGTTGTCATACAGTATAATTATCTATAGCAAAAAAGTTATAGACAACTTATGAACCTATATCCAGAAGTAGGAAGAATTTTCCCAAATCCTTTGGGCCTTGGGCCCTGTCAGACTTGCTACTTCTGATGACAACAAAATATTCCGGGCCAAGGGTTACGCCAAAGTCACAGGTTCTCTGTACTTTCCTAATATTAGAAGACTTAGGATATCAGCTGGCAGATGATAAAATATCATGGTCCGCAGATTTTCTGACAATAGACATATAAGAATACAAGAAAAGGTAATTAAAACTAATTATACTAAATACAGAGACACATATTTTTTATTATAATGCACTGAATACTATTATTGGCTTTTGCGCTAACAAATTAATAAAGTAAAAAAAGATAGAAATAAATTAGTTTATTTATATAATTGTGAATTGTTGATGTTACTTTGGATTTTTTAAGCCACAAATTGGACCTTGTATATCATCATAAGATCCTTCTTATTTCAGTGCCACTATAGCCACACGACACGGCAACCAATGATTTTTATGTATTGCTTACTAATTAGTACTTAGGATAGAGTTCAAGTATATCAAATATGTTTATCAAACCATATTACAAGGGAAAGGTAATTTGAGTTCTAAACAATCACTTGTTTAGAAAATAAATGGAGTGGGCCGCATGATGCTGATAAATTTAATTCTTGTTGTTTATCTATGTAATAAATGAACCCTTACTTGACAAGCTTGTAAATAAAAACATTTTTAATTATTTTTTATTATTTGACGTGTTTGCAACTATAACTAATGTCTTAAAATATATTTAGATATATTATTATTATAATTTAAATATTAAAATTTAAAACAAAAATTAAAATATCAAAAAGAAGATTAGAATTAAAAATCTTAAAAGTTAACTATTAAAGGTTAATCATTCAAAATATACCAATTTTTATTTAATCGTGATTTATTCAATATTAAAATATTTAATATTAAAAATTTTAATATTGAAATATGTAATATTAAAATTTTTAGTAGTAACTTTTAGATACTAAAATTTTAATATTGAAATATTTAAAATTAAAATTTTTATAGTAAAATTTTAATTGTGAAGTATTTAGTATTAAAATTTTAATATTTAAAAGTAAAAAAATAAAAAATAAAATAAATTTTAAGTTGCAAGGGAAGATGATTTATTAGGGGGCTGCAAATTGCAAAGGAGAATGTGATTATTCCGGGGAATTATACCCCAAAATTTAATTTTCAGCTAGTGCATCTAATTGGACCCACATACTCTTCTGTACGTGGTGGGTAACCTTGGATGTGATTGCTAGAGGTTGGCGCTCTGTACCCTGGTGGTTGCTGATTGTTTGATAAAAGGCAAGCAGGTGAGTGAATTGACTAGTAGGTTTTTTTGGGGGGCACATAGTACCCATATAGCGTTGCTAGTGCAAATGAGTCATAGAGGACATGTTCAACTGTTCTGTATTCCCATGGTGTCTTCTGTTGGTTGAGGGCTATGCGGCAAATATCCATGTGAATAGGTACATCCTTCAACTTTTTGACGTTGGTTTTTAAGATGCAGTGTAGGAGAACTCCAAGGTAGACTGTGACGTGGATTCTCTGTGAGGTATACTTTTCAGAGAACATGCACAATTTTTTGAAAGTCTGAACTAACCTATTAATATAGGATGTTTGACTGAACTTAAAGAGGGTTCCCAGGGCGCCCGACTTGAATCAGCCCCCCAGGTCTCGGTGAACAATATCAATAAAGGTTTAAATTTATTCACGAGGACTGCATCAGAATTCATTTGATAGAGCCTTAAAAACTTCATTAAAAATTGAAGATTTCAAATATTCATTTCATATTTGAAAGTCAGTTTTTATTAAATTCTTTTCATATTTGCTTATGTTTGTGAAAGGGAATCTTTGAATGCTTTTATACATATATTCATCAAAGTTTAGTTTGATATCCCCGTGAATTTTATTCATTTGGGACATTATTTTCTTGTTATGCCTAGGCGCCAGATTGGTTATTTTATAACTTAATCACATTATTAATATTCAAATTATTCAAAAAGAGTAAAATACAATCAATCCCAAATATTTAATTGAACTTGGGCTTGGGTGATTTTTTTAAAAATAATTCATTAATTTTATAATTGAAATTGCAACTTATAGTACTACTGAAAATACCTTAAGTGCTATTACAAACCAAAAATATTTATGATGAGTTACATGGGAGAGTAATAGCAGCCCTAAAGCTATAAATGCTATTACCCTATCTTTGGCTCATCATAAATATTCTTATTTTGTTTCAGAAAAAAGGTTGTTGTTTTTGAAAGACTGATAACTCTATTTAAAATACACCCTCTAGTAAGCTGCCCTACTTCATGAAATTGCCCCAATACACTACTAGCATCTTCTGATATTTTTGTTTCTCTGGTATTATCACGTGGTTTCAAATGATAATTTATCTCAGAATATTCTGAGAAGCTTTAAAATGTTAAAGGTGAAGTATATAACTTCCCATCTTTCATCAAATATGAAAGATTAATGCACAGATTTTTAACTTCAAGCTCTCTTTTTATAGGCCTAAATTTCCTTTCATAAATATAAAAAATGCTTTTTGGGAAACAATTGAACCAGTTAAAGCTGAATTGTATAATTCTTTTCTTCTTTCTTCTTTCTCACAAATATTTTTTAGATCATTAATGTTGTTAATATAAAGTACATTTTCTTTTTCCTTTAAAATTTTTGATATTACACTAAAGTGACCATCAACAATGCTTTTTCCATGGCATTCAACAAAACGGTTATATTTTATAGAACCCTTAATATATTTAGGTGCCTCTTTAAATAAGTAATATAAAAATTCATATGATCTAAAATGATTTCCATTATCTGTCCATACTTTTATATTTTTTATTTTTTACATCTATCTAATTTAAGAAGACTTATTAGACATTCACCTGAAAATAAAGAATCATGTGATAATATTTGAGACAAAAAGATCATGATATTCATATTTAATTTTATTGTTTTCTTTAAAAACTAATGCAAACCCTAATAATGAGATTGGTTTTTATGAATAAAAACAATTATTGGTCTCAATTGGACCACCTCCAACCTTTAAGTTTTCTTTATAATCTATAACTACAACACAAGACTCATCATCTAGTTCATTAATATCTTTTTTATATTCATGATTTTGATGAACATAAAAGTCTTGGTGCTGATTAATAGTCTTTAAGTCATTGTCTATAGATTCTGGTAATGGTAAGTTTTTACTTTCACATTCTTCCTTCTTTTTTCTAGTGAATTTTTAAGTTACAAATATTGCACATATTGGTTTATTTTTTACTCTTTATTATATTTTTTGGTATTAGTTTATAGAAAGTTGAAATTGGTATTGTAATTTCATTTTTTATTTTCATACTTTCATATATTTCTTTTTTATTTTAATAGAGAGTATTTAATTTCAGTTGAGTAATTACTCATCTCTTTTTCTATATCTTTATAAATTTTTTCAGGCACTTTTTTTGTAAACTGGCTTGTTTCAAAAGAATTTTCCAGCAATTTTTTAATTAATTTTTAGTTATTTCTTTTTTTAATGAATAGTTATTATTTTTTGGCTTTTTTTGTTTAAGCTTACATTTTTATTTTTATTTATTTTTCTTGAGTATTCAAACTCACTTTTGGTTATATTAAACCCCATATCATTACGCTCTTTTAAAGAGTAACTGGAAGTAACCAGAGATCGCAAGGCTGGGAGATGTTTTTGGGGAGAAGATTCATGAGATCCTTTAAGTTTTCAATGAACTAATTACCTTTTTGATTTTGAATAGTTGGCAGGAACTGAGCTTTCCCAAATTCAGTTTGAGTAAGGAAGTGCTTGATGAAATTATCAAGATCATCACCAGCAATAAAGAGGAATGCCTTTTTTAACATTGCAATTCTCTCTCTTTTTGTTGAAGCTCCCAAGGAAAAAAAGGGTAGCATGGAAGAAGTAAATTTAACTGAGGACATGGTAGTATTTTGAATCTGTAATTAGGTCAGATCTCTGATGTGTGCCTTAATGATGGAGTAGTTATGATCAGAATGTGGTCTTTTAATGGGGTCTTTTGGATTAGAAGCTTTGTGGTACTTTAGCTCTTATATACCAAGCTAAATGACACCATTCTGAAAGAAATGGTGTGATAGCTTTTATTATAGTTTGAACTTGAATTTATGTTTGCAGAAATTAATTAAATACCCAGTTTTCATGCACAAGTGATATATGTGAAGCAGCTAAGCATTATTATTACATCATATCCTCTTTGTAATCAATGCAAATCAATTAAAATGATGTATTCAGTTAATTGTAACTCTTCCGCATATTTTTAAAATGATAAAATATTAAAGAATTCCATTTAAAGAATGCTTAATTTGAGGTTTGAAGCTCACTTGAACCTTAAAATCAATCTAAACAGTGATAAAAACATCCTAACTTCAAACTATCATAAAATCCTAGATAATTGAGCCTATTAAATAAAATAAAATGCAAAAATAAAGCTCTCAATCTTATCTTTAATTTCTTTAAATAAAAACATCTGTTGTGTATTGAAAAAAGAGTATTTATTAGCTTTGAAGTGATCAACTTTATATCATTAGATATAATCATATAATCAAATCTGGATTATGCTCTTTTAAATTACTTTTGATTTAATATTTAGCATAGTATACATATTAAAATTTTACACCAATAGAAAGATAAGATTCTTAGCTTCATTTTGATAGTTTACAGTGTGAAAAAATATTAATTTTTCATTGAGTTATTAATATTTTAAATATAAATTGTGTAATTAGTTACTTTTTCAAAATCAAACTGTGTTATGCTGCGACTTGAGCAGCATGTGCATTAGAAAATGGCCTAATCCCTAAAATAATGACTCATTTGTTTAATTTATTTGCACACATAGTTTTAATTCTTTATCTTTTTAAGAAAAATTAGCTTTGGATTTTGAGTTAAAAGCATATAAAATTTTTGTATAAATCTTTTTGACATTGATATATTACAATAATTTTCTAATACCTTGGCAAGTTAGATGTTCTTTTGAAAGTTTTTAAAACTTTTAAAAAAGCATATAATCAAAAAAAACTCTAGATTTTACTAATTTATAATTTTTATCAGTTTAATTAAAGCTTATATAATAAAATACACAGACAATGGTTAGTATTTCTGCCTGCAGATTTTTGGGTCTATTTTTAGAAATTAGGGAGCCTCAGGAGAAACCTATACTTTTTTGAAGCTGATACTTTGCTGTTATAGATGTATAAATCTTAATTGAACTTAGGATTTGATACATGATGACTTGATTGGTTTGATTAAGAAATACCTCTTCAAAAGAATAAAATAGTATTTCATCTGTAGTTTCTTAATAATAGAAGCAATTCCTTCTTTATGAAACAGATTAAGATGTGGAGGAATTTAGAGAGATTTAAATATCAAGATAGTTATCTATCTGTTAATTGGGGAAGGGATAACAAAATATTAAGTCTTTATTAAAAATTGATGTGGCTGTTAGATATACCTCACTGTAAAATTATTTGTAAGGTTTACGCAATGAAAAATAAATACCAATTTTCAAAGGGGTTCTATAATATATTATCTCTAAATATACAACAGGGTAGTATGACATGAGATCTAAAATATGTTGGCTTTAAAAGCAGCTACAATGGAAGTACATTTTATATTGGCAAGCAACCAAACACTTCTGTCAAGTAATATTGTTATTGCAATACATAATAGGTAAGTTCTCATATAATTAGATCAGTTCCTATCTAGGTCACAACAATAGCAATTAGCCTCATATACAACTTTTATATTATAAGTGCTTGTTATATTACAATAGATCCAAGTCTGTCTTAGAAAAATATAGCTATATAAAAATTCAAAATACAAGTATCTACACCTGATGGCTAATATTTACAGATTTTTATAGATCTTATGAATTTATAAGTAATATATTATATTAAAGCTAGTTATAGAGCTGTGTTATTTATTTAAATAGATAATTTTTGAATCTTAGTTCAATTTAAAAAGTTAGAAGTATTTCTTGGGGTCAGTTGTCATGCACTTTTTAGAATGCATTAAACTCGAATAATCGATTTAGCTTTACTATTAATGTTAATTTCTTAACCCAACAAGTAGTTAATATCCAAAACATCTGAAAATATACTTAATCTATTTGACAAATCTTTTAGTTTATTTTTAAAAAAAATTAGTATCTTTATTAACCTTCAATATGTTAATGTATATCTTTTAACATTTTGATATATAATTATTTGTATTTTGATATTTTTATGTTTTTTGCTTTTATGAATATAAATTCTATTTTGTGATTACTTTACCATTTTTTAATAATTGTTTTTTTTATTTAAAGATTTTTATATTTCTATTTTTTAAAGATAGCTATATTTATCAGCGATATTTTGTATATTTTTTAAAGCAACTCCTGCTGGTGTGCTCCTATTTTTCAGCTATCATATTCGAATTTATTTTTAAATTGGCAATGCATAAGAAGTTTATGATACACCAGTGCTAGTATCGTTTCTTTACGAAGTTAATAGGGGTGGACGCTAATGGCAGTTGCCATACCCATGATGACATGGGTGATATGCCAGTGCAGCACCCATGAGCCTGGGTTATCTGCTTTGAATCGGATTGCATACCATCCGCATAAATCGAATCCTGGCTTCGCTTTACCAGTGCCATTCAACCCCGAGTCGGCGGGTTGGGTTTGGCCATCAAAATTTGATTCATCGGTTAGGTCGGTGGTGTAAAGGGAGAAGGTATCGCGTAAGATGGATTTGGGGTGCCTTTTAAGAAACGCGTTGATCTTTTTCTGGTCATGTTCTGGGTTATAGAAGCTTTTGCCACGTGCAACAACGTGGAAGGAGTGGCCATGGAGGTGCCAGGGATGCACTCGGCAGCTGGCGCGACTGTATACGATATCTTCGATGATAACTGAACACTCTGCCTTTGCTCGACGTTGTATGAAAGGCGATCTAGTGTGAAGCGGCCTCGCTAATTTGAGTCCCAGAGCACACCACTTCAACTGGTAGGCATTACTTCATTCATGGTATGGACAGGTAAATTGTTTATAAAATCCAAGTGGGTTGAGATGTGTATTTCTTTAAGGGCGCTTTTAGGTACGCTGTGGTTTTGGCTGTTTTGTGGAGACATTACTTAGGAAGTCTCGGTTGGAAGTTGATGATGTGGTTGCAAGAATAAATTCTGGTTCCTTAGCGACATCTTTGTATTTGCCAACAAAAATATCATTGTTGGTGATTATCACTTCAAGAGGAGTGAACCCACGTAGCTGCTGATTGGCTGGTCAGCGTTAATGATGACGGAGTATTTTTTGTGACGGTTGACATCAGTGTGATCCACTTCCATCAATTCAAAAAGAGTTCCCTTAACTTCGATCTCAAAGAACTTGTATCCATCAATGCAGAACTGAAGCATGGAAATACCACTGGCACCAATCAGACGCAACGATACTTCTTGTCTGCTTTGATATTGAAGATGTAGGGACTTCTTTGGATTCTAAACAAAGATAAGATGTGAGTTTGCACCATCTACTCCAGAGAAGGGGAGACTGATGAGTTTTTTCCTGACTTCCTCCGGAGTTTCATGCCACCACTCCGTCAAGAGTAGTGTGCGCTCGAAGTTGTAACGGTACTTGGGGTTGCTGCGAAAAATACTGTTCAGAGTTTCTTTTCTGTCCTTGACAATCAAAGCACCAAACGCCTGCACTGAATCCAGTCCGCTATGGGCATGATACCAGAAGGTTCCTGCAACATCAACTGTGAACTTATAAGTAAAGCTTTTTCTGGGTCCAATGGGTAGCTGAGTAATGTGGGGCACTCCGTCCATTGAAACACTTCCTGTCTGCTTAATACCATGCCAGTGAATAGTAAACTCGCGTGTCAGTTTGTTGTTGACTTTGACAACAATTTGGTCTCCGATGAGCGCCTTGATGGGAGGACCAGGGAATTTTCCGTTGATGAGGATGCTCCTTATTGTGAAGTTGTCCGGGAAGATGCTTCCTTCAGTGATGTCCCAGTTGAACTTGCGCACTTTGGCCCATACAAATGTTACCCACATGAAGAATCCAACCTTCATACCCTTCCACTATCTTCCAATAACCTTGAATACCTTGACAGTGAGCCCTGATACTGAGTCATTTACCTAAGGGACACTTTAAGTTATAACTTAAATTTAAATCACATCCTTCTGGGTTTAATACTGCAGTATCAGCAGTTCGAAAATAGTACTGCAATAGCCTATATGACAGACCCAACTAAGGTTTAGTTATAAAAAGTAATATCGAGATAAGTTATGATGTCCAGTAATTAGAAATAATCCACAGCTTCAGAGTTAGCCATACCATGAAGATCCAAATAAGTTTTATGTATAAAAATCAAATGAAATTTTTCTTAAATATTCGTTTTAATTGAAGGTATTTTATATATGTAAGAATAAAATTAAGATTCTGTCGCTACATTACATCCTTTTGTTGCACCTGAACTGTTTATAGTTTAGTATCCGATTTGAGAATGATGACATAAAAAAGGTGGGAAAGTGATATGGGATGATGTGATCTTTATTGAGAGAAAAGTATTTTTACATTTTTGTAGAGGCCATTGGACCACCAGAGGGTGTTACATTTGGCACCGATCCAGATACAGTAGTTTTAAAAGCTATGGCGACAAGTGAAAACAATTCAGATTTAAACGAAATTAACTTTAAACAAATTTATATTGATTTACAAAAGATTTGGATTCATTTCAATTTTGTTTAAATCTGAATTGTTTTCGCTTGTTGCCATAGCCTTTAAAGCTACTGTAGGAATTGGCAGTGTCTTAAATAAGGGCTATTTTTGGGATTCTTTTTGTAGTCAGCCTTGCTCCTTATAAGGGATTACATTATCCCTTTATATATTTGTGATCAAAATGATATTCTATTGGATTCTACATAAATTGACTTATGCCACTCCCTGGGTATTGTAAGCTATATTGGCAACTGTGGTGTTGTGACTGTACAACAGTCACCCTGGGTCTTTAGCCAAATAAACTTTCTGATATTTATTAAAACTGATAAGTTTAATTATGATTCTCACATGGATAGATTTATGGAATTCTCTGATGAGAAATTATTTGATAACTCCAGTATCTGTATAAAAAGGGTGGCAGAATCCCAGAAATTAATTAGGCTTCACTAATTACTAGGATTAAGGTGAGACTGGCTGGTTCAAACTTGGAGACTGGATATCCCATAAGTTGGTTAATGACTTGGGACGGCTAGTTGATATTTACTTGCAAAAATGGTTAGTGTGAATAGAATCATAGGGTAGCAATGGTATTGACTTTTACAACAGGGAGGTTACAGTTAACTGCTGGTAAGCACTACAGTGGCACTGAGACATATTTTCCACCATTTAGTAGTTCCCATACTAATAGCTTCCTTGCTCTTAGTAATACTCCATGGTTTGATATATCAACTATGTATCAAAGGGGTGATCAGCTGCTTTACAGTTAGAACACTGAAAGTTTGAATCACAAATGAGGACAGTCCACTGGGGTTTGGTGGAGAAGATCCTGTATATATCAAAGCCAAAGTACAGTTCCACAGAAGAGACCAGGTGATTCCAGAATGTACTTGAACACATTATTAGTTAAGAACACCAAGATCTTTTAGAGAAAAATATCTCAGTTGAATAACAAGTATATCATAGGCCATGTAAAGGAATCCAGGCAAGATTCTGGAACCAGTTGGAATTTCAGTCAAATATAACCCAAACAGTATATTAATGGAAAAAAATTCAATAAAATAAATATATATAGTTTTTGTTGCTTTTGCCACATTATTTTATCAAGCTTTATTGTGTCTATTCTGTTTGTTGTCAATAAGGCCAAACTTGGTGTGTCAATAATGGGGATTGCCATGCTACATAACAAGATCCCTGAGAAGTCTCTGGAAGAATCTTGGGGGATCTTGAAGCACCAAATACCTTCCCTATGAAAACATTGGCGGAGGTGAAAGCTGTCTTTGAGGAACAGTACTCTGAATACTTTGCTAAAGAGGGAACAACTGCACAAGTCAGAAAAATATTTCCTTGTAAATTTTCTAGGCCTTTTTTGGGCTTTGACAAGGTCTTTCAGCTGATGAAAGCAGAAAATGATTTGGAATTTACATGCCAAAGGTTACGTGAAGAAAAGAGTGTATAAATGGTTTTAAGATAGCAAGACAACTGCAAGGAACTCAGCATAAGAGTGGCAACTCTAGAGGAAAAACTCTTCAAAGTTTTCTAACAGGAATATTCAAACAAAAAGAGTCTCAGAGAGAATTTTTATGGTTAATGGGAATGAATGAGCCCAGATTGTAAACAAGTATCTGTTTCAGTTGCAATGATAGTGCTAATAAAGCACGCACCAAAATTAGCTGGATTTTTAGAAGATAAAAGGAGAATGCCATAGATATACATCAAAGAAAGTGTTGTTTTTGGCTCCTGGGGACAACATCCAGGATGACACAACGGGAAATCTTTATAACAAAAGATTTGAGGTTTGAAGCTAGCCTTGGGTTAGCCTTCAGGGCAAATTAAGGGCACATACCTCAATTTCCTGGAATACAAGATGAGGAATTCCTTTTGGCAAAAAGGAAAGGAAAAAGCTTGAAGAATATTAAAGCCAACACAAATGTGGATAAACTTGTCTTAATTAGGAGAAGTGATTCTACTTAAATAGAAGAAAAGGGTTGATGATCATGCATTAGGTAGACAGAGTGGCAGAGGGGGTTATGTTGGAGTGATATCATACCAGGATCAGTTGCAAGATGGTATGGCAATTTGGAATGGGTGGATCTTGGACCAGACCCATTTACAGAAGGCAAGAAATCTCTGAAGTCAAAAGCAAAACCAACCAAATGGGTCATTATTTTAGGGATTAGGCCATTTTCTAATGCACATGCTGCTCAAGTCGCAGCATAACACAGTTTGATTTTGAAAAAGTAACTAATTACACAATTTATATTTAAAACATTAATAACTCAATGAAAAATTAATATTTTTTCACACTGTAAACTATCAAAATGAAGCTAAGAATCTTATCTTTCTATTGGTGTAAAATTTTAATATGTATACTATGCTAAATATTAAAGCAAAAGTAATTTAAAAGAGCATAATCCAGATTTGATTATATGATTATATCTAATGATATAAAGTTGATCACTTCAAAGCTAATAAATACTCTTTTTTCAATACACAACAGATGTTTTTATTTAAAGAAATTAAAGATAAGATTGAGAGCTTTATTTTTGCATTTTATTTTATTTAATAGGCTCAATTATCTAGGATTTTATGATAGTTTGAAGTTAGGATGTTTTTATCACTGTTTAGATTGATTTTAAGGTTCAAGTGAGCTTCAAACCTCAAATTAAGCATTCTTTAAATGGAATTCTTTAATATTTTATCATTTTAAAAATATGCGGAAGAGTTACAATTAACTGAATACATCATTTTAATTGATTTGCATTGATTACAAAGAGGATATGATGTAATAATAATGCTTAGCTGCTTCACATATATCACTTGTGCATGAAAACTGGGTATTTAATTAATTTCTGCAAACATAAATTCAAGTTCAAACTATAATAAAAGCTATCACACCATTTCTTTCAGAATGGTGTCATTTAGCTTGGTATATAAGAGCTAAAGTACCACAAAGCTTCTAATCCAAAAGACCCCATTAAAAGACCACATTCTGATCATAACTACTCCATCATTAAGGCACACATCAGAGATCTGACCTAATTACAGATTCAAAATACTACCATGTCCTCAGTTAAATTTACTTCTTCCATGCTACCCTTTTTTTCCTTGGGAGCTTCAACAAAAAGAGAGAGAATTGCAATGTTAAAAAAGGCATTCCTCTTTATTGCTGGTGATGATCTTGATAATTTCATCAAGCACTTCCTTACTCAAACTGAATTTGGGAAAGCTCAGTTCCTGCCAACTATTCAAAATCAAAAAGGTAATTAGTTCATTGAAAACTTAAAGGATCTCATGAATCTTCTCCCCAAAAACATCTCCCAGCCTTGCGATCTCTGGTTACTTCCAGTTACTCTTTAAAAGAGCTTAATGATATGGGGTTTAATATAACCAAAAGTGAGTTTGAATACTCAAGAAAAATAAATAAAAATAAAAATGTAAGCTTAAACAAAAAAAGCCAAAAAATAATAACTATTCATTAAAAAAAGAAATAACTAAAAATTAATTAAAAAATTGCTGGAAAATTCTTTTGAAACAAGCCAGTTTACAAAAAAGTGCCTGAAAAAATTTATAAAGATATAGAAAAAGAGATGAGTAATTACTCAACTGAAATTAAATACTCTCTACTTAAAACAAAAAAGAAATATATGAAAATATGAAAATAAAAAATGAAATTTCAGTTTCAATTTCCACTTACTATAAATTAATCCCTAAAAATATAATAAAAAGTAAAAAACAAACCAATATGTGCAATATTTGTAACTTAAAAATTCACTAGAAAAAAAGAAGGAAGAATGTGAAAGTAAAAACTTACCTTTACCAGAATCTATAGACAATGACTTAAAGACTATTAATCAGCACCAAGACTTTTATGTTCATCAAAATCATGAATATAAAAAAGATATTAATGAACTAGATGATGAGTCTTGTGTTGTAGTTATAGATTATAAAGAAAACTTAAAGGTTGGAGGTGGTCCAATTGAGACTAATAATTGTTTTTATTCATAAAAACCAATCTCATTATTAGGGTTTGCATTAGTTTTTAAAGAAAACAATAAAATTAAATATGAATATCATGATCTTTTTGTCTCAAATATTATCACATGATTCTTTATTTTCAGGTGAATGTCTAATAAGTCTTCTTAAATTAGATAGATGTAAAAAATAAAAAATATAAAAGTATGGACAGATAATGGAAATCATTTTAGATCATATGAATTTTTATATTACTTATTTAAAGAGGCACCTAAATATATTAAGGGTTCTATAAAATATAACCGTTTTGTTGAATGCCATGGAAAAAGCATTGTTGATGGTCACTTTGGTGTAATATCAAAAATTTTAAAGGAAAAAGAGAATGTACTTTATATTAACAACATTAATGATCTAAAAAATATTTGTGAGAAAGAAGAAAGAAGAAAAGAATTATACAATTCAGCTTTAACTGGTTCAATTGTTTCCCAAAAAGCATTTTTTATATTTATGAAAGGAAATTTAGGCCTATAAAAAGAGAGCTTGAAGTTAAAAATCTGTGCACTAATCTTTCATATTTGATGAAAGATGTGAAGTTATATACTTCACCTTTAACATTTTAAAGCTTCTCAGAATATTCTGAGATAAATTATCATTTGAAATCACGTGATAATACCAGAGAAACAAAAATATCAGAAGATGCTAGTAGTGTATTGGGGCAATTTCATGAAGTAGGGCAGCTTACTAGAGGGTGTATTTTAAATAGAGTTATCAGTCTTTCAAAAACAACAACCTTTTTTCTGAAACAAAATAAGAATATTTATGATGAGCCAAAGATAGGGTAATAGCATTTATAGCTTTAGGGCCGCTATTACTCTCCCATGCAACTCATCATAAATATTTTTGGTTTGTAATAGCACTTAAGGTATTTTCAGTAGTACTATAAGTTGCAATTTCAATTATAAAATTAATGAATTATTTTTTAAAAAATCACCCAAGCCCAAGATCAATTAAAAATTTGGGATTGATTGTATTTTACTCTTTTTGAATAATTTGTATATTAATAATGTGATTTTTGTTATAAAATAACCAATCTGGCGCCTAGGCATAACAAGAAAAATAACGTCCCTTATCTTTGCATATATCACTATTCAAAGGCCATGTCAAAATAGCATTATGGCGTAATTTCCAACAAAACTTAAGAAATATCAACAGCGTTATGCCTCTTACCCCTGTTCAGTCAACCACTCTTATATAGCTCTCTCATGTCTTAGGCTAAATCCTGTTTAGGTTTTTCTTTCACAGGCATAAGCTATCTGCGCTCTCACTTTCCTGTAATTAAAAGCTTACAAACTTACTCTATCCAATCCTAGGACATTTTTATATGTCTTTTAATTATTTATTAAGCTTTAGGATTTTCCACTGATGAAAGTAATGAGAAAACAAGCCTTTACATCAATCTATAATATTAAAGTTCAACATCTTCAAACATTTGAAGAGCTCTGCCTTGATTCACAGTTCTGCTGAGCCTCAAATAGGAAACAAATGTTTCACTGAGAAAAACAGAGGCAATTTGCACTTGTGTCTTGAAGAATTCTCCCATTTTCTTCAAAGTTCCCTCGCATTTGAAATCAACTGTTTTCTATATGAAACTACTAAATGGATTGCTTTCCTGTATAGTTTTTATGTTTCTCTTTGGTTTTTGGTTCATAGAAAAATTGCGGAAAAGGTTTCACCAAAATTGTTTGGAATTTTGACCTTGTTGTGAGATGCCTTGAAGAAATTTATAAGCATGTCCTTTAAAATTTCCCCAGACTCATTTTTATGTATGCTAGTAGCCCATCACAGGATATATCTACTGATTATGGTCTTTGGAACCAGTGATGTCCCTTCACCTAGGCCTTCCCAAGGCAAGCAAAACATTGGAACAACTTCCCTTTCATTCACCCAAGTGTCATATAGAATTTTATGCAGAAAATAACCAACTTTGGTTCTAAAACACCCTGATTAATTTAGTCCAGCAGATGCATCATTAAAAAGCCTCTCTAATATGGGTTCCAAGAGCCCTTTCTTGAAAATTATCAGTAAGTGTCCTATCTAAAGCTAACCATAAGACATATACAGATAAACTTACATCACCTTTTGGAGGGATGTTACCCAGCTGAATCCTAGCCCCAGATGGCATCATGATTTTAATAGCCTGTGGTTATCTATCCCAACCCACTTTTTTAATCTCTCCAAAAACCTAATTGGTGACCTTCTATTAGTACTCTGAGGTATAAAGAGCAAACACCAACCATGTGATTAGAAAAAAACTAGCAATCATAGCTAGGCAAACAACAAAGCAACTTAAAATTTACTTCTCTTATGCATACATCCTTTATTTAGCCAATATCAGTCCTTACCTGAAAAACTGATCCAAATATGCCTCATAAAAATAAAACTAGGTATTACTCTTCCATATTAGTTGAGGCCAACAGAAACTAACCTTCTGACATATCTGCAGCTAGCTGCAGATGCATTGGGAGGTAATCCTTCACCAGAAAATCTGATCCTGTTTCTAACTAATTTATGTCTGATTTGAGCCCCTGAGTATCACAAGTGACAAACTCCTGTTAACTATGATAATAAAAAGGCCTCAACTATGGGAGTCAAACCCTGGCATCTTGCGGGCCGCCAGCCCACAGGGCCTGCCGCCCAGCCACACGCAGTTTTTGGGGTTTGAATCAGGATTGGATTTGACTTCAGAGAATCTCCTGAAGTTTGATGGGCCAAGTTTGCCTACAATGATGCCTCCTGCGCTAGGGGTTCCTGTTAACCCAACCAATCAACGGGCCAGGTTTGCCACAGACCCCAGAATAACCTGGGCCACATTGGAAGAAGAAACAAAGATACCTTCCAAGAGAAGCAGGCCACCCAGAGATGACCCGTCCTGTGACCTGGTTAAAGAATTAGAGTGCTCTAGTTGCAAGTCAGCCAATGATATAACACCCATAATTGTTGCCACCAAGGACTGTGAGGACCTAGTAGATGGGGAAACCCAAGCCATGAAAATCTTTGAAAGTTTTGCCATGACAGATGGGCATACTTATACCCTGGGCCGCCAGAAAGATGCCCATTGCCATCCTTGCAATAAAGTGACATGAACCTTTGGTTCAACCAGATCATACCATTATTGTTATTAGTTTTATTTCATCTTCAGTCTACTCCTTGCGGCCCCGTTTCCCGTGCCCACATACCCCAAGAAACCGTGGACCAGCTGCCTGAACTTTACCGTCCACCAGGAGCTCCCTTTGGCCCAGTACATTTTACTAAGTACCCACCCAACCCAGCGTATTTGGAGTTTACTCTGGAGGAGATCCTTATCCACAACCCTGAAGCTAGAACTAGAGAGACTGAAACTGTGTACAGAGAAGGTATCAAATTCATCATACCTCCTCTGCTATTCCAATACAAGTATAATTTCCTGCCCGCATATTTAGTTCCAATGACGCTGCCCCACACCCTGCAGCCCAACCGCCCGCAAGATTCTGTTGCTGCTGATGAATCCACCTCCACCCAAATATTTGGGGTGATTTATATCACCCCACTGGGATGATTGATTCCATGGTGCCTACAAGCAGACCTTGGGCAATACTTGGAAATTATTATCTTATATTGTAAAGTTTGCCCCAATCCTGTGGTGGGCTCTCCCTGCTGGGCCCACGGGCCGTCTGCCCACAAGTCCTCAGGAACCCCCCACAGGTTGGATCCCTGACACTGAGTCTATTTCTCTTTCTAGACCCCTACCATTCCCAAGTCTAAACCATAGTTCTATAAGTTGCCAATCAAGGCCATAATTCTCAAACTAGGTCACCTGCTGTCTTGCAACATCTTCAATTACTCCCTCTCAGGGAATTAACGCCCTAAGTAAATCACCAAATGGCCCACCAAACGGTTCACCAACTAGTCAATAAGTTGGTATCACTCCTATCAGTTGACCATCTATTGCAGGGATCAAACATCCCAATCCTAAAAGGAACACAACTTGAACAAGCCCCGTGACTTAAGAGGAACATTACTCAGATAAGCCCCATAACCTCCATGATGTACATGGAAAGTATGTGGCTTTTTATGATACTATATAATATTCTATATTCATATCAAATAAAGTATTATTCTCTTTCTAAATCTTCCCCTTATTCTGTTTATTATACTTCCCAGAAGTATAAACTTGACAGTGGTAGCACAGGTAGGTTATTCACACCTATGCAACTATAAAGAAAAATTTCTTCCAAGAAAAAGAACCAGAAAATGGTACTCCTAATGACTGGAGAGACTACAAAGAAGGACAAGTCATCCCTACAGGCTTTTTTTCTACAACAATGTCCATGTACCCATTGAACAATACAACACTCTCAAAGCCCGCAGATTGATACCCACAACACCAATCAAAACAGCACCACAGCAGCCTGAGATAACCAATCTTGTGTTCCAGCACCTACATACAGCTGAAATTGGTGCCTTTGCAGGACTACACCATGAAAACGCCTCTCTTTGGATCAACAGTACTGAAAGCAAGTTTGAACAAGTAGAATACCACCACAGACTCTGGGTCAGTGATATAGCCCTTTGTGTTACAGGAACTGCATCAAGTTTTTTAAGCAGATGGATAGCCCAACACCCCAACCAGAAGGAAAACTGTGAGCTATTCAAGATTGCATTCCTCAAAAAGTTCTCCATGAAGGATTCTGATGTAGTAATCATGACAGAACTTCAAACCTTTAAGATGAGAGGAACAATTGAGGAGTACATTGCAGCATATGAAGGACTACATGACCAAGCACCCAACACCATCAACTTTGATGAACCTAGGCCACACCTAGACTTCTACAATGGTCTTTCCATACACATTAGACATCAGTTTGACATGAATTGCTGCAAGAATCTTGAGGATGTATTCATAGAGGGAAAGCACACAGCTCAGAAGTCTGAAAATATACATACAACAAAAAACACAAAGAGAGTCCCACAGCCAAGAAGGATCCCCAACCAAACAAACAAAACAACCAAGTGTTGCAACCAAGGTTTAAACCTCACCTGCTAACGTATCTTACAATACACAGGGGGCGCTCAATGAGTTGCCCCTTGACATATCTAACGTTATGAATGAATCTGATGGCAATGTCAAATGGGGGCACTTCATCCTAATTAGGAGCGTTGCCAATTTGACCCACTGATCCCCGCACAAGTTATTCCTCAGCTCAAAACCCTACATGGAACTCCCCACTATGCCACCCCCTTGTGGCCTTGTGGCTTCCCCAGTTAGTATATTAATCACACTATCCTACAATAAATGACACCTTATTCTTATTATTCTGTACTTTCCCTATTGGACTGTTGTCTTCCCCAATTCCAAGTACTGGACTCTCATTGGTTCAGTTACAACAGTGGTAGCAGAAGTAGGTTCTGACCTATTTTAAAAACAAAATTCCCCCCAAGAAAGGACAGAGTATGGGCCGCATGGCTACTCCACAACAAGAGACTTTCCTTCCAATCCCCAAGGGGGACATTCCCAAAGGTTATGTCATCTATCAAGATCAGTTAGTTTTTACCAGTGTATACAATTGGCTCCGCCTCGGGCAGCGTGACGCTAGCGTCACCCTGCCACAGTCAGATCTGTTGCAACATATGCTCAACCTCCAACTAGAGTCCTTCACTGGCGGTGTCAAAGGAGCTGACATTGTCAGTTGGCTCCAGTCCACCAAAATACGCCTCTGTATCTGTCAGGTTCCTGAGTCCATGTGGGTTGCCACTGCATCTGGCTGCCTTACGGGGCCTGCCACCGTGTGGTTCACCAACTGGGCCAGCCAGGAGTTTGACGTCACCTGGGCAACATTTCAAGATGCCGCCAAGCCCCAATATAGTGAAACCTTCTCCCCCATTATCTTGGGGACTCCCCTCTTAGCCATCAAGCAGACTGGTTCCGTCCCTGAGTATCTTGCTGCTTGGCAACAAGCCCTTGCTGCTGCCCCCAAAGCAGTGACCAATGGGAATGCCATGTTGCTCACTCTCATTGTTAATGGGTTAAAACCCCATATTTGCAAGTGGGTTCCCATTGGCTGCTGCACCTCTATTGACAACTGTTATAAAGCCATTGTAGAGGCCAGTAACCAGGCTTCAATGGGCTTCTGCTGCACCAACAATGCTCCACCCCAACCACGTCCTGCACCTAACAATGGCCAAGGTCAAGTGGGCCGTTGCCAACCTTGCCAACAAGAAAGTGCAGCTAAACGCCCCCGCAAGGGAGAGCTCCAGCTAGCACTAATTGAGGACCAGGGAAAAGCCTAGGGGTTGTAACAACAAGAGGCCTTACAACCCCAACCAACCCGCCCTCTCAGCTCTTGCCTGCAAAGAACTCCCGCAACTACAATCTTCACGAGGTCAAAACCCTAGACATCTTTCAGGTCCATAGCGACAACCCTGTGAGCAAGCCGCTCATTCTGCAAATAAAGTAACACACTTGTCCTATCCCTTCTGTTTCCGTGGAAACACTCACAAGTTACTGGTAGATACCAGGGCTGATCACACCATGGTAGATCAGGCGTTTGCTGAATTCCAGCAATTAGACTGAGTACCCAGCAGATTCAAAGCAGTACGCGTAGCTGATTCCCGCAGAATTGCCATCACCCACAAGATGGTACCCTTCTATGTAAGAATGGGGAACATCCAGGTTAATTTCTCTGGGCCAATCATGGCAGGCCTCAGCCACAACATAATTGCTGGCCTCAACTGGCTCCGGCATAACCATCCTTACATTGACTGGGATACCTCTGCCATCACCCTCAATAGAAACAGGGTGGGGTTCCAGATCTACTCCATGGAAATGAACAAACTACTACATGACACTGTGTTTGTCAGAATGAAAGAAACAGGCTCATATGATTTCAAGGGGGGAGACTAGACTTTAACCAATGTTCAGTCAAAGTTATCTGTGCAGAACCTTCTGCAGTCCCTCCCTTGTCAACATCATCACTACCAGCGCTAGCTGCACTCCTTGAGGAGTACAAGGAAATATTCAGTGAAACACTCAAACAACTACCTCTACCCTGGGAGATCCAGCACACTGTACAACTTCAAGGATTGTTACCTAAAGCACAACCATTATACCGTCTCACACCAAAGGAAGATGAAACCCTCTGCCAGCACCTCGTGGACGCACTTGATAAGGGATTCATTTGCCCCTTGCTCTCTCCATACGGGGTGGTGGTCTTCTTTGTAGCTAAGAAGGATGGGTCTCTTTGCCTGGTCACAGACTACTGCGCCCTAAATGAGGTGACAGTTAAAAATAAATACCCCCTGCCACTGATTGACAACCTGTTTGATACACTTGCAGGCGCAAAGGTCTTTAGCAAGATTGATCTCACTGCGGGGTACAACCAGGTCCGCATTGCACCAGGAGATGAGGCAAAAACTGCCTTCTGCACACGCTACGGGTTGTTTGAGTGTCATGTCATGAACTTCAGAATGACCAACACTCCCTCCATCTTTGCCGTGTTGATGAACAAAGCCTTTGAGGAACTGATTGGAAATTTTGTGGTTGTGTACCTTGACAACATTATTGTCTTCAGTCAAGATCAAACCACACATCCCAACACCTCCGTGCTGTCCTTGACACCCTTTGGAAAAATTAGCTAAAAGCTAAACCCTCCAAATGTGAGTTTCTCAAGTTGGAGTTACTATTCCTTGGGCACACCATCTCTGCCCAAGGGATAAAGCCCAACCCCACTAAAATCAAGGCAATCACTAGCATGCTGCCCTCCACTGATGTGGGCCAAGTGCAAACATTCTTGGGCATGGTTGTCTATGTACGCAAATTCATCCCCAATTGCAGGGAACTAAGTGCACCTCTCACTGAGCTCCTCAATACCAAACAGCGCTTTCATTGGACCCCCACCAGAGATCAAGCCTTTGAGACGTTGAAGCAAGAGCTCACAACAGCACCAGTACTGCAGTTTCCCAACCAAAACCGACAGTACAAACTCAAGACTGACGCCTCTGACAGGGCCATAGGGGGTGTGCTAATGGTAGAAAATGACAATGGCGTCCTCCTTCCCGTAGCGTATGAGTCCAGGAAGCTCACTGACTTGGAACAACGTTATTCCATCCATGATAAAGAGCTGGCAGCCATTTTACACTGTTTTGAGAAGTGGCACTGTTACTTAGAAGGTGCGACCTTCCCACCCCGTGTTCTGACGGACCATAAGTCACTCCAGTACTTCAACACACAGTCCCATCTGACACGCTGCCAAGCAGAATGGGTTGAACGTCTATCCTCCTATCAATTAAGCATCAAATATAAACCTGTAAAGGAACTTGTCACAGCCGACGCCCTTTCACAACTCTATGTAGTGTCTATCACTGGGGACGACAGTTTACCCAGATTGGCCCATGCTCTACCTGCGCCCTGAGGCGACCCGCTACAAGGGCCTTAACTCGGTCACCATCTCCAAGCTGAAGGGCAACAAGAGCCAGTTCACCATGGATGCTGGAAACGTCTGCCACCAGGCAGAGACAGATGAGAAGACGCCTTATATTCTTACCACACAACAAGGAGACACCATTTTGCACTACCACCAAACCTTGGGTCACATCAGAGGGTGAAACCTCTTCAAGATTATGAAACATAAGGTTTGGTGGCCGCGCATGCGGCAAGACATCTTGGATCTCCTTTAGATGTGTGTGTTGTATGAGAAGAATACATCCAAACCTGCACCTCCCAAGTCTGTACTACCCATCAAGGCTATGGAACCCTTCAAGCAATGGGCTCTTGACATTGTGGGACCGCTTCCCAAAGACAGACTGGGTAAGAAGTATATTATCACCGCTATCAACTACTTCACTTGTTGGCCAGTGGCATGGGCCACAATCAACCACACCGCCACCACCGTTACCCGCTTTATTGGCAAGGAAATTGTGGCTCGCTTTGGGCAACCCAAGCGTCTCATCACAGATGGTGGACCCAAACTTTTTGGACACATTGTGAAGGCATACTGCGTCAAGAACGCTCTCCAACATATAGTCACAACCCCCTACCATCCGCAAGCCAACGGACACGTGGAACAGTTAAATGGCTTCTGGTTCAACTGATTGCCAAGCTCTTGCAAGAGCACCCTAACACTGTGTGGACTGAACATCTTCCCACTGCCCTACTGATCCTGCAATCAAGAATCAACAGGGGCACTGGGTTCAGCCCTAACACCCTGGCCTTTGGAACACCTGACGGCCTGACAGGGGTTGAACAGGGAAAGCTACAGTCCAAGGTTCCTGACAAGCCCCCCTTAGTGCCAACTCCCTCCCTAGACCAATGGTGTGCCAAAGCCCGGGAGATCAAACACAAGCAGATTGCAGGGGGGACAAAACACCTTGAAGCTAGATACACCATAGGTGACCCTGTCTACACCCTCAATCCCAATTCTGCCAAATTAGAACCCAACCACCTAGGGCCCTTCAAGGTAGCTGCCGTCTATGACAACCACACCTACCAACTTGAGGATGCCCAGGGAAACACCAAGAAACCACACCACAATTGCTTGTGCCCCTGCCACACCATCCCCACACAAAGGTTGTTTGTGCAGACCTTCCCAGACCTTCCGCAGACTCCGGTCCTGGTGTCTGACAACAAGCAGGAAGCAAGGGGGGGTGTTGCAACCAAGTTTCCAGCCTTGCCTGCTAACGTATCTTACAATACACAGGGGGCGCTTGATGAGTTGCCCCTTGACGTATCTAACATTATGAATGAATCTGATGACAATGTCAAATGGGGGGCACTTCATCCTAATTAGGAGCGTTGCCAATTCAACCTGCTGATCCCTGCACAAGTTATTCCTTGGCTTCAAACCCTACATGGAACTCCCCACTATGCCACCCCCTTGTGGCCTTTTGGCTTCTCCATTTAGTATATTAATCACAATATCCTACATTAAACAATACCTTATTCTTATTATTCTGTCCTTTCCTATTGGACTGTTGTCTTCCCCAATTCCAAATACTGAACTCTAATTGGTTCAGTTGCAACAATACTATATAATATTCTATATTCATATCAAATAAAGTATCATTCTCTTCTTAAATCTTCCCCTTATTCTGTTTATTATACTTCCCAGAAATATAAACTCAAAAGCTGTTTTTTTGTGAACCCTTTTCCGTTCTTTTATTTTATTGCTCTTTTATGTTGGATGTTCTGCTAAATATTAATATTTCTAGAGATAGCCCTAGCTACACCTGGCCTACCCCCCTCCAGTCATAATGACTCAACTTTCCCTCCCCTTGCCCAGGCCAACTATAAACACCCTTGTTAATCCCCAATTAAATATATCAATACAACACTTGACTTAAAGTTATTAGTATACTTGAAGAGCTAACTAGAAGTTCTGTTAAGTAAGTAGATAAAAGTCCTTTTGTATGTTCCTACTTGCTGGCTTGCCTGGTTGCCTGCAACCAAAAAATTGTTGAGCACCACAGTGATGTTTTATCAAGTGGGATAAGGAATACAGAACCACATGTGTATGCTGTGTTCTCAGCGCGGCACAGATACACAATGGGAAATCCTAATATTAGGATTGAGTTTTTACTAAGCCTTGGGTTAGTTGGCAGGGAAGGCTATGTGATTACCTTGTGGCCCTGAATGATATATCTCTACTAGTTGTGGCTATAGAGAGGCGCCAAAGTACTTGGAGACACAAAGACAGAAATGTGATTAGAAATTAAATTTTATTGGGAATAAGAAATTGGAATATATGTTATTTAGCAAAACCACAAAAAAATACTAGGATGGTAGGATCACTTGCCACAAGCATGAGTGGGGCAAGTGAGTTGTGCAGAATCAAGAAACCAAACAGTTTAATTCCCCATTTTGGAAACAGACTCATTTCAAGGAGCAAAGGCAAAAAGCAAGGAATTTGTCCTCAAAATAACCAAACAAAGGAAAAAATGAAATTATTGTGGATATCAGCATTCACAACAGTATAGAAAACTTTAATGACTACATATGAACAATATAAAAAAGTGAAAAGTAAACTAAGATTGTTGTTTAGGATAAATAGGAGTTTGAAACCAGAGGATTTTAAAAACAATTAGGCTCAAAGCTAGAGAGTTTATACAAGGAGGGAATTAAAATTAAAGAGTCCAAATAGGTGTTGATTTCAAACTAGTGGGTTTGAATAAGAATCAGAATTAGACCTGATCAAAAAACTATGCTGAGTTTTTACTAGAACATTTCTGTCATGTCCTTTGGCTATCAAGGAGTTTATTTTACAGTCTATATTAATGCCATAGATAATTCAATCAAGAAAATGTTCTTTTGTGCAACTTAAACTTTTATTATGCTGATTATAAAAAGATTATTTTGAATGTGGTGAATAAAAAGCTTAAGTTTATCCTGGAAAAAAAATCAGAGGAAGCAGAATAAAGGATTGAAAAGTAAAGGCTTCATTCATAATCTGTTCTGAATTTTGATGGCTTAATCTGGATTTTTATCATGAAAAAAGAGCTTCTATCTGGAATGCTGGTTTACACTATCATTGTGGCTGCTGATACTTGCAAGAGATTTTACTCATTCAGTGATTAAAATTGTACATTAAATAATTGTTAGTGAAATTTTATCTGTCTGTGAAAGTTTTGTTTCCAGCAACAGATATTACAAACCCAAGTTGATCCTGATACACTTGCCAATTATGGTGCTCACTCAAAGAACAGATTAACTGCAAATGTTGATACATCAAGTCTAAGCAATCTTTCTCTCTTGTAGGGGTGCATGAAGAGTACTATGTGTATGTTGCACAATATTCAACTGACTTTGATAAATTCATTACTCTAAAAATAATTATAATGACTGTTGTAACCAAGATTGACTTCCCACCCTCCAATATATCTTAAAATACATAGGGGCGGTTATAGAAGCGCCCCATGATGTATCTAAGGACATTGGGTATTTTGCCATAAATTTTAAAATACAGACAATATCTCCCAATTAGATGTGAAGCCAATTCCAAGTGCTGATCCCTCAATTATATATTTGCCATACACACCATATTTGGACCCTGCCACAATGCCACCCTTTGGTGGATTAATGGCTTCACTTTCTGGTAAGAACTACTTTTTTCCAAATAAAGCTATATTCCATCCCTATTTTTTGTCCTTTCTATTGAACTATTGTCTTCACCAATCTCAAAACTGAACTCTAATTAGTTCAGTTTCAACTTTCCTGCTCCATTTTTTAAATTTCAATATTTATTTCCTGTCATCTGGATAGTTTTTTATTCTTTATATTAATATGATAGGAAATTAAAAAAATCAATACTAATTTAAAACAGACAGATTTTCTGTCAAACCTAGTAAATTTGAACTTGAAATTTAATAAACAATAATAAAAAATACAAACTCATATTTTCATATATTTTTATTTTTAATATTTATTTAAAATTTAATAAAGGAAATTAAATTCTTTACATTGATGAGGAGCAACTTCTGAGGAAGCTTAGAAGATGGATTTAGAGAAAAAGAGAGTAATTTTTTGGATAATATTTTAGACTTATATAGCTTGTGCTGTGGCAGAGACTTAAGCCAGATCAAATATAGGGAAGGTCATTTGTGAGTCATATTTGGATTACTAGATACCTGGATGAGTCATGGGATATTAGTTTGTTGCCATTTCATGAATGTCAAACCAAATATTGGATTGGCGCCAAACCAGGCAATGACTGGATGTTATGTGTGTTGGTAACAGCCAGAATACCAGTACATCCAGCCCCTTGACAAGATTAAAATTTAGATAAATTATGCTTCATTTTATTATGTTATTAATAGTAGTATATTGATAAAAACAATTGATTTCTTTGATTAAAGCTTATATAATAAGGTTTAAACACTATGTTTTTTGTACCAACTTGATGTTTTTGGCTTTTCTGGAGCAGTTTTCCATCAGATCATAGGAATTAACTGCTCCAGGCCTCAAAACCCTTATCCAGATAAGGGTTTTTAGAATAGTTAGATATAAGACCTATTTTCTTTCAGCCACAAAATTTGGATCAAAAAATATTAGCAATTTATTTCCAACAGCAATTAAGCTTTAGAAAGCTTAATTGATTAAACCAAAATTCAACCTTATATTAAACCCCCAAAATCCCACTATAAAAGCCCCCCTAGACCCCCTCTTTAATTTATCAAAAAACTTATAATATCCTCCTGAATTCATCAATCAAAATCCTCTAAAAAGATCCAACTTTTGAAGCTAACAAGAAATATTATAACCTTTACTAGTAAATCAGCACAATTAAAAACAAGTAAAATGAAGACATAACAAATAAAACAAAAATGCAAGTTTAAACAATCACTTTTTTTAAAAAAATCATATATTTAAAATAATATTTTTATTTTAACATGACTCACAAAAACAGTTTAGACCAACCAACAAGGCCAAGGAAACTAGCACCAGAATAAAGAGGACTGCCGAATTTCTGAATGGCAATAAGACCAATCCAACACCAGCCCCTCAAAAAGGTCCTTTAAAAACAGCACAGGTGATGGCAAACAAATCAAAAGCCAAAAGTCAAAGAAAGATAAGATTAATTATGAAGATTTTGCAAAGAAGCCTACCCAAGAAGCTCAAGTTGAAACCCCTAAAGATGATGAAAAGAAAGATTTAAATGAAGAAATGTTCAGAACAAGGCAAGTAGTCCCTACAAGACCACCACAAAGCTTATCACCAACCTCAACTTCAACTCCAATAAAGAAAGGGTCCAATCAAAAGGCAGGCTAAGAAGGATGTTCCTGACTTCAATCCAGAGAGAATAAGGAGCTTATTTGACAAGGATAGAAAATATCACCATCCCAGATATACTCTTCACATTCTTCTTCATTTTGTCTGCTCAGGAGAGACCAGCTTTTGTATATGAAGGCTATTACTTCTATAGCTCAAAATATTCAGATCAGGTGCCCTGAAACAGTTCAAGTTTGAGAATAAAGGAAGCCCATAAATTTTTGTTGCTATTAGTTTTAAATGCCCAAGAACTCCACCTGAAGACCATGCACATCTTCCTCCCAAATATCTGTTTAAGCCTAGTGAAGCAGTATCTTATCAAAAACATCCCACTAAAGTCAAACCTATGCTCCTTAGATATAAACCATGCCCTGGAAAATCTAAGTGACCAACAACAATCAATGGTCCATACCTACCATAACCTCATCAGATTTTTAACTAAGAAAAGAGAAATTACCCATTCCAGTCAAAAATCTGGAAGCACAAAGGTTCTAGTCATTGATGAGCTAGTCAAGTATGCCATTTGTTAGTGCATATTCCTGTTGAATGAAGACTTCAATGAGGTTGAGGAGAGGATAATAACATATGTGGCAAAAATTCATCTTGCAGTTCTTAAGGATCAGTGTGACTGTACTATAGTCACAAGGGACTGCTGGTTCACAAAATAGTTGAATTGTGATGAATCTCATAGGTTGAAATTCAAATCAATAAGATAGGTCTTGGAGATGTTTTACATCATAGTGATGGAGTATCCAGGAATCAAATTAGGTTGTACTAATTGAGGGACTGAATGAATAATATGAATCAATCAGATTATGAGACCAGGTGTCTGAAACCAATTAATTAACTGGGAAGACTAATTAATATATACCAGGGAATATGATTAATGAGGATTTAATTATATTGTTTTAATGGCTTTGACTGTGTCAAGAAGGTTGGTTAAGGTTAACCAAAAAGAAAACCCCTGAATCAAAATTGGAATTCACTGTTTTGGCAAATTCATTGGGTTAAAAGCACTGCTGCACCACCTAATTGATTTTTAAAGCGCTGAGGCACCGCCTGGGAAAGTTCCTGAGCCGCTGCAGTGGCGTCTGGTTTAAGTTTCAAAGCATTTTGATGAGTTTTTAATGAAAAAAACCAACTAATGCAAAAAAAACAGCTAAATGTAGACATTGGTGTTGAGGCATTTAGGATTGATCAGCTGGTTCCCAGTTTGAAAAAAAAAAATGTAAGAAAAAAAAATTATATTGGGGTTTTCCAATGTCCCCCAAAAAAAATTTTTTTGGAAAAAAGGGGTTGGGGGTTTTTTTTGGAAAGGGGGATTTTTTGGTAAAGGTTGATTTATGACACTGTTGTGTCATAGATCAAATGATAGGAATCCAGGTGTGGTTCTGGAACTGGAGGTGTTTTCAGCCAATCATATCCCAATTGATATATAATGGAAACATTATAATAATAAATAAAGATACTTATATTTGTGACAATGATTGCTTTCCACTCAATCATTTTTATGTTTTATGTTTTTGGGCTTTTAACTGAAAAAAAACTAACATTGAATGATAAAGATGGTCTGCAGCTAAGACTATAGGAAGTGAAAAGGCACGGAAGTGATCACCATATGGCAACCAGTTTAACGCCAAGATTGCTTGCCTGGAATCCAAGCTCATCAAAGATCATATAAAGGATTCCCTTCAAACCATAAAAGAGTCAGATCAGGATAATGAAAAAGCAAGCATGAATTTCCTGGGTCATCTACATATCTGATCACAAACATCCCCCTGAAACTAAACATGTCCTCCTCATATAATGATGCCTATGCCCTGAAAAATCTAAATATTCCCCAGTAATCCAATGTCCATAACTATTGTCAACTCATCGAGATTTTCAACTAAAAGAATAAGATATGGTTCAATCCCAGTCAATAATCCAGAAACAGAAAAAGCTTATACATCAATGATCAAGTGGAGTTTGCCAATAATGAGTCTCCATTAATTCTGCATAAAGATCCTAATGAGGTTGAGGAGAAGATGATCACATATTTGGCCAAGCAACATCTAAAAGTGCTTAAGGATCAGAAGGTTTGGCTATCCAATACAAAACTTTCCAGCAGCCCCAAGATCTTCTACATAGCTCTAGGTCATCCATGCAAAATTAGAGATGAGAGTGGTGCCTCTGATTTACTGCCTCATGAATGAAACCAAGAATGAGAACTATATGCCTGCCTTGAAGATTGTCAAAGAGGAGATGCAGAAGATGGTCTGGGAGGAGCAAGAGACCAAGTTGACGTCAGCAGAAAGGCCACCTAAGGATCCCATTGGTCCAATGAGTTTCAAGAACACAAAGCTAGCCCTGATTGAAATTGAGTTTGCACAATCTATACCATTCAGGTTATCCTTTGGATGTGCAACTCAAGGATGCTGCTTTCATCTTTTCCAAGCTGGCCTTTGGAAGAGGAAAACCTCAAGAAACTTTACAAGAATTACACCCCAGATACCTCAGTAATCACCAAGAAGATGATTAAAAGGTACCCTGTTTTATGCTCTCTGAAGAAGGATGATATATTAAAGGCAGTGAAGCTACTGGACATAGATGATTAAAATGAGGACCATAAGCAGCTAATGGCTGGACTAATTGATTACTTCAAGTGCCAGTGAACTAGGAAGTTTATAGAGAAGATATATGTTCCAGGGAAGAACAAGATCAGTTGGAACTATGTGGAATTTGACCTGGCTGAAGGTGCTAAAAACACTTATTCCCTAGAAAATTGGTATACCCACTTTTCCAAGTCAGTGAGGATTAGCAAGCCATCCTTTGGCAAGCTGTTTGTGGGCCTGAAGAAGTCAAAAGACAGGGTGGACAAGATCCTTAGAGTGTTAAAAACGGAGTGCCTCACTGTAGGGTTCCTGGTCACCAGTCCCCCAAATGTGTCCTTGGTCATAGCCAGGGACCTGGCTTGGAGGAGCCATTATTTCCTAGAAGTGGTAGGTGGCTTGCTAGAAGTTTATACTTAGCCTACATGACTGCAAACTCTTCCAGTACTTTTCCAATTACTAGGTGGGCATCCCCACCATGCACCTGTACTTCAGCAAGCGCTAACCCCTCTGTGGGCCTGTACCAGTCCTTCAACAACCTAGTAAACTCATTTCCTATAAACTCACTTCCCCTATCCGTCATCTCAAGATGCCTTGTTAATCTCTCCTAATCCTCCTGGGAAGACTTACTAGTGGCAAATAGACTACAACTTTGACAATATATATCTTCCTCCCCTTGACTAGGGTAAAAAATATGGGGTAGCTCACTCATAGGGTTTTTATTTTGATTACTGGAAAACTTAGGGGCAACAGCGCCCATGTTGACATTAAAAATGTCAAAAGTGGCCATGCTGACACTATAGTAAAGTGACGACCCAGTTTTACTTAATATTGTTGCTGGATGTCAACACTTTTTTAATTAACAAAATAAATTACCCTGAACATTTTTAATATAAAAATATTTTTTAAAATACATTATTATACTAAAATAACCCAAGAGAATTCAATAATGCAATAAAAAATTACTATAAATAATAAGAAATAGGAGATATAATCAACTATTTTTCAATTTACTATGTAAATTATAATCTTTATTATAAAATTATTTTTTATTACCATAAAAATCTTAAAATCCAATGAACCAAAAATAAAGATATTTTATATATAATAATAACTACAAAATATAGGAAAATTTCTATATTTAATTTTTTGTACTTCATATAAGAATAACTGAAAAATCTCATGTCTTAAAGATAAATTAACAAAACATAATATATTTCTTACTAAAACACATTAAAACTTTATCTGAAACTTTTACATTTATACCTAAAAAGATTAATACTATCCAAAAAAATAAAAAATAAAAGTTTAAAAGTAAAAAATATATAGGCAAAGCAAAGCAAAGTTTATTTGGCTAATTAAAGCCACCAGCAAGAGCAGTGGTGACATCTTCAAGGTACTTCTTAATCTCCGCCACCTTATACTTTTTCTTTAACACCTTCTGCATGTCCTCCTGGTAGTCTTGCTTCTTGGACTTTTGCTTCTTGGGGGCCACCCGGTTAGCCAGGTTGCAGAACTTGAAGACAGTCTGGGCCTGCTCCTCCTGTAGCTTAGAGAAGAACTTGTTATATTTGGGGTTGGTCCCAAACTTCACCTTCATGTGCTTATGCTAAACCTCAAGGCTAGAGGTGGTCTTTATCTCCCCTTTGAAGCAGGTGCCCTGGCAATTCCAAGGGGCAGTGGCCCCGCTCTTTCCTCTCTGAGCAATCACCTTCTTGCCCATCTATTGGCGCTCAAAGTAATCCAAGTAACCTTTAAAGATGATGGAGTGCTTCTTGATGTAAGTGTCCTCCAGGAGGGCCTCAAACCCAATCCCAGTATGCTCTTGGCGCACAAAAGCCAAGGCAGAAAACTGGGTGATGGCAAAGCAGCACTTCCCCTTACCATCATTAAGATACTTGTAAAAAAGGCCCTTCTTGCTCTTGAGATTCTTGATGAGGGCCTGTCTAAAATGGAATAAGCAGCCCTGGACTTCTCCATTGAAGGTGGCCTCAAAGGCTCTGAACTGAGCCTGCTCAAAGTCCATTATGATAACCTTTGGCTCAAGTGAGCGCGCATGAGCTAGCTGCTCAGCGGCTATGATGGACTCATCCTTCTCAGCAGAGGAGGGATTTGCCCTTGTGGCGTGAGTGGTAGGGGTGAGCTGGTTAGTGGGAAGGGAGCTCAAAGCATCCCAGACAATATTGAAGGCTCTGGTGTAGACTTCAGTCTTGGCACCAGGAAGGAGAAAGAAGACAAAGGGGATAACCTGGTCATTGAACTGCCCATGCAGGATCCAAAGCTGCTTGAAGATGGTTGGGCAAGTAGCAAATGTGCAGTCACACAGCCAGGTGGTAACAGTGTTCAGCTGCTCCAGGTTTTGGGTTGTGGTGTAGGCTATAATCCTATCCTCCACTTCCTGCCCATTGTCATGGAGCAGGAGCATCTCACCATCCTCTGTCTTCTTGAGGGCATCTGTGAGGATAAGTTCCTTGATGCTGGTGGCACTCTTGGCCAGGGGATTAAAGGATTGACGCCTATCACTTACAAACTTGGCCAACTGATTGTGAGTTGGAACCCTCTTCAAGTTGGTTGGTAAGAGGTGCTTGCAAGCAAGCACAGCCAGCTGGGTGGCAGAAAGATCTTTAAAGGTGGGCATCACCTGCACCAGATACCACTTGAGAAGGTGGGCTATGGTGGTATTTGGCATGATGCAGGTATGCTTTCCCTGGATGGTTTGGAACAGGTCCCAGCGCTCAGTGTTGAGCTGCACTGGGCAGGAACGGTCCTTGCAGGTAGAAATGGTGGCTCTTGAAGCCCCAGTTGGCATTGTTGCAGCTGAAGATATACCCATTGGTCACCATGGCTGGCCCACCCTTTACACTAACAATGGTAAAGTATTTGGGCAAGGAAGAGGGAACCTTGAATTTGCCATCAACTTTGCAGATGTTGTGGGCCAACAGAGGGTCCCAGGGGCCAGTAGGAGCATGGCAGAAGCCAAGGAAGTAATTGGGACAGGGCTTTGAATCATCCAAGATGAGCTTGAAGGGGGGAGTTTAGTGGGGATGGGGAAGCAAATGGGGGCTTATGGTGGTGCTCCTCATGTGCAGGAGACTTATCCTTGGGTGGGGTCTTTTTGCCTTGCCGCCGCTTCTTGGTTGGCTCCTTGTCAGAAGCCAAGTTGTAGGAACTGTGCTCTGTAAGAGAGCCATCAGATTTCTCTCCCCCAGTGGAGTGAACAGGGCTTTCTCAGGAGAGGGCTCAGGGGAGGGCTTTGGGGATGGTTTGGGGGTGGCCTTCTTAGATGAGAAAGGCTTCTTTTTGGTGGTTTTGGTTAGCTTTGAAGGACGCTTGGTTCCTTTGGGCTGTTTGGAAGTGTTTTTGTCTTAAAATAATAAGTAAAATGGTTAAAATAAATTAATGTATGTAAAGAACAAACAAAACAACTTGAAAAGCATAATATATAAAAAGTAAATCTTAGATGGCTTTTCTTGGTATTTAAAAGGTAAAAAATACTTGTATAGGTTTTAATTTATTATAGTTTTAAATAAAAAATTAAAAGATAATATATTTATGTGAAAGTATTATATTTAGATATAGATTTTATTTTAAAAATTAGAAAATATGAAAGAGAAAATTCAAAAATACAACATTTCAAAAAATGAGAAGTTTTTATTATGAAAAACAAAGTTTTATGTGAGAACTGAAAAGCATCAGCATTTTGAGTGACAATTAGTAAAAAAAGCTGAATTCTCACTGTCAATTACAAAAATTGTAGACATTATTTTTGGCAACATTGTCACTGTCAACATTTTTTTAAAAATTTACTATGTTTTTTCATAGTGTTGGGAATTTATACTGACTTTGTTCTACCTTGTTAACCTTGTCAATCCGCCAAGCCAATAATTGTAGAAGCTTCCAATATATTGCTATTAGGCCTAATTGATCTAAGAAGCCTTCATAGAGTAGATTTGAATCACTACTGCAAGAACAACCAGGAATACAATAAATCTCCAATTATGACTGGTTCCCAATTGGCTAGAGTTATTCCAGAATACTCTGGCAAACCGCCAGAATAGTACCTATGGGTTTCTCCGACTATCAAAAGCATATGATTGATTCACAAGCAAACCACCAGTGCTATTGCAAATCAAGGCAGGAAAAATTGCTCAAGAACAAAATAATATGCACTAAAAATAGAGTGATCAATTAGCGCCACCACCACTGGCACACTTATAGATTATGCTCTATTCTATGACAAACAAGTACCCAGCGCAGGTTACTATGATATGAAATCCCATGCCATTACATGGATGCCTGACTCTGGGGGTTGATGCAGTCAGTCTGGGGACAAAAAGACTGATCAAGCAAGAGTTAAAAGCGCCAGATGATCTTATCTTGGCAAAAGAGCGCAAGCTCAATAAAAGCCCTTCTATTTGACTAATGGAAGGCAGACAATAATAACCCTTGCCTACTGTAGAACCTTTTCACATTAGAAGAAGATATCCAAGTTCAAAGACTGTTGTCAGTACTTGAAGAACTAAGCAAGCCACTGCATAGTAAGCCGCTTGTAGTTGCCTCCCTTGCCATTGCTTGCCGTCACAGTGCCAAGGATAACCCAGACGTTGCAAGTAACGCTTGTTGCCATACAAGCTAATATCAACATAATGACAAATAAATCTTTATTACTCAACAAAGAGAACAATAATCAGACCGCCAGGTCTGAGAGCAGAACCAAAAGTTCTGGCACACAGTACACTTAATTAAATTTAAGTGGGCTAGCAAAATTTACTGTTTTCTGTGTGTTTTTGTTCACATATAAAATTAAAAAAATATGAAAATAAGTAAAAAAAGTACCAAGGTTCTTTATTTCTTTATTAAAAATTATATTTTGGGGGTGGTAATATGATATTTTACCATTGCGCTTATATGAAGTTGTTAAGAAGTTGTATTCAAGTATTGAAAAGGGTAAAGTGTTGACAACGTCACTTACAATATTATTTTTATGAGGTGGCATATTAATCTAGGCTTAATTGCGCCACTCTAATTTTCTTAACTCCACCCCAGGAGATGATCATGAGCAAATAAACAACATTTACGAGTGTCAAAATTTTTTTAATAATTAATTATATAGTAACTTGCATAGTAACTCACACTTAAATTATTGGATCACCATTAGCCACCAATCCACTTAATATATTAAAGCCATAATAAGTGCCACATAAATGGTAGGATACATCATTTCGAAAATGGCATCTCAAAAAACGCCATCTCAAAATACAGCATCTTGAATTACTGCTATCTTGATTTACTAGTAAAAACGCCATTTTGATTTACAGCATTTTGACTAAGAAAAAACAGTTCTTAAATTTTAGATTTTTTGAACTCCAAAAACTACCCAAAAAATTCCCAAAAATAAAAATTCAAAAAACATTTCTAGGCTTTAAAAAGCCTCAGAATTCCAAATCTATAACAAAAAATGGGGGCAAAGTAGCAACAAGGTTGTGTAAAGTCCAAAAGTTAAAATAATCCCAAAAAACAAGCATTTTCATATATTTTAACTATAAACTATGCTCTAAAATCAACATATATTTGTACCAAATACCAAATAAAATTAAAATAATGATAAAAGTAAAGGAAATAATAGAGAAGATAGAGTGGTTTTTATTGAGGAAGGATTATACATTAGTTGAAAGAGCAACTGAGATAGCTTGGAGATGCTCAAGCTTGCTATCCTTGGGATAGTAGGCAAGGACCACCTGGCTAATCTCTGTATACTTTTTCACTGCTTTGGAAGCTTGGGGGATCATCCTTGGTCTTGATGCCTGTTTTAAAGAGGCAGGCGGAGATGGCCTGCTGGGTTTTGAGATGCACCATGATTTTGTTGAACTTGGGCTTCTGAACCCAGACCCTTGTGGCAAATTGACTATGCCATCCTTCAAGAGAAGAGGTGGTCTTGATTAGGCCATCTTTTACCTGCTTAAAGCAGTTCCACTGGATTGAGTCACCACCCTTTCTGATGCGGTGTGCTCCTTGAAACACTCCAACCCATTGAGTTTCAAAATACTCTATGAATGGAGCAAAGGCTGCCTGGTTGGCAATAATGTAGGGATGGAGGAGGAGGGCGTTGTAGAAGGCATTTGTCTCCTCCTTCTGCACAAGGGCAAGGGCAGCAAAGCAGTTGAATACATCCTTTGCTTCCTTTGTGCCTTCAGTGTAGACCAGATATGAAGTGCAGAGCACTTTTGAAGGTGGCAGCAGAGTGCCTGGCAAAAGTGAAAGTAGCATCCCTGAGGGGAGCTCTTGAAGACTCTAATAAAAGCATTGGCTTTAGCCTGCTCAAAATCTACTATCAGGTATTCATGGTATGGAAGGCTTTCAGGCTTTTTCTTGATTGGGGTGGCTTCCTCTGATTGGGCCTTTTTCTTGCGCCCTCTAGTCTCCTTTGGCTCCTCTTCAATAGTTGGGAGGATCTCATCCAACTTGGCCTTTAATATTGTTAGAGCCCGGACAAAAGTTTCATGCTTCTTATTTGGGAGGAAAAAGAAGACCAGGGGAAGAACAAGATTGCCAACCTGCCCATGGGTATTCCAAAGCTGGCTAAAGAGCTTTAGGCAGGTTTAGAATTTCCATCTGCAAGCCAGGTCTTGCATTTTAAAAGGTTGTGAAGATCCTGGGAGGTATCAAAGCAGATGATCCGCTCTGGGGCATGTTGCCCATCATTGTGAAGGAGAAATCTCTCTTCATGCTGTGAAAGCTTTTGCTCTTCAGTTAAAATAAACTGGTCAATTGATGTAGCACTGACACCTTCAGTGCTCAGAGCATATTTCTGGTCAGTGAGATATCTCTGAAGTTTTGAGGTGCCACCAACAGTTGCCAGTTGGGTATCATTTAGATTAATGAGTGCATTGTTTACAACCTCAGTTGCAGTTTGGTCTTTGGTGGTTGGTATGACCTGGCAAAGAAACCAGCGGATCAGTTGATACAGTGGATAAAAGGGCTTGGCACAGTCATGCCCAATAGTCAGGGCTTTAAAACAAGTGAACCCATGGGTGTTAAGTCTAGCTGGACAGCCAATGTTATCACATTTGAAGTGATGCTGACAGATGGGCTTCTTCTTGTTGTTGCAGCTGAAGCTGTAGCCCTTGTGAACAAAGCCAGCACCCCCTTTCTTTGTCATAATTGGATAGCTGACAGGGTATGTGGCAGGCACAGCAAATGTGCCATTTCTGTTGCATACATTATGGATGGTATTAAGATCCCAGAGCTCAATTGGCTCATCTGCAGGAGCACCAGGCTCCTGATCCTGCTCTTCTTCATCCTCAGGCTCTGAAGTGGGGTCAGAGTGGCAGTTAAAGTTGAAAAACTTCTCTTGAGGGTCTGACAAGGAGTAAACAAAATGAGAATGGGGAGGGGTTGGGCTTGTTTCCTCAGGCTCTGTTGAGGGCGTAGGGGTCTTGGGGGGAGCTTTAGCCTTAGCAGGCTGCTTTTTAGGGGTAGTTTTGGCCTTTTTGGCCTTTGGAGGAATGGTCTTGGACTTTGAGGCCTTGAAGGCCATGGACGCAGCTTTGTTGATGGACTTGGGAGGCATCTAAAAGAGAATTAGTATCAAAATATGAGCAATTTGGGGGTTGTTTTTAAAGAGAAAATCAAGAATATTTTTAGTATAAAAGTATCAATTTTTTACATAGAATTGTAGAGGAGATCAAATAATATATACTATCAAAATTTCTATGTTTTTTTTGAAAAAATAATTTTTTTATTAGTAACGCAAGTAGGCAAAACTTTGAGTTTTGACTGAAAACTTGCTCTCAAGATGGCGTTTTTGAAGTGACGTAATTGAGGTACCGTAGCTCAAAAACATAGTGTTTTTGACCATTTTTATATTAAATTAACAAATTTACAGTGGAGCTACCTCAACTGGGCCAAAGAGTAAAACTTGAATTTCTCCAAAACTAGCTTATACAACTGGGGTTAAAAAGTACCCAGTTGTTTAGAGGAGATAAAAATATATATATTTGCAAATTTTCATATGTTTTCTTACATTTTTTATTAATGTTGATTTTGACGTGAAACTATACTTCTGAAAAGTGGAAAGCAAGAATTGTGGTGGGGGAATTGATATAGCGTAGCCTGGCGTCATATGTAATTTCTCCTTATTTTCCCCTATCTATTGTGCGCATCAAATCAATTGGGTGATGTGTAACTCGATGGAATTCAAAGTGATGTAAATTGAAATGGTGTAATCACCCTCTTCCATATTAAAATCACTATTAAAATATTTTTATTCATGAAACTCTTACAAATGTATCCATGTATAATAAAGTTATAAATTACATATAACAAAACTGGTTTTTTTACCCAGCAATGACAATCACTAGAAGGACTATCATGGTGGCGTCTTTTTAGGTTGTTCCTTTTATAAGTGTCTTATATTAATACTATAGGAATATCTTCTGGCACTATACCACAGGCTTTATTTTAGTTTGGGTATAAGCTTATTTCAGTTTAAGATAGATGGTGTAATTTTAAATGTCGTAAAGTCAAGATGGCGTAAACACGCCCCACACTAAGTGTTTTCATATGTAAATAAAGTTAGCAAAATAAGATTTAATTAATCTGACTTGAAGTGACAGAATTGAGATGGCATAAATTTGAGATGCTGTATTATAAAAGTATATGTAAATTTTAACTATTTTATTGTTTATTTTATTTTTTTGTGATTCAAAATCACTAACTCAAAAAACGCCATCTCAAATTAAATTTGAGATACATTTTTTGAGATGCTGTTTTTGAAATGGCGTGTTGTACCACATAAATATTTATAACATGAACATTTTAAAAATCAAATGTATGTTCACTGTCTTTTTCAATATAATAATCCAATAAAAAATATTTTTAAATGTACACTTATTTTTTTACTGTAGATACTTCAGTTTTGTTATTAAAAATAAGTTTGGCTTAAAAATTGTTGACATTAACACTTTTACATTGTGAAAACAAATAAAAAATAAACTAATTTTATTAGTAAAAGTAAAGGAAAAATAAGGTTAAATTGAGTTTTTTATTAAGCTTAATATTAAATTGTGTTGAGATGGCCACAATTTTGTCGTATTTTCTGGGTTTGCAACCCTGAACACTTTAAAAAAGAATTAAGCTAGTGAGACTAGCAAAAAACATAGGGGATTTAGAGTTTCAAGTCAACATGGCCATGTCAACACTTTTTTACATGGCCATGTTGACATTATTATTGTCAACATGGGCACTGTTGCCAATTTAGGCAGGGGTTGTAATAGGCTTTTATTCACAGTCAGAAGGAAGATCCCCTTAGAAACCTTCTGAAATATTGCCTGGGTATGGGAAACAATATATGTTTGCAAATACTTGGAGTCCACCAATAATCTCTTGGACTCCTTGTACTTGGTCTTGGGCTCCTGCACCTTTGTCTTGGGATCCTGCGCTCTGCTCCAGCTCTGGTTCCTTATCCTCAGCTCTAGTGTGACAGATCTAGGTCCAACCAGTCCATCCTACTATTATCCTGCCCTTGACTCTTATTGCCATTTCTCCCTGTGACAAAGCTTTGAGGAGCTTTGTCTCTAGGGAGGCAATTTAATTGGACAACACTTTGTTATCATCCCGCCAATAGGCCATAATCTCAACGCTCTTTTCCTCCCTTACCCTTAACACCTCGATTTCACAATTTGCCTTTGCTTTCAATTGTTGTAAGATTTTGTTCCATCCTACTAACAGGTTCCAGGAATCCCACACATAGATTTAGTTTCCTTGGGCAGGAGTCCCTTCTTTTGCAAAGTAATCAGAGTATAACTGTTTAAATGCAGCCTTTACTTCCACCAAGAACTCCTCTGGCACAGTCTTGGTGACCTCCAAGCTTGCCAAAGCTTCCTCCAACAACCTTGTAGGAACTTCTTTCCTGGCAGCAGCAGTTTCCACACAAAGTACTCCAAATTTGGCCCTTTTAAAATTTAACAAAGAAGACATAATAATTGAAAAGATAGTTGAGGGGAAAGTGTCAAAATCAACAATATATATTTATTAAAGTTTAGCTGTTTTTGCTTATATACCATTTGGGGCATATTTGGCTGAAAACCCCTCTGGTTCCTGAATCAACCTATGATTCATCTCACATGATCTATGACATTTGAGTCATCCAGACCTGGATCTTTACCTAAAAGATCCCAATATTTCTCAACCTATGAGAATCAACCTACAATGGGAAGAAGTCACCTGACTCCATTAATCCAAATGTACTAGTTCAGCATGGAGCTTCCTCAGCTCCCAGCGCCAAAACCCTGTGGATTAAACATTCCAAAACTCAGCTATCAATGTTCCAACTGGGAACCAGCTGATCAAACCTGAATTCCTAGGTATCCTTGCCTTTATTTAGCTATCTTCACATTTAATGGTCTTTTGCCTTAAAACCCATTATAATGCTCCAAAACTTGAACCAGGTGCCACTGCAGCGCCCAGCAATTTCCCCAGGTGGCGCCTTGGCGCTTCTCACCCAATGAATTTGCCTAAGCGGCGCTTTTACCCCAAAATTTAGGGGTTTGCTTTTGATTATCCTTAACCAAACTCCTTGACACAGTCAAGGCAATTTAACCAATATAATTAAATCCTCATTAATTATGTTCCTGTATATTTATTAATTAATCTTCCCAATTAATTAAACCGTTTTTGAGACGCCCAGTCTCCCAGATTGACTCAGCCAATATGGCCTTCTGTTCTTTTATTGGACATAGATATCTAGTTTTCAGGAATCTTTACCTTAAGACTTCCAATCCAACCTATCTACATGCAAAAATCAGTAAAAACAGAGCAACTTTATATTTTGGAATATTTATTTGGCAAATACTTAACAGTGACTTTTGTACGGTCACATTTAGCTTCTTTATCTTGGACTTCTGAACCATTAACTTGGTCTTCAGCTCCTTCTGTAGTCCTTGTGGCCTTTGTAATCCACTTGATCCAGTCCCTGAAAAGCCCCAGATAGCTTCCCCTTTTATAACCCCTTGTTTCAGACCAAATTCTCTCTCAGACTCTGGTTTTCCCAAGCTTAAACTATCCAGTTTTTCTCTCTTTATAATGTATTAACCTTTAAAACTTACTTCAGTTAATAAAAGCCCTAAATTTTCTGCTTCTGCACCTCATTTTTTAGGCTTTAACTCTTAAGTTAAAGACCTCAAAACACTGATCAAATAAACTTCAACTTGAAGTCAATCAAATGCCTTGATTCAACAGTTTTGCCAAACAGTTCCCTCAAACAACTTGCTCTTGACTATGGTTCAAACCCAAAGCTGTCTTGCTCCAGATAAACAACTGCTTTGTGTTTCAAACAGGTTTGCCATAATTCCTGTCATGTTTCTTTCATGTCCTCCCCAAAGGGAAGGCTGTTTTAATTAATCATATTTGATGTTTACAATTAATTTAAATCTTTCAGTACTTTTTAATATTGAAATTTTGAATTGGGAGTGTGAGATTAGGCTGATTGACCACAAATAATCAGGCTAATCATTGCACACAGATCTTAACAGTTACACACTGTATTATCACTGGTCATCATTATATTAATAGATATGGCAGTTATACACCATTTAATTGCTAGTTTATTATAATAGATGTAACAATTGTACGCTGTATTATCATTTGGTTATCACTTAATCAAGTGTAGTTATTATATGCTGTGTAACTGTTAGTTTATATTGATAGATGTAACAATTATACGCCATATTATCACTGATTGTCCCAATGTGGTGTGATTATACACCGTATATTGCTTGCTTTATTATAATTGATGTATCTGTTATACGCCATATAAATGTTAGCCAATATAGTGAATATCACTGATTACACAGTGTGTAATCACTAAATCATCAATTGTATATCACCTATTCTACCCTACTGGATGTTGTATCAACTCAGCCCCACACAGCCTTATGGAATTATATGTTCATATCAAACAAGTGATATACAAATGGCTAAGAAATACCAAGTTTGGATCAGTATTACACGGCGTATAATTGGGTTCCTTATCAGCTTGGGTCAGTATTACACAGCAGATAATCCTCTGAGTCACTAATGGATCAAGTCTGTTATTATATGGTGTATAATCCCTAATTTGACTTGTTGCATTAATAAGCAGAAGGTTTGCTAACCAGAAAAGGATCACTGATTAAGCCCTGCAAATGGAATACTGGAATTCTACCTTCCAATGTAGGAGGGCTGAACAGGGACAATTCCTAAGCATCAACTAAATACAGCGTAGTTCCCCAGTGCAATAATAGACATGTAAGATACAGCCAATCAACAAATGATAGTAGGCTAGCTCAAGAAGAGCGTAGGCTGTAGCTGAAGTGCCATGTACGCCTGCTAAGGCCAGTAGCATATCACGTGCCAAGGACAGCCAATCAGGATAGGTGCAGCCAGAAAAGATGGAGCTATTGCAAAGGTAGCCACTGAGAGCTGTCTGAAAGGACAAGAACAAGGGTTGTTGCAGTATATATTGATATAGACACCTGAAAGGATGAAAACAAGTTCATAGTTACATCTGGATAGATTGCAGCCGCTGGCTAGATTGTACTCCAGTATCAATAAACATAATTATCTTCTAAGTTCTATTCTATTGTAGTCTGTAGTGCTCTTGCATAGGATTAGATAGAGTAAATTGACAAGGCTAACATCTATCTGTAGCTTTGAACATATCAGCAATAACACAAGTTGCTCAACAGGGAGTTAATATTTAAGTATTTTAAAGTTGATTACCTTGTTTTTATCACTATTTGTGTTTATATTGTTGTTGTTGTTTGCTCTGTCTTCTAATCATCATATTATATATTTCTACTTTAAAGTTAGAATACTTTCATCTATTTCTTACCTTTCAAACTCCTGCTTATGTCTTTGCTGCTCTCCAGTTTCACATTGCTGATCTACAACTTCTGTTGGGCTTTGCGGCTCTCCTTTCTCCAGGTTCTTCTTAGGTCTTCTCCAGTTTCTCCTTTTCTTGGCTGTTTCCCTCCCTGATGATCTTCACATTTATGAGAAAGACAAGCCTATATAATAAAGAACGTGTGAAGAGTAGGCTTTAAGCCACAATTCTAAGTGGTTTCTTCCCTTCAATCTTTTATCTAATTTAAAACTTGAGATCTTAATTTTTAGAAATTTATACATTTTTATTAAAATTCATTTTAAAGTTTAGCCTTTTCTTTCTTTAAACAAATGGAACTTGTAAAACAACAAGCCTTAAGCTTTTTGTATCCATTATTTTCCCTTAAGGAATCTTTCAATAGTTATATGTACCAATTTGCTGATGGAGAATATCCTAATATTGACATTCCCTTAGTTACAAATTGTTCACTATTAAACACTTTATTTTATCTTCTTTGGTTATGGTTTTTAAACTTAATTACTCCTTTTGTGATCCAATACAGGTTTTTAGCAGGTTTCTGTAAGATTATTTTACAGACAGTTCCTACGTTTTTATACCTTTAAAATTTGAATTCTAATGCCTTGCACACTCTAGTGTATAACCTTGCTCCATTATAGGCAAGACCTTAAATTATTTTGGCTTCTCATGTGATTGACCCAGTCAATACTTTTTCCATCTCTTCTATCATCTTTTCAGGCTTGTTTTTCTCTATTATTATTGTGAAATTGTTATCTCTAGTAGTTTTCTTACTTGGTGGGATATATGATAAAGTTTTTTTGTAATAAGGAGGGGCATACTCCTACTTCCTACACCAACCAAACATTAGTTCTCAATACCTTAGCTCATAGTTCACCATCCCCTAGTATTTTTAACACTTTAGCTTATACACAGGCCCACTTTACTGCTTATGGATCTGAGTTCTCCACCAACTCCCAGAAGGTCATCTATCTTGCAGAGAAGCTCACTGGTCACTATAGAGATTGGTTTAGCTCTCACTCAATACACAACCCAGGTATCCTCCAGAACTATGACCTCTTTGTCAGTTTACTCCTATCCTTCTCTGGAGAAGACAAAGAGTCATCCACTCCCTCTGCTTCTCGTTTTGAAGGTCTCACACAAGGTTTGCTCCACTTGGCAAATACAACCAGAAGTTTTGCTCTCTTCAGTCAAGACTACAAGTCTATGACGCTGAGGCTTGTAGCTTCTACAAAATAGGCTTCAACAGATTGCTCCAGGAATTTTTGGTCCACCACAACCTTCTTAACAAACTAGAACCTCTTATCATAGAGGTGGTTAAGTGGAACCAAAACCACCTTTCCTCAAAAACACATTCTTCTTCTAACCTATGCCCTGCAGCTTGGTTGTTTGTACCAGACAAGGTACCGCTTCCTTCAAACCCTCCACCTGGCACTGAGCCAAAGTCTGGGGGAGGTTTTTGCCTTACTGCCGAGGAAGTCCTTAGAAGAAGGAACAATTACCTCTGCTCTTACTGTGGATTAAAGGACCATCTTCTACCAGCCTGACCTCTCTCCAAGTGTTCCCTCTTTGTCAACAAGACCTCCACTCTCACTTTGCTCTCCCTTATCAACACTTCCACGTCATCTACCGTTTTGGTAACTATTCATGGACCTTTGGGAAAGATAAAGGTCCTTGCTCTTCTCAATACTGGCGCTTATACCAACTTCATTGAGTAGAAACTTGCTAAACTAATTGGACTCTCCGCTTCCAGGTCCCTTGACGTTAAGGTGGGAAACAGCACTATCATTGGAGCCACATCTATCCTCCAACCTGTCACCATCAACTTGGAGGGCTCTCCATTCCACGTCACATGTAACTCCTCTCCCAGCTTATCCTTCCTGTTCATCCTTGGATTCCCTGGTTGAGAGAGTCTTTGCTTAACTTCAATCACCTGAACAACAAAATTTCATTTACATGCAATGATGTTGTCAAATTGCTTCCCCTTGTATTGGGTACTCTTTGCCCAAGTCCCTCCAAGATGAACCTGACTACCATCTCTAGTACAATCTTGGATACTCTTTCCTCCAAGAACGAGGATGGATTACCTTATTTTTATTCTGACTTCAAGGATTGCTTTAGTGAAGAAGAATGCAATCTGCTACCTCCTCATAGGCCCTACAATATTCAGATAAACCTTAAACCAGGCACCACTCCTCCCTGGGGAAGGCTTATCCATCTCTCTGACCCAGAAAACACTCTACTAAAGAACTACATCAATGAAGAACCCTCCAAGGGTTTCATCTCTTGATCCACGTCTCCATGCTTCTCTATCATCTTCTTTGTTGGTAAATCAGATGGCTCTAAGAGCCCTTGTGTAGACTATAGAGCTCTCAACAATATCAAAATCAAGCATAGATGCCCTATTCCCTCTGCTGAGGCTTTGACCAATTGCCTTGCTGATAGTTATGTATACACTAAGTATAAGGTCTCATAGTTTGGGGAAGGTGGTTATAGACTAAAGCTTTAATACTGTTGATATTTATGTTGGTCAAATACAAAAAGGTAGGTAAAGTTTGTAGTAACAACTGGACTAGGGCTCCTAAAAGCTTGTAGGAGGTAAAATAAGGACTGAGGCAATTGATTAATCCTAAGAAAATAAAATAGAACCCAGTCTTAATGACTGAGGACTTGGTCAAAAAGTTGATTTCTAAGTCAGGGAATTGCTCACCACTAGTTGGAGGGTTAAAACTATCAATAATCAGATTGTGTGTATTATTATAGAAACTACCTAACTGGTGAAATAGAAAGTCAAAGGAATCATAAGATCAAAGAAAGAAAAGAAATAAGTTTAACTAAATTAAAAAGGAAAACACAAGCCACAAAACCTAACAAGTACCTTTTTTGAGGTGCAAGTCAAACAATCTCAACTTACTGTTGAGATTGGAAAACCAAGCCTTTTATTTACTTGGTATTCAAGGTGCAGAAATGAGGTGAGATACTTAACCAAGATTGGTTATAGAAAATGGTGGAAGAAAAACAACCGCAGAAACACATGTTTCTTATGGTTTAAACTTAAAAAGTTAGAGCCCGGTGTAAAGGAGACAACAGAAGGACGGTGGTACTTGGCAGGAGGTCAGAGCAAGAGCAAAAAGCAGAAGAGTGGGAAAAGCCTGGTCCAAGGATGCTGGCGTAAGCGTGAAAGCAAAAAAAGGTATTCAGGTTTTGGATTTGAAATATTATTACTAACATCTTAGGTCCGCGGTTTGAAACTTGATCAGACAAAAACAAGGTAAGCTTTGAACTTAACACTAACTGTAAAAAATAGAAAGAATGTTGTCAGTCAAAGGAGAATGAAAATAAGGAATCTTTCTGAATAAATGAGCCAATCTTAACCCAATTCTTCAAAAGTAAAATAATGGAGTCCAAGGAAAAAACTAGCAGCAAAAAATAGAAAGGAGAATCCTGACACTAAGATTGACCTCCAAAGCGCTTTCAACCAGATCAGAGTCTCTCCTGGCCACAGATGGAAGACCGCGTTATGTACCCCATTTGGGTTATACAAGTACAATGTAATGCCCTTTGGGTTATGTAACGCTCTGTCAACCTTTCAGGCCTTAATGAATGAGGCACTTCTTCCCTCCCTTAACAAGTTTGTTGTTGTCTATCTTGACAATATTCTTATATACTCCTCTTCTATTGACAACCATGTCACCCACATCCACCAGGTACTCCAGAGACTTTGATAATACAGCCTGTTTGCAAAACCTTCTAAGTGCTCATTCTTTTGCACTGAGGTCAATTTCCTTGGCTATGTTGTCACCCAAAACGGTTTTGCTGTCTCTCTTAGCAAGGTGGATGCTATCCAAAGCTGGCCTGTTCCCAAGACTTGCTCACAACTTAGTGGTTTCCTTGGATTGGCAAACTATTGCCGTAAGTTTGTGGAAAATTTTTCTTCTTTAGTTTTGCCTCTCACTACCTTTACTTCTCCTTCTGTTCCTTTTGTCTGGACTTCTTAGGCCCAGCTTGCATTTGATGCTATCAAAGCAGTCTTTTTCTCCACTCCTGTCCTCCTGATGCCTGATCCTTCCAAGCCATTCTTGGTTGAGACTGATGCCAGCAACTATGCCATTGGTGGTGTTCTCCTTCCGCTTGGGGGGAATGGGATGCAACACCCTGTTGCATACTTCTCTCAAAAACACCTTCCAGCTGAACAAAACTACCCCTTACAAAACAAGGAACTTCTTGCCATCATCAAAACACTCAAGCACTGACGTCACTATTTTGAGGGACTTTACAAGCCTTTCCTTGTTTATACAGACCATAAGAACTTGCTTCACTTCACTGAGTCACACTGCATTTCCCAAAGACACGCTAGATGGGTACTGGAGCTGTCAAATTTCTGCTTCAAGCTTGTGTACAAGAAGGGTATACTCAATACCCTACCTGACGCACTTAGTTGTCATCCTTTATTATCTGATGTTGACAAAGACTATAAACTCCTTAACACCAAGATATTCCTCCCACCTGAGAGCTTTCTGAAACTCAATGTTATCAGTACTACACCCCCAATATGCTGAAGCAAATCCACAAATCCCAGCTTTCCAATCAAGCCTTGTCTCAGATCATTGATTCTCTTACAAACAATAAGATGTTCACAAATTCTTCCTTCTCCCTGATAGATGGTGTGTTGTACTTCAATAACCTTTTGGTATTCCCTTCTCTGGACCTTCAACAGCTTCTAACCATCACGTTCCATTATTCCCTTGCTGCAGGCCACTCTGGATATAAGAAACCCCTTTCTAAACTCCTCAATCACTTCTGGTGGCCAAAGATGTCCACATTTGTTAAGTCATATGTCAGTAGTTGCCTAGTTTTTCAGAGAAGCAGACACTCCACCCAGAAACCTGTGGGTCTTCTATGCCCCCCTCCCAGTCCCTGAAGGTCCTTGGCAGTCTGTCTCTTTGGTTTATATTGTCCAGCTTCCTCAGTCCAAAGGTTTTGACGCCATACTGGTCATTGTAGACAGATTCTCAAAGCAGGCTATTTTTGCTCCCTGTAATTTTAACATTACTGCAAAGCAGACTGCTTCCTTTTTTGTTAAAAATGTCTTCATCCACCATGGTACTCCAAGAGATATTGTCTCTGACCGTGGACCACAATTCTTTTCCCTGTTCTGGAAGGATTTTATGACTCAGCTAGGTGTCCATCTTTCTCTTAGCACTTCCTAGCATCCCCAGTCTGATGGGCAAACCAAACGTACAAACCAGACACTAGAATTTTTACTTTGCTATTTTTCCAACAAACAACAAGACAATTGGGCTTCTCACCTACCTTTGTTCCAGTATTCCTACAATTCTACTCCTCATTCCTCTACCAAGATGACTCTTTTCATGGAATATTTAGGCTATACTCCTGCCTTTGTCCCTTCTGTCACACTCCTCTGTCTGTTCCCTGTTAGCCAAGGAGTTTCTTGTCCAGCTAAAACTCATCCAGAATTCCTTAAAGGAGAATCTCTCTAAGTCTATTGAGGTTTACAAGGTCCAGGCCAACCATCATTTTCAGGGGGGAAGAGCATTCAGGTCAACAACCTAGTATATCTAAATACAAAGAATCTTCCTATCAGATGGCCCTCTCATAAACTTGGCCCGCAGTTCATAGGGCCTTTTATTGTAGCAGAAAGAGTTGGAAAGGTTGCATACTGTATCCAAATTCCTCCAGGGTATTGCATTCATCATGTCTTCCATGTGTCCCTCCTCAAACTCCAGACTTCTCCTCCTCCTTCTCATCAGAACAACAAAGCACCTCCTCCTCACATGGTCCAAGGAGCCCTGAGTATGAGGTTGACTCCATTATCAACCATTGTTACCACTATGGTAAACTCCAATACTTGGTTCTTTGGAAGGGATATTATGTTGGGGAGAGTTCTTGGGAGCCATTGTCCAACCTTGAAAACTGTCCTGATGCCATCAACTCTTATATCCAAGAACATCCTGTGCTTAGATCTGGAGGGGGTAATGTCATGCCCTGCCCCAAAGGGCAGGCTCTTTAAATTTATCATATTTGATGCTTATAATTGATCTAAATCTTTCAATATTTTTTTAAATATTGGAATTTTGAATTGGGAGTTAATATTTAAGTATTTTAAAGTTGATTATCTTGTTTTTATTGCTATTTGCGTTTGAATTGTTGTTGTTGTTTGCTCTGTACTCTACTTATCCTATTATATATTTCTACTTTAAAGTTAGAATATTTTCACCTATTTCTTACCTTTCAAACTCCCACTTACGTCTTTGCCACTCTCCAGTTTCACATTGCTGATCTACAACTTATGTTGGGCTTTGCGGCTCTCCTTTCTCCAGGTTCTTCTTAGGTCTTCACCAGTTTCTCCTTTTCTTGGATGTTTCCCTCCCTGCTGATCTTCACATAACTGAGAAAGACAAGACTATATAATAAAGAACTTGTGAAGAGTAGGCTTTAAGCCAAAATTCTAAGTGGTTTCTTCCCTTCAATCTTTTATCTAATTTAAAACTTTAGATCTTAATTTTTAGAAATTTATACATTTTTATTAAAATTCATTTTAAAGTTTAGCCTTATCTTTCTTTAAACAAATGGAACTTGTAAAACAACAAGCCTTAAGCTTGTTGTATCCATTATTTTCCCTTAAGGAATCTTTCAATAGTTATATGTACCAATTTGCTGATGGAGAATATCCTAATATTGACATTCCCTTAGTTACAAATTGTTCACTATTAAACACTTTATTTTATCTTCTTTGGTTATGGTTTTTAAACTTAATTACTCCTTTTGTGATCCAATACAGGTTTTTAGCAGGTTTCTGTAAGATTATTTTACAGACAGTTCCTACGTTTTTATACCTTTAAAATTTGAATTCTAATGCCTTGCACACTCTAGTTTATAACCTTGTACCATTATGGGCAAGATCTTACAGTTTCTCTGGCAAATCTCAAGTGCTTTTGCCTATGTTTTACATAGGGGATTTTCAAACCCTTGATTTTTCAACATTTCTCCAAGTTTCCCAAATTTTCTTCATCATTTTACAGCTTTGAACTCACCTGTTGCTTGCCTTTTGCCTCTCCTAGTTGTTCTTGGAAAAATTTGATCATTCATCTTTACAGTTTCTCCATTCTTTTTCCAGCCTCTTTCCAGCTTCATTACACTCAATCAAGTCTTAATAAAATAAAGTTTAGATACTTTAAGTTATTTCTTTTTTTTCTTTTCTAAATCATATGATAACTAATATAATCTTTATATCATGTTATTGGCAGCATTAAATCATTATTCAACTACTTCTTTCATATAATTTTCTTTCTCAAGAATCCAAAACCAGAATTCTAGCTCCTGTATTTAGTCCTACTAGTCCTGTACCATCACTTTCTGGTCCTTCAGCCAGTTTTTCAACAACATCTTCTAGTTCTTCAGCCTAGCCAGCAATCAGTCCATCACAGTCATCAAACAGCTTATTTTAGTCGCCAAACAGCTTAAATCAGTCCTTCAGCTACCCCTGCATCCTGATCCTTTGGTCCTTTGGACATTCCTGTATCATGACCAGCTACTACTGCATCAAGATCTTCTGGTCCTTTGGTCATTCCTTCATGTTTCCAAACTTTAACATGAATCAACAGCACCTCAACTAGTCTTCACTGTGATCATATAGTCCTTCTTACTAGTCTTCACTGCTGATCCCATACTATGAACCACCTTGGTCCTAAATCTCAGTCTTTGTTACCAAAACCTGAAGACCCAGGTTTTTAAGTCTGGGCTTTCAGTTGCAGAGTAATCATCTCTACTTCCCAGAGGCCTGATCACACCAAGTTCTGCAGCTTGCTTCCCCAAGCAAACCACCTTGGTGACACCTCCAAGAAAATCTATACCCTCCAATGCTTACTTTGGGATCTCCCCAAAGCTCCCATAGGGGCATAAACAAGGACAACCTACTAGTCCATTAGGTAGGATGCTTGCTCACAGACCTCCTGTAAGCGTATCAGGGTATGTAGAGCCCTCAGAGCTCCTCCTCTCCCTGGCAGCCCATGTTACCTTCCAGGGGTCCAAAACATTCCCCAGCCCTGGTAGCCAAATTATCTACCATGCTGGCACACTTTCCTACCCTGGCAGCCCATGTTACCTGCCAGGGTCTAAATAACATTTAGCCTGTATAGCACACACTACCCATAAGACTAGACGGCAAAAGCTCCCATGTCACATTAAAAATGTTGACAGTGGCCATGTTGACACTTTTGATATCAACACATTAGTAAAGTGAAGACCTGGTTTTACTTAATGTAGTTTCCTGGATGTCAACACTTTTTTAATTAACAAAACACTTTACCCTGAACATTTTTAATATAAAAAATATTTTTACCTACTTTTTTATACTAGGTTGACCCAAGAGAATTCAAAAAACCAATAAAAAATTATCTTTAGTAATAAGAATAAGGAGATATAATCAACTATTTTTTAATTTACTATGTAAATTATACTCTTTGTTATAATTTTTTTTATTCCCATAAAAATTAAACTCTGATGAACCAAAAATAAAGAAATTTTATATATCATAATAACTACAAAATATAAGAAAATTCTAATTTTAACTTATTATACTTTATATAAGAATAACTGAAAAATCTCATATCTTAAAGATAAATTAACAAGATATAAGATATTTCTTACTAAACCACATTGAAACTGCATCTGAAACTTACCATTTATACCTAAAAAAATTAGTACTATCCAAAAAATTAAAAAATTAAAAGTTTAAAATTAAAAAATATATAGGCAAAGCAAAGTTTATTTTGCTAATTAAAGCCACCAGCACAAGCAGTGGCAACATCTTCAAGGTACTTCTTAATCTCTGCCACCTTATACTTTTTCTTTACCACCTTCTGCACGTCCTCCTGTTAGTCCTGCTCCTTGGACTTTTGCTTCTTGGGGGCCACTTGGTTGGCCAGGTTGCAAAACTTGGAGACATTACTGGCCTGCTCCTCTTGTAGCTTCTGGAAGAACTTGTTGTATTTGGGCTTGGACCCAAACTTCACCTTCAGGTGCTTGTGCACACTTCCAGGCTGGAGATGGTCTTCATCTCCCTCTTGAGGCAGGTGCCCTGGCAATTCCAAGGGGAAGTGGCCCCTCTCTTTCCTCTCTGGGAAGTCACCTTCTTTCTCACCCATTGGTGCTCAAAGTAATCCAAGTAACCTTTGAAGATGATGGAGTGCTTCTTGATGTAAATGTCCTCCAGGAGGGCCTTAAGCTAATCCCAGTATGCTCTGGGCGCACAAAAGCCAAGGCAGAAAACTGGGTGATGGCAAAGCAGCACTTCCCCTTACCATCATTAAGATTATTGTCAAAAAGGCCCTTATTGCTCTTGAGATTCTTGATGAGGGCCTGTCTAAAATGGAAGAAGCAGCCCTGTACTTCCCCATTGAAGGTGGCCTCAAAGGCTCTGAACTGAGCTTGCTCAAATTACATAATGATAAAATTTGTCCCAAGTGATTGCACATGAGCTAGCTGCTCTGCGTCTAGGGTTGACTCATCCTTCTCAGCGGAGGAGGGATTGCCCTTGTGGCATGAGTGGGAGGGGGAGCTGGTTGATGGGAAGGGAGCACAAAGCATCCCAGACAATATTGAAGGCTCTGGTGTAGACTTCAGTCTTGGCACCAGGAAGGAGAAAGAAGACAAAGGGGATAACCTGTTCATTGAACTGCCCATGCAGGACCCAAAGCTGCTTGAAGATGGTTGGGCAGGTTGCAAAGGTGCCATTGCACAGCCAGGTGGTAGCAGTGTTCAGCTGCTCCAGGTTTTGGGCTGTGGTGTAGGCTACAATCCTATCCTCCACTTCCTGCCCATTGTCATGAAGCAGGAACATCTCACCATCCTCTGTCTTCTTGAGGGCATCTGTGAGGATAAGGTCTTCAATGGTTGTGGCACTCTTGGACAGGGGGCTTAAGGCTTGGCACCTATCACTCACAAACTTGACCAACTGGGTGTGGGTAGGGACCCTCTTGAGGTTGGTAGGGGACAGGTGCTTACATGCAAGCACAGCCAGCTGGATTGGGGAAAATTCCTTTGATGTGGGCATGACCTGCACCAGATACCATTTGAGAAGGTGGCCAATGCTTGTGTTGGGCATCACACAAGTGTGTTCATCCTTGATGGTCTGTACCAGGTCCCATCTCTCAGTGTTGAGCTGCACTGGGCAGGAGCAGTCCTCGCAGGTATAGTACCGGCTCTTGAAGCCGTGGTTGGCATTATTGCAGCTGAAGATATACCTGTTGGACACCATGGCAGACCCACCTTTAACACTCACAATAGGGGAAAAAACTTGGGTAGGGTGAAAGGAACCTTAAACTTTCTCTCAACATTGCAGATGTTGTGGGCCAACAGAGGGTCCCAGGGGCCAGCAGGAGCATGGCGGAAGCCAGGAAAGTAATCAGGGTGGGGCTTTGAATCATCCCCAGATGAGCTTGAAGGGGGGAGTTTGGTGGGGGTGGGGAAGCAGAAGGGGGCTTATGGTGGTGCTCCTCATGTGCAGGAGACTTATCCTTGGGTGGGGTCTTTTTGCCTTGCCGCCACTTCTTGGTTGGCTCCTTGTCAGAAGCCAAGTTGTAGAAACTGTGCTCTGTAAGAGAGCCATCAGATTCCTCTCCACCAGCGGAGTGAGTAGGGCTTTCTCAGGAGAGGGCTTTGGGGATGGTTTGGGGTGGCCTTCTTTGATGAGACAGGCTTCTTTTTGGTGGGTTTGGTTAGCTTAGAAGGACGCTTGGTTCCTTTGGGATGTTTGGAAGTGTTTTTGTCTAAAAATAATAAGTAAAATGGTTTAAAATAAAGCAATGTATGTAAAGAACAAACAAAACAACTTGAAAAGCATAATATATAAAAAGTAAATCTTAGATGGCTTTTCTTGGCATTTAAAAGGTAAAAAAATACTTGTATAGTTTTTATTTTATTATAGTTTTAAATAAAGAAATTAAAAGTTAAGATATTTATGTGAAAGTATTATATTTAGATATAGATTTTATTTTAAAAATTTAAAAAAATGGAAGAGAAAATTCAAAAATACAACATTTCAAAAAATGAGAAGTTTTTATTATGTAAAACATAAAGTTTTATATGTGAGAACTGAAAAGCGTCAACATTAAGAGTGACAATTAGTAAAAAAAGCTGCATTCTAACTGTCAATTACAAAATTTTTAGACATTATTTTTGACAACATTATCACTGTCAACATTTTTTTAAAATTTACTATGTTTTTTCATAGTACGCTTAATTAAATTTAAGCGGGCTAGCAAAAATTAACTGTTTTTGTGTGTTTTTGTTCACATATAAAAATTATTAAAAAAACATATGAAAATAAGTAAAAAAGTATGAAGGTTCTTTATTTCTTTATTAAAAATTATATTTTGGGGGTGATAATATGATATTTTACCATTGCTCTTATATGAAGTTGTTAAGAATGTCAAAACCGCAGGCTCAACCCGCCAGCAAGGTTCCAACCAAGCAGGTTTGTGACCCGCAATCCAATTATCCAGTCACCCAAAGCCAGACTAAGAAGTCAACTCAAATTACCAAATCCATCAACATGAACAGATGATGATCCTTCACGGTGGATACCTCAATTTGGTGCTTGACTCATTATCAGGATCAAGCCACCCCCTTCTTCCATCCAGCCGTGTGATCACAAATCTTGTTCCTTCTATCCTTGATTCACATGATCTATATATTCATTATCTCTCAATAAAGATTATTATCTATCTTCTAAATATTTTTCCCTGTGTAACTCTGCTAAAACAGCACAGTTACAACATTGGTAGCACAGGTAGGAACTATATCCTACTTTATCTTGAAAAATTCCGCCTGTTGCCTGCACACACTGCGGCCAACAAATCCTCATAGAATTATGTCTGGCCTCCCGCCCAACTGGACTCTGTATGCTCCTGGTACTGAGATACCTGATGGTTTTGTTCTCTACCGAAACACAGTGATCCTGAACCCGCCTTCAACGCCCTGTCTGCCCAAGGGTTCTTTCAGGCACCTTCCTCAATGCCGTGACCAGCTGACAAAACCACCATGCCCGCCTATGTTGCACAAAGACTTCACAGTGCCGCCTTAGAGCCCTTTGCCGTGGCCAACAACAACAACACTGCCACATGGATCCAGTCCGCTCAAAGCAAGCTGGCTCAGATGGAATGCCCACAGCAATTCTGGATCACGGAGATTTCCATTTGCCTGACCCATGACGCTGGCACCTGGTGTGACAAGTGGCACAAAGAACACACAGACAAGAACTGGGACACCTTCAAACAGGACTTCTTAGCAAGGTTCATGCTTAAGGATACAGCACTCATGATCATACGTCAAGTAAAGAACCTGACCCAGACAGGCACTGTTAAAGAACTCACCTGCGCCTACAAGGAACTCTGTCTCTGTGCCCCATCTGACATGGCCTTTGATACCCAGCAACACACCTCATGTACTACAACACCCTCAAGTTGCACGTGATGAGGCACATGAACCTGGACCAAGTAACCAACCTGCAAAGCCTGTACCATGAAGCAGAAAAAGCAGAACAAACATCCAACACTCTACACAAGGCACAGACTGTGAAACAAGAAAGGCCAAGGACTCCCATCCAAGCAGAGGCTCCTCTCGACCACCTCCTGGAGGCAACAACAGCAACAAAAACCACAAACCCATGGGTTTGAATGGGAATGGGAATAGGAATGGAAATAACAGCTAATCAAATTGTACCCATTTCCGTGTCACTGCCACCCAAGGCAACCAAGATGAGGGAAAAGCCTGGGGAGAGCACTAAGCAAGCCAAGCTCTCCCCACGCAACTCCTGACTCGCCCAACAATGAATACCAACCCGAGGACGTGGACCAATGTCCAATGATCCAAGTGCCCTCAGAAGACCCGGTACTATACACCATTGCCAGACATCCCAATAAATTGATGTCCTACCCTTTCCGCTTTTGCAATTACACAGGCTCAGCACTCCTGGACTTGGTCGCAGATTGAACTTTAGTCAACAGCAGCTTTGTAGATAAACTCAAGCTGGCCACTAATCCTTTGCGGATTAAAAACATGGTCCTGGCTGATAAACACCACATTGCCGTGACAAAGAAAACTGCCCCCTTCTCCGTCATGTTTGAGAACCTCCACTCCATCATCCAAGGTCCTGTCATTGACTTCCCTAAGTTTGAAATTGTACTGGGACTGGACTGTTTACAGAAAAACAACCCCCACGTGGACTGGGCAACCTCAGTGTTGACCATCAAGCGTGAAGGTATCAACCACCAGATCTACCCGGACTCTGTGGACCAACTCCTACGCAACCATGTCTTTGTACACATCACAGAGACTTTGGAAAAGAAGGAAAACCTAAAAGCTATTGACTGAGACTCCTGCCAGTATGAAATCATACACTTCAAGGACCACCAGGACACCTCCACGCCTCAATATTGCGACATTGGGGCCTGTCACCCAGAAATCTTTAAGGAAGCGTTACCTGGGCTACCCCCTGAGAAGCACATCCAATACTCAATCCAACTCAAGGGGGCTGTACCCAAGGCACATCCCATCTATCAACTGACCCCAAACAAGGACAACGCCCTGCGCGCCTATCTCAAGGAGGCACTGGAAAAAGGACTTATCTGCCCCTCACAGTCTCCCTTTGGGGTCACCATATTTTTTGTGGCTAAAAAGGACAGTAGCTTACACCTGGTCACAGACTACCACGCCTTGAACAAAGTCACCATTAGGAATTGTTACCCATTGCCACTGATTGACAATCTCTTTGACGCCTCAGGAGGAGCCACCATCTTCTCCAAGGTTGATCTAACTGCAGGCTACAATCAGATTTGTATCAAAGAGGAAGAAACCCCCAAGACAGCCTTCCACACTAAATACAGCTCCTAAAAATGTGTGGTGCTCAACTTTGGCATGACCAATGCTCAGTCCACCTTTGTAACCTTCATGAACAAAGTGTTTGCGCCACACACAGGCAAACATGCCCTAGTGTACCTGGACAATATTATTGTCTACAGCCCCTTGGTGGAACAGCACCACAAGGACCTGGAGGAAGTCTTTGCAACCTTGGCACAACACAAACTGTTGGCCAAACCCTCCAAATGCCAGTTCTTCCAGGAGCAACTACCCTTCTTGGGACACATAGTCTCAAAAGACGGCATCAAACCCAACAGTCAAAAGATACAAGCCATCTGCAAGATGCCACTTCCCAAGGAAAAATCAGAACTCCACACCTTCTTGGGAATGGTGGCCTATGTACGATGCTTCATACGCAACTGTGGCGTCTTGACCACCCCCTTGTCTGCCATAACAGGCGCCAAGTCCAAGTTTGTATGGACCCCCCCAATGTGACCTCTGTTTTAGACATCTCAAGGAAAAGCTCACAACATTGCCCATCTTACAATATCCCAAACAAGACAGAGAGTACCAGATGGAAACCGACGCCTCAGATGCATCTATTGGGAGAGTACTACAAATTAAGAATAGTGATGGCAACTTCCTGCCCGTAGCCTACAAGTTGTGCAAACTGACAGATGGCAAGTTTCAGTACCCAATCCACAACAAAGAACTGCTGGCTATCGTACACTGCCTAGTCAAATGGCGCTGTTACCTGGAACGGCAGGAAGAAATCACAGCACTAACCAATCACAAGTTGCTCATCTATTTCAAGACACAAGCAAACCTGTCATGCTGCCAAGCGCAATGGATGTAAATCTTAGAAAGGTTTAACATGCTCATCCAATATAAGCCCAGGGCCAAGCTTGCCATGGCGGGTGCCCTATCCCGTCTGTATATCTGCGCTTCTAGGGGAGAGAATGGGCTCGACCCAGACTGGCCTCTCCTAGTGCTCTGTACAAAAGACAAAGGGTTCCCTGCAGGCACAACCAATATCACCAAAGAAATGGTCATCAAGAATGAACACCTCTTTGCTGACGTATACAGTTATCTTCACAGAAAAATGTTGGATGGCACAACCATTCCCTACATCCCCACACATCAATGAGTTGATACCATTCTTTGCTATAACAGAGATCTTGGACATACTAAGAGCCAAAATGTATACAAATTCCTAAAGCATAAAGCCTGGTGGCCGACCTTATACCACAATGTCCAGGAAGTGTTAGAACAGTGTGAGGTCTGCAAAAAGTTTGCCAAAAGTGAGACCCCGCCTAAGTCTGTACTCCCCATTCAAACCCAACTACCGTTCAAAGTATGGGCTCTTGGCATTGTGGGCCCCATGCCAGGAAAGCACAACACTAAAAATACATCATCACAGCCATTGATTTTTTGACAAGATGGCCAGTAGCCCAAGCGGTGAAGGCACACACCGATAACAACGTCTGACAATTCATTGGAAAGGAAATAATCAGCAGGTTTGGAAAGCCAGAACTCCTGATAACCTATGAAGGCAAAGAATTGACCTCCGAAGACACCAATGTGTATCTCACCAAGAATGGGGTCAAACACACCATCACAACTCCATACCATCCACAGACCAATAGACACGTAGAGCGGCTTAATGGTAGCCTCGTGCAAGCCCTAGCCAAACTCACCGCCAGGAGTCCTGAAGAGTGGTATAAGCAGCTACTGACTGCATTACTTGTGTACCAATTCCAAGTGAACAGATCCACCGGAAAAAGCCTGTTTGAACTGGTATACAGCACACAGCCAAATATCATTCAAGCATTGACAGGACCCAAACTGGAAATTCTGAGTCAAGTCCCCCTCGCTCAGATCCTCAAGTAGTAGAGGCCAACAGCAAACAAGCAGTCAAAGAAAAGGAACACTTACAAAAGACCTTTGTTAACATCCGCAATAGACATGAAGTCGGGGGCAAAGTCTGGGTCATGAATGTTGACAAGAGCAAACTACAACCCGAGAAAGTAGGGCCAGTAATAATTCTAAAGGTAAACAACAATAACACTTACCTTGTGCAAGGGCTTGGGAAACGCAAGCAAGACAAGACCTTACACCGTGACCGCCTACAACCCTGCAAAGCAAGATAAAAACAACAAGAGACCGCCCTACCTGCCACCAAACAACAACTGATTCAATTTGACGCCCGGGCTCCTGACAACCTCCCTGACAACCTGCCCCCAGAGGAGGCCGACCTTCAGCCAGGGGGGTGTCAAAACCGCAGGCTCAACCCGCCAGCAAGGTTCCAACCAAGCGGGTTAGTGACCTGCAATCCGATTATCTGGTCACCCAAAGCCAGACTAGGAAGTCAACTCAAATTACCAAATCCATCAACATGAACAGATGATGATCCTTCACGGTGGATACCTTAATTTGACGCTTGACTCATTATCAGGATCAAGCCACCCCCTTCTTTCATCCAGCCGTGTGATCACCAATCTTGTTCCTTCTATCCTTGATTCACATGATCTATATAATCATTATCTCTCAATAAAGATTATTATCTATCTTCTAAATATTTTTTCCCATGTAACTCTGCTAAAACAGCACAGTTGCAACAAGAAGTTGTATTCAAGTATTGAAAAGGGTAAAGTGTTGACAACATCACTTATGGCATTCTTTATATGAGGTGGCATATTAATCTAGGCTTAATTGCGCTACTCTAATTTTCTTAACTCCACCTCAGGAGATGATCATGAGCAAATAAACAATATTTACAAGTGTCAACATTATTTTTAATAATAAATTCTATAGTAATTTATATAGTAACTCACACTTAAATTATTAGATCACCGTTAGCCACCAATTCACTTAATAAATTAAAGCCAGAAAAAGTGCCACATATATTTTTATTAGATGAACCTTTTAACAATCAACTGTATGTGCACTGTCTTTTTCTATATATTAATTTAATAAAAAATTCTTTTTAAATGTGCACTTAAATTTTTTATTTGTTTTCACGATGTAAAAGTGTCAATGTCGACACTTTTTAAGCCAAACTTATTTTTAATACTAAAATTGAAGCATCTACAGTAAAAAAATTAACTATTTTTTATTTGTAAAAGTAAAGGAAAAATCTGGTTAAATCAAGTTTTTAATTAAGCTTGATATTAAATTGTGTCGTGATGGCCACAATTTTGTCGTGTTTTCTGGGTTCACACCCCTGAATGCTTTAAAAAAACAATTAAGCTAGCACAACTAGCAAAAAACATAGGAGATTTAGAGTTTTGAGTTGACAGTGACCATGTTGACAAAGCGTCGACATGGCCACTGTTGACATTATTATTGTCGGCATGGGCACTGTTGCTGGCTAGACCACTCCCCACCCCAAGCAGCTAAAGTTTCCATGCTGAGCTTTCTCATTCCTCACCCTAGCAGCTACAGTTCCCTGCTGGGTGAGGAACTCTAGCCCACAGCAGCCAATATCTCCTGCTGGGTGGGGACAACATTTGCCTCTAGTAGTCTTTTTCCACCTGCTAGCCAGGCCTTATCTTCTCTAGTAGCCATTATTCCCTACTAGGCCTCTACCTGCAACAAACCAACAATACACTGTCAATCTTCAGCATAGCGTCTTTATTTGAAGCTAAATCAACCCTCACCTGCAAAAATGCTTCCATGTGGACCATCACCCTCACCCTCCAAGAAAAGCCAGCATGAACTGAAGAAGGACACTATGTACAATCTGGTACACATGGGCTAAACTGGGGATGAGATGTTGGAATACCTGAAGAGGGTCTTGGATGCCATGAACTTTGGGTTTGGATAACTGCTATTAGTTTTTACAATAAATTATTTTCTTATCCTATTGTATCTACTTTTTAAAAATTAATTGGGGGTTTATTCATTTCTGTAATAGATTTTAATAGTTTGGGATTTCCGATTTATTTCTATTGAAATTTGATGGTTTTAGCTGTTTTTGTTTGATATCAAAATTTAAGCTTTCTTAATATGTAGCTTATGTTTTTATTAACTTTCAAAGGTATAAATTGATCGGATTTGTTTTTTACGGAATATTGGTTAGTTTTTATTTGTATTTAGTTAGAGTGTTGGAAAACTAGTGTGTTTAATGTTGGTTGAAGGAAATCGGTCGATGGAACAAAAATTGACACATCTCCCTGCCTCTTCGAGCTGGCGATGTACCAGCTTATTGGACAAAGCTAAAGGGAAGGATTATTTTTACCCAATCAAATATGTACATTAGCTGTTATGAGCCAATGAAATAACAACCGGGTATCCTGTGAAGAACAGTTTATTTAAATGATCTTGACCAGTAATAAAGCAGCATAATGCAAGTTCATCGAGAACCCTGGGGCTGGAACCTGCTCTAGTAAGGGCTGGGTTCTGGGAAACATTTGGATTGGTACATGGAGATGATATTCTGAGCTCCTCAATCTACTTAGCGAGATCTTCATAAGTGCAAGTTGAAATCATACATGGTAATGTATTGGCTCAAGTGGATCAGTTTAGAATATCCGAACTGACCTCTGCACCCAATCACGTTTTATAAATATTGATGATCCGCCAATGGGTTTATTTTTTATTTGATTGGTCTGAATATTAAATATATATAAATAAATTTAATTAACTTTTCAAACAGCAAAGTTTTATACAGTACGGGAATGAAATCTGGGTAATGGTTTTAGCTGATGTAAAGTATTTTCAATTTAAAGACATGTTTTATACCAAACATTCATCTGCTTTTAAACCAGGATGCATATTTGGATTTACACAAATGTAAAGTTATGTAGATTATTTTCATTTGTTAATCATCATAACTTATTACATTATCTTTTTAGGACCCAACCCCCTAGCTGGGTCTGTCACAGCTGTTGATGTGCCATTTTCTAGATGCCGATATTGCAGCATGAAATCTAGAAGGATATATATAAATTCTATTTTAAAATATTCATTAAGCATAAGGATAAAACATCAGGGCTCTGGTCAAGGTATATAAGTTTATTGGAGGATAGTGGAAGGGTATGAAGATTGGATTGTTTTTGTGGGTGACATTTGCATGGGCCAAAGTGCGCAAGTTCAACTGGGACATCACTGAAAGAAAGATCCGCCCAGACAACTTCACAATAAGGAGCATCCTCATCAACGGAAATTTCCCTGGCCCTCCCATCAAGGCGCTCATCGGAGACCAAATTGTTGTCAAAGTCAACAACAAACTAACACGCGGGTTTACCATTCACTGGCATGGCATCAAGCAGACAGGAAGTGTTTCGATGGACGGAGTTCCCCACATCACTCAGCTACCCATTGCACCCAGACAAAGCTATATTTACAGGTTCACAGTTGATGTTGCAGGAACCTTCTGGTATCATGCCCATAGCGGAATGGATTCAGAACAGGCGTTTGGTGCTTTGATTGTCAAGGACAGAAAAGAAACTCTGAAAAGTATTGGTTTCGCAGCAACCCCACGTACCGTTACAACTTCGAGCGCACACTACTCTTGACGGAGTGGTGGCATGAAACTCCGGAGGAAGTCAGGAAAAAACTCATCAGTCTCCCCTTCTCTGGAGTAGATGGTGCAAACTCACATCTCATCAACGGCCGCTGCTTAGATTCCGAGGAAGGTCCTTACACCCTCAATGTCAAAGCAGGCAAGAAGTATCGCTTGCGTCTGATTGGTGCCACGGGCCTTTCCATGTTTCGGTTCCGCATCAAAGGGCACAGATTCACTGTGATTGAAGTTGAGGGAACTCTTGTTAAGCCAGTGGAAGTGGATCACATTGATGTCAACAGTGGCGAGCGATACTCTGTAATCCTTCACGCTGACCAGCCAATCGACAGCTGCGTGGGTTCAATCTCCACTCCTCTTGAAAGGATGGAGACCAACAATGGGGTTTTTGTTCTCAAATACAAAGGTGCTGCAACACCAACAAACTTTACTCGGGAAGCCCTAAGTAATTCTCGCAATCGCTTCATCGAATCCCAACTAAAACCTTCAAAGTGGTATGATTCTCACGATAGCAGCCATTACTACAAACCACCTCGCAAGATTGATAAAGAAATTTATATTTCAACCCGCTTGGATTTTGTAAACAAATTACCTGTCCATACCATGAATGGAGTAAAGCCCACCAATCGGAGTGGTGTGCTCTGGGAAGAAATTCAGCAAGGCCGCTTCAAACCAGACCGCCATTCATACAACGTCACGCAAGGACAGAATGTTCAGATCATCATTGAAGATCTCATATACACTGGCGCCGACTGCCGAGTGCATCCCTGGCACCTCCATGGCCACTCCTTCCATGTTGTTGCGCGTGGCAAAGGCTTCTATAACCCAGAACATGACCAGAAAAAGCCATCATTACTCGTTTCTTAAAAGGCACCCCAAACCCATCTTACGCGACACCTTCTCCCTTTACACCACCGACCTAAACCGATGAATCAAATTATGATGGCCAACCACCCAACCCGCCGACTTGGGGTTGAAGGGCACTGGTAAAGCGAAGCCAGGATTCGATTCATGCGGATGGTATGCAATCCGATTCAAAGCAGATAACCCAGGCTCATGGATGCTTCACTGCCATATCACCCATCATGTCATCATGGGTATGGCAACTGTCATCAACGTCCTCCCCAATTAACTCTCATTTTTAAAGTTTTCTGAATCTTCCTCAAATACCCTGATTCATGATACAAATGAACTCTTCTCTCTAGAAATACATTATATTTTTGCAGTTTGACCAGGAAATTTCTGAATCACAACAAATGGAGTATCTATATTTTTCATTATATCCAATATAAACTCTAAATAAAATCCTACCCCGTTAGATCCATGCAATTGGAACTATGAAGCTCTAAACAACAGCTTGAGCTGAAAATACAAGACGTATATATTTGTTATATACAATAGAAAGCGAGACAATTATACTATTTAAATAACAAAGAAATTAGAATAAACCACTTGTTCATGTTTCTAAAGTGGATCCATTAATCTATCTTTAGCGCAGTAAGAGGGGCATCCATTAGAAGCACGTTCAAAGCCAACCACCACGCAAAATTTTATATCAACCGTCATTAAGCGTAGATACTCTTTAGGGGTTTTATTGGCACTCACTCTTACTGCATGAAAAAGAATATGAATTAAAAGCTCATGAAGTGATTTTATAACCTGCTGAGAAAATAAAAAAGTTTGGCCTAAAACAAAAATACCAGCATGTACAGCTAAAAGTGAACAATTACGGCCAAAAATAATCAATCTAAACATTTTAACCCCCAGTGTTAAATAGATGGTAGGGATGACAAGCTTTGCATTTACTATACCTGAACAGATAAAAAATACTCAAATAAATTATAGAGATAACTTATTTCAATTTGGGTTATGTTTTAATTTTTATACCAATACAAAAGTATCCCAACCTCCAGAAACGGAACCGACATAGTTCGCTTCAGGCAAGGATGCCCTTTTGGGTCAACAAACAGAGTGGCTGTTGTCCAGGAGGTTGAGTAAGGGATTAGATCATAGTCGAGGAGTGAAATAGAAGCCACTCAAACACACAAACAAACACAGAGTAGCCAGATTGGCGGAATGGGCAGTGTCAACCCTAGAGTACCCAATCTGCCCAGGAAGGCTACTAAAGCTATCATGTCTAAAACAGTGAACAACAAAAGCTGTTATGCGAGTGTCACTGGTATACAGTAACCTGCATAAGTAATGGGTCAGCAGTATTTTTTAGGATGAGGAAAGATTTTACAAATTGAAAATGAGTAAAATTAGCATGAAAAGATGCACCGCAAAATTTTACACAAGGCTCCAACAAAAATATGCAAAAATAAATAAAAGTGAAACAAATATAAAGTAAAATTGAAAATCAACACTATTATAGCTTTTTGATCTATATAAGAGTTAAGCTCATAAAATGCTTATGAAACAGAGCCACTTTATCAAACTTACATGTAAAATATAATTGAGGCTAGAGAATCTTTTGACTAGAAAAGATAGCTAAAACAAGAGAAATGCCTGAGTATACTTTTGGTCAAATTATCCTAGCAAAAGATATGGGGTTATATTATAGAAAAAAAAGCAACAAACTTAAGATTGGTGCTGAAACTGCCCAAGGAATTTACCTACAGCAACAAAAAGCTAACTCAGGGAAGAATTTTCAAAGATCAGGTTGCCCTAAAAAATCTAGTGAGAAAAATGATCAATTTGTAATTAGAAAGGTTTTAAAAAATTGCTTTTTATCAGCCAAAAAAATTAAGCAAATGTACAAAAACTCCTTAAAAGTTGAATTTTCTGATACTACTGTATATATTAAACTACACGATCAAGGGTTATTTGGGCATGTTGCAAGAAAAATCCTTTATTACTCCAGAAAATATGGTTAAAAGATTGGCCTTTGTGTATTGATATATTAATCATCTTATATCTTTCTGGGACTAGGTTATTTGGCCTGTCGAGACCAAAGCGCTTCTCAGTGGATCTCAGAGTCCCAAAACTTGCTACTGGAAACCAGGAGAATCACCCAAGCTCTTCTGTTTAAAAGGTACTGTTAAAGATAAGCATGTGGGTGCTATGTTTTGGGTTGTTTTACAGCCAATGCAAGAGAAGAGATCCAGCCACTCACTGGGAAGATGGATGCTGTTGTCTACAAAAGGATCCTTGATTGGAATCTCTGTTGTTTTATGAGGGATCTGCAAGATCCAGCCAATTATATCTTTATGCAAGATAATGCCACTATCCACAAGGCCAAGATTATTAAGAAATATTGGGATTATAAACACATTATTTGTTTGGATTGGCCTCCTCAAAGACCAGACTTAAGTCCTATTGAGCATCTTTGGGATGTCATTAAGTCTAATTTGCCAGAAGACTCCAAACAATCCATATTGGATCTAAAATTTGGAGTGGATAAAACATGGGAGGCAATTCCTATGGAAACTCTCAAAAATCTTGTCCACTCAGTGCCTAGATGTCAGGAAGCCAGGCATAGGTAGAGGCATTGGGCAGCTTGGGATGGGGTTAGACCAAGCCAGCGGGTAAAGCCCACCCTAGAATGGGTGCTAACTTGATAATGTAAGACATGGATTGCCCGAGTAAGGACCAGGATCTAGAGGTAGGGACCATGGAATCCAACATTCCTGGCAAAGTGATATAGAGTACTCCAAACAGTTGGGTGGACGTAGTCTCTGCAGTGGTGGGGGTCTCAATTGGGCGGTTGGGTCGTGGGGTTAAGGGCAGAGTCATGGGAACAAAGTAGGCAGGCAGATAATTGTACTTGTCTTTGAACAACCTTGGCGGCCTTTTGTAACACTTTTCTTTATGTCCTATGTATTCAGTTTCTCTAGTCCTGGCCAAGGGGTCAGCAATGAGGATGGTCTCCAAGTTGTACTCTGTGTAGGCTGGGTTGGGCAGGTATTTGGTAAAATGCACAGGTCCAAAGGGGGCTCCTGGGGGACGGTATAGTGCCTGGGTAGGATCAGCAGGTTGGTCTCCAGAGGGGGCGGTTGCCTGATGGTCTACTTGAACAGAGTTAAGATGGAATATCACTAAGACTAGGTAAGGTAAAATTTGTTTGAACCAAAGGTTCATAAAACTTTATTATCAAAAATGACAATGTGGTCATCACCATACCGCCAGGGTTTTTATACCATGGGATTTTGCTTCTATGATTTTCTCAGGGTTCAGGTTTGCAGACAAGGCACTGGCAGGGCATGGATCTTGGCTTAGAGTCTTGAGGGAGGCAGATTCAGGTTGTGACTGCTCTGGCAAATATAGGTGGCAATGCTTTGTTCCGCCGCCACTGTTCACTATGTCACCTGAGTAGTTCAATTATACTACCCATTCTGAATGGAAGGCTGGTAGTTGCTGGTGGTCATTGGCAGAGTTAATAATAGGTTTTGTTTTTAACCTCCTTAAGGCAAGCTACAACCTCTGCATAGGTCCAGATCTTTGGTGGCTCAAGGTTGGCATCAATCTGGTGACCATTTGGGGAATTGTCCTTGGGAGACTGACGGGTCTTGGAGTAACTCGTCAACTCTGGTTTGTAATTTAGCAAGTGGGTGGTTTCCTGTCCACTTTGTGTGACTTGAGTAGTCTTTGGAGGGTCGGGGTTTGATTCCAGGGTTTCCAATGTTGATTTCAAAACTCCAGTATTGATGCTTAGCAGGTTGGTAGGTATAGTAGTAGGTCTTTCCCCAACCTCTGTTAGCCAGACTACATCTCCTTTGTAGGTATGAGTCTTCATTGGCACCAGGTTGGCAGCATTCTGGCAATCATTCTGGGAATCCTCTGTAATAGGCCGGCAGGGTTGTGGAGTAATTTAAAAAATTTGAGCCTGTGACTTGACGGATTGGCGGGTCCTGGACCATCCTGGAGGGTTTGATCCACCTTCAGGGAACTGGGGTTCAACTCTTGGGTTTTCAATACAATTATTGAAATGTCATTCGTGATATCATCCCCTTCCTTCCTGGGGGTCCCTTCCTTCCTGGCCTTTTTCTGAAGGTATTGTCGGATTGCTAGTTGGGCGTTGGGTAGGTTGCTTAATGGTTCCCAGGTGCTTTCCTCGGGTGGGTATCCCTTCCACTTGATGTAGTACTGGAAGGTTTTATACTGGGTATGGTCCCCATGAACATATTCAACTTTGTATTCTTTGGAGCATCCTACTTGGATGGGAGGGGGATCAGTCTTGAGTTTCTGGTGGGGGAGGAAGTTTCCTTCTTTCTTGAATAGAAGCGCGTGGTGGAAGACGTTATGTATTTTCAACAAGGGGGTAATTCTAGTTCAAATGCTACTTAACCTACTAGCTTGGTGATCTTGTAGGGGCCACTTCTTCTGTGGGCTAACTTCCAACAGGGGACAGTCAGAGGCACGTTTCAAGAGTCCAGATAGACTTTGTCCCCTACCTTCAACGTTTTCCCAGGAATCCTCTTTTTGTTGGCAAAAGCCTTATAAGTCTGGACAGCACGGGTCAGGTTCTTAAGACAGGTTTGTTGGGTGTCATGTATCTGTTCAATCCAGGTTTTTCCTAACGGGTTTATTTCCTTACTAACAATACTGGGATCCCAAGATGGGTCAAACCCATAGTTGGCCTTGAAGGGGGACATCCCTGTGGAGGCGTGGTCTTTGCTGTTGTAGGCATACTGTGCCATGGGTAGCATCTTGGCCCAGTTATCTTGGTTGGCGTTGGAGTAGCATTGTAGGTATTGTTCAAGTATTTGGTTTACTCGTTCAGTCTGGCCTTTGGTCTGTGGGTGGTAGGAGGTTGATAAACAGCGCTTTACTCCCAAGTCCTTCATCACCTGATTCCAGTATTTAGAGGTGAATTGTGGTCCTCTATCAGTGATGATTTCTGCCGGAGTGCCGTGTTGAGTTAGGATGTGGTCGTGGAAATGTCTAGCTGTCTCTGCGGCAGTGCAGCGGGTGGTGGTAGGGACAAAATAGGACATCTTAGTAAATCTATATACCATGACCAGGATGGTGTTAAACGCGTTGGAGGGGGGAAGCTCTACAATATAGTCCATTGACACAGACTGCCAGGGCCCTGCAGGTATGTCTAGTGGTCTTAGCAGGCCTTAAGGTTTGGATCTACGGGTTTTGGTTCTTCTACATATCTCACAGCCTTTGATGTAGGAGGCCACATCTTTGTCCAGTCGGGGCCAAGAGTAATTCTTCTTGATTCCTCGGAGTGTCTTGAGTCTGCCAGGGTGGCCAGCCATCTCTGAGTCATGATAATCAATGAGTATTTTGTCATTGTTTCACCTTCTGGTACATAGATCTGGTTATTTAGTAGTAGGGTGGATCCTTTCAGTTAGAATCCTTTCTTGTGGTGGCGGCTCTCTGGGTCTGAGATCAAGTTGGCAATAAGCTCTGCTGAGTATTTGTCTTGTTTCTGCGCCTCAATTACGTCAGGTTTGCGGGCCATGATTTTCATGTACATCAGTTGGATGCCTAGGCTGGCCGGGTGGAGGAGTACATGTGTGTTGTGGTCCTTAGTTTCTGTAGAGGAAGGAGTCAGATTGGCTCTCCTGCTCAGTATATCAGGTACTATGTTGACTTTCCCAGGTTTATAGTCAATTATCAGGGTGTAGTCATTCAGTTCTAGAGCCCATCTGGCCTGTCTCTGGTTCAGCTGTCTGGGTTTAAAGAAGTAAACCCAGTTCTTGTGATTGGTTAGGACCTTCACTGGGAATTCAGCACCACATAGGTACCGGTGCCAATGTTTCAGGGTCTTCACATTGCAAGCATCTCCTTGTTGTAGATGGGGTAGTTTCCTTTGTCAGGCAGCATCTTCTTGGAGTAATATGCTACAGGATGTAGCATACTATCCCCTCCTTCCTGAAGAAGTACCCCACCTACCTCAAAGTTGGATGCATTGGTTTCCAGTATAAATAGCTTGGATGGGTCAGGCATGACAAGGACTGGGGCAGAGGTGAAGGCAAGTTTCAGGGTCTCAAAGGAAGAAGTGCATTTGTCAGGGTCCAGACAAAGGCGACCTTGTCAGAGCACAGGTGGGTCAGGAGCAGGGTAATGTGAGAAAACTTTTTGGATGAAATCCCTGCAATAATTTGCCAGGCCCAAAAAATTCTCACATCTTTCCTGCATTTGGGCACCAGACAAGATGTTATTGCTTCTACTTTGTCCTGTGCCATGGCAATCCCACAAGTCTTTACTATGTATCCAAGGAACTCAACTTCAAACTGAAAGAATTCACATTTCTTAAGCTTAGCATGTGTTGTAACTGTACTGTTTTAGCAGAGTTACAAGGGGAAAATATTTAGAAGCTAGATAATAATCTTTATTGTGAGATATTGATTATATAGTTCAAAAGAATCAAGGATAACAGGAACATGATTGGTGATCACATGGTTGGATGGTGAAGGGGGTGGCTTGATCCTGATAGTGAGTCAAGCGCCAAAACAAGGTATCCACCATAAAGGATCAACATCTGTTCATGTTGTTGGATTTGGTAATTTTAGTTGACTTCCTAGTCTGGCTTTGAGTAACCAGATAATCAGATTGCAGGTCACAAACCCACTTGGTTGGAACCTTGCTGGCGGTTTGAGCCTTTGGTTTCAACACTCCCCCAACTGAAGGTCAGCCTCATCTGGGGGCAGGTTGTCAGGGAGGTTGTCAGGAGCCCAGGTGCTGCATTGAACTAATTTCTGTTCTGTGGCGGGCAGGGCGGTTTCTTGTTGTTTCTGTCTTGCTTTGCAGTGTCGTAGGCAATTGTGGTGTAGGGTCTTGACTTGCTTACGTTTTCCAGGCCCTTGCATTAGGTAAGTGTTATTGTTGTTTACCTTTAGAATGATTGCTGGCTCCACTTTCTCGGGTTGTAGTTTACTCTTGTCTACATTCATGACCCACACTTTTTCCCTGACTTCATGTCTATTGCAGATGGGGACAAAGGTTTTTTGTAGACGTTCATTCTCCTTCACTATTTGTTTGCTGTTAGCTCTTACAATGTGAGGGTCTGAGCATGGAGGGACTTCACTTGGAATTTCCAGTTTAGGTCCTGTCAATGTTTGAATGTATTTGGCTGTGTGCTGTATACCAGTTCAAACAGGCCTTTTCCGGTGGATCTGTTCACTTGGGTTTGACACATGAGTAGTGAAGTTGGTAGCTGCTTATACCAGTCTTCAGGTCTCCTGGCAGTGAGTTTGGCTAAGGTTTGCACAAGGCTACCATTAAGCTGCTCTACACGTCCATTAGCCCGTGGGTGATATGGTGTTGTGATGGTGTGTTTGACCCCATTTTGGTGAGGTATACATTGGTTGTTTTGGAGGTTAATTCTTTACAACATCAGTTATCAGGCGTTCTGGCTTTCCAAACTTGCTGATTATCTCCTTGCCAATAAATTGTTGTACGTCATTGCCAGTGTGTGCCTTTACTGCTTGGGCTACTGGCCATCTTGTAGCTAAGTCGATGGCAGTGATGATGTATTTCTTGTCATTGTGTTTTCCTGGCATGGGGCCAACAATATCAAGAGCCCATACTTTGAAAGGTAGTTGTGTGCGGATGGGAAGTACTGACTTTGGAGGGGTTTTGCTTTTGGAAAATTTCTTTGCATACCTCACATTGGTCTAGAACTTCTTGAACATTGCAATATAGGGTTGGCCACCAGGCCTTATGCTTAAGGAACTCATATAGGTTTTAGCTCTTGGTATGTCCAAGGTCTCTGTGATAGTGTATAATGGTGTCAACTTGCTGATGTCTCGGAATGTAGGTGTCATGAGTGACAAACTCCTATCAACTATGCTTATTGAAAAGCCTCAACTACAAGACTTGAACCCTGGCATCCTGCGGGCCGCCAGCCCGCGGGGCCAGCCGCCCACAGTTTTTTGGGCTCAAACCAGAGCAGGATTTGACTTTGGAAAATCTTTTGAAGCTTGATGATTCAAATTCACCTACATTGATGCCTCCCACGCCCAAGGTTCCTGTTAACGCAACCAATTGGCAGGCGGAGCCAGCCACAGTCCCCAGAATAACTTGGGCCCACACAGAAGGGGAAACAGAGAACCTTCCCATGGAACGCGGGCCACACAGAGACAACCAATCCCGCAACCTGACTAGGGAATTTGAGCATTCTCAGTTCAAGCCAGCCAATAGAATAACCCCCGCACCTGATGCCACCAAAGACTGGGAAGACCTGGTAAGCAGAAAACCCCGGGCCAAAGAAATTTGTGAAAGTTTTACCATGACAGATGGGCATACTTATACCCTGAACTGCCAGGAAGATGCCCATTGCCATTCTTGCAATATAGTGACATGAACCTTTGGTTCAACCAGATCATACCATACTTGTTATTAGTTCTGTTTCATTTCCAGCCTACGTCTTGCAGTTCTGCACTCCACACCTGCCTACCCCAAGAAACCGTGGACCAGCCGCCCAACTTTTACCGTCCACCAGGAGCTTCCTTTGGCCCAGTACATTTCACCGAGTACCCACCCAACCCGGCATATTCTGAGTTTATTCTGGAGGAAATCCTGATCTACGACCCCAAAGCTAGAACTAGAGAGACAGAAATTGTTTACAGAGAAGGTACCAAAGTCATAATACCTCCTCTGCTATTCTGAGACAAGTATAATTTCCTGCCCACCTATTTGGTTCCAATGACACCGCCCCTCACCCCACGGCCCAACCGCCCGCAAGAATCTGTTGCCACTAATAAATCACTTCCACTCAGATGTTTGGGGTGATGTATATCACTCTCACCGGATTGATTGATTCTATAGTGCCCGTAAGCGGACCTTGGGCAGTCCTTGGTAAATTGTTATCTTATATTGTAAAGTTAGCCCCAATCATGTGGTGGGCCCTCCCTGCTGGGCCCGCGGGCCGTCCACCCACAAGTTCTCAGGAACCCCCCACGGGTTGGATCCCTGACATTATGGCAATCTACCTCAAACACGGTAACCTGGGCCCCAAGATGTTGTTAACTCTTGGGGCATCTTGTATGCTAATTTTATTTATTTCAGCTTACTATGCGTAAAAGTTAGCTACCAATCTGATCACCTCAGTGACCCAACACCAAAACAGCCCTGAACAGAAAGAGTCCCTGCTTGGCAATGAGAAGACCAAGATCCCAAACTTGCAGGTGCAGAACATCATAGTAAACCAGACCACAACCCAAGTAGACATGCCCCAGATGGGGAAGCTCACCCTAGAAGAAGCCAGAAGAGAAATGTCAGTCTTCTGCCTCTATTTCCAAGACAACACAAACTCATATTCCAACGACACCAAGAAAGTCCTTGGGGTAGCCTCCATGCTCTCCGGCAATGCCCTGGACTGGTTCAGGAAAGCAACTGCCAAGGATGTTGAGTTCAGCCTAGACTACTCCCAATTTGAGAGCAAATTGATGGCCATAGGCAAAGACTAAGACACCTGCCACCACGCCCTAATCAGCTTACTGGAAATCCAATAAGAACCACGCTCCCTGCAAGCTTACACCAACAAGTTCCTGAAATTGAAAGCCAGAACCCAACCTGAGGACAAGTTATCAGCCATCTTGTACCACCAAGGAGCCTGCCCTTCCCTGAAGGAGCTCCTCAAGCACCCCCCCACATTTGGTCTGGATGAATTACTTCTCTTGTGCAGAGGGTTGAGCCTCAACCAAGAAGGCACTCCCTCCTCCGCTCAGCGCGCAAACCGAGCCCCAACACCCAGCAGACCAGGGATGTCCCCCAAGGAACTACAGCGCCACTACCGTGAAGGCTTGTGCTTCTATTGCCACAAACCCAGGCACCTCACCAAGGCTTGCCCCAAGAAGAGTAACCCCTCAGTTTCCTTGGCACAAATAAACACCTCCACTCAATTGTACAAATTTATCCAAGTTGAAGCAAGAACATCCACAACATCCCAGACTGTTGGAACTTTCATCAATACCGGAGCAGAGGAGAGTTTTATCAATGCAACCTTTACCAAGGAACTTGGATTAAAGGCCACTAACAAAGGCGTCAAAGTAATCATGGGGAACAGCTCCCACAACTTGGGGTTCAGGTGCGCCACCAAACTGCCCCTGAAAATTGGGCGGAACTTGTACCCAGTGTTTCCCATCATCCTGAAAGGGCTTCCCCACCCCCTGATTCTAGGGGACTCCTGGTCCCAAAGACACAGTGCTATTCTGAATTTCTGTAATCAAATGGTTGCCTTGAAGGGAGACAGTTCATTTGATGTGGTGCCGTTCCAGTTGGGCCCAACCAGTAAGGAACCTAACACACTCCTGACCCTGAGAATGGAACCTAGTGTGGGAAGCCTTCCTGCCCCCTTGGAGAAGTGAAGCCACGTCTTCAGTGAGGAAGCAGCAACCCAACTCCCCAGTCACTCAATCTACAACCATATCATTGACCTGTTACCTGGGACCCAACCACACCACGGCCCCATATACAGCTGCAAACACCGCAAACAAGCAGCACTGAAGACATACCTGGAATACATGACAAAAAAATGGTTCATCCGGGTATCAAAAAGCCCTTGCTTGTTGCCCATGCTGTTTGTAGGGAAGAAAGATGACGGGATGCGTCCCTGCGTAAACTACTAGAAACTGAACAATATCACTGTAAAGAACCGCTACCCCATTCCCAAAGCTGACAACCTATGTGATGTATTAACAGGAGCCCGGGTATACTCAAAAATTGACCTGAGAGATGCCTTCAACCAGATCAGAATCAAAGAAGGGGACAATTAAAAGACAGCCTTCAAAACTAGGTATGGCTTGTACGAGTACTTGGTCATGCTATTTGGTTTGTGTAACACTCCCAGCACCTTCCAAAGGATGATCAACTCTGTCCTTGGCAAGTATCTTGACCAGTTCTGCATGGCATACTTGGATGACATCCTCATATACAGCAAATCACATGATGAACACCTCCAACATCTTGACCAAATACTGGAGAAACTCTCGCAGGCCAGCCTACACGCCAAGCTGAAGAAATGTGAATTCTTCCAAACCAAAGTCAAATTTCTGGGATATGTGGTGAAGACTGGCGGGTTTGCCATGGCGCAAGACAAAGTGGAAGCTGTAACAGCTTGGCCAGTACCCAAATGCAGAAAAGACGTGAGAAGCTTTTTGGGCCTGGCAAATTATTGCAGGAATTTTATCCAAAAATTTTCTCACATCACCCTGCCCCTGACCCGCCTGTGCTCTGACAAGGTCACCTTTGTCTGGACTGACAAATGTACTTCCGCCTTTGAGACCCTGAAACTCGCCTTCACCTCTGCCCCAGTCCTTGCCATGCCTGACCCTGCTAAACCTTTTGTGCTAGAGACAGATGTGTCCAACTTTGCGGTGGGTGGGGTCCTTCTTCAGGAAAGAGGGGATGGTATGCTACATCCTGTAGCATATTACTCCAAGAAGATGTTACCAGCTGAAGGGAACTACCCAATATATGACAAGGGGATGTTATCTATAATGAAGACATTGAAACACTGGCGCAGGTACTTGTGCGGTGCTGAACACCCGGTAAAGGTTCTGACAGACCACAAGAACTTAGTCTACTTCTTCAAACCCCGCCAGCTGAACCAACAACAAGCAAGATGGGCCTTGGAACTAGCGGACTACACCTTGATCATAGACTACAAGCCAGGAAAGGTTAATGTGGTACCAGACGCCTTGAGCAGGAGAGCTGACCTGATCCCCTCATCTACAGAAATCAAGGACTGCAAAACCCACACACTACTAGACCCTGCCAGCATAGGGATACACCTGAAGTACTTAAAGATTGCCGCCAGCAAACCCAATGTTATAAAAGCCCAGAAACAGGACACCTACTCAACCGAGCTAGTCGAAGCCCTGACAAAGGACCTGGATTGCCACCACTCAAAGAAAGGGTACTCCCTGAAAGGTGTTACCCTGCTGCTCCACAACAGGATCTATGTATCCAAAGGCCCAACTCAAACAAAAGTATTGATTAACCACCACAATTCAGAAATGGCCAGCCACCCAGGTAGACACAAATCCCTCTCAAGTATCAAGCGGAACTACACATGGCCGGGCATGGACAAAGAAGTAGCTGCCTATATCAATGGTTGTGAAACCTGCGGAAGAACCAAGATGTGTTGCTCTAAGCCAGAAGGATTAATGAGACCTCTAGACATCCCTGATGCCCCCTGGAAGCCAGTGTCAATGAACTACATAGTAGAACCCCCCCTTCAAAATCATTTGACGCAATCCTGGTCATGGTTGACCACTTCACTAAGATGGCTTATTTTGTCCCAATCATTACCCACTGCACGGCAGCTGAGACTGCCAGACACTTCCACAACCGCATCTTGACACAAAACAGAACCCTGGACAAAATCATCACTAATAGAGGACCCCAGCTTACTTCCCATTACTGGACCAGGACAATTAGGCCGAGATGCTTCCCATGGCCCAGTTTGCATACAACAGTAAAGACCACGCCTCCACTGGGATGTCTCCATTCAAGGCCAACTATGGATTTGACCCATCATGGGACCCTAGCATTGGTAGAAAGGAACAGAATAAAGCAGGACAAACTTGGATTGAACAAATACATACCACCCAGGAAACCTGTCTAAGGAACTTGACCCACACCGTTAAGACCTACAAAGTGTTGGCTGACAGAAAAAGAGTCCCTGGGAAACCTCTGGAAATAGGCAATGAAGTTTACCTCAACTCACAGAATGTTCCCCTACATAGCCCAGTAGAAAGCTAGCCCACCGCCGCTGTGGCCCTTACAAGATTGTAAAGCAGATAGGAGAAGTGGCGTACAAACTAGAGCTGCCGCCTACTTGGAAAATCCACAATGTCTTCCACTGATCACTGCTATTAAAGAAAGAGGGAACCTCCCTCCCACACCAGAAGATCAAGACCAACCCTCCACCCATCCAGGAGGGACGCTCAACCAATTATGAGGTATAGTACATCCATAGACACCGCCTCCACTACAAGACCCCACAGTACTATGTCAAATGGGTAGGTTACCCCCCCAAAGAAAGCACCTGGGAACCAATCTCCAACCTACCTAACACACAAGAAGCCATATAGCAATACCTGGAAAAGGGGACCAAGAAGGAGGAGGGCCACAGGAGAGAAGGGGATGATGTCACAAGTGACAAACTCCTATCAACTATGCTTATTAAAAAGCCTCAACTACAAGACTTGAACCCTGGCATCCCGCGGGCCGCCAGCCCATGGGGCCAGCTGCCTGGCCGCCCACAGTTTTTTGGGCTCAAACCAGAGCAGGATTTGACTTCGGAAAATCTTTTGAAGCTTGATGATTCAAATTACCTACATTGATGCCCCCACGCCCAAGGTTCCTGTTAACGCAACCAATTGGCAGGCGGGTCCAGCCACAGTCCCCAGAATAACTTGGGCCCACACAGAAGGGGAAACAGAGAACCTTCCCATGGAACGCGGGCCACACAGAGACAACCAATCCCGCAACCTGACTAGGGAATTTGAGCATTCTCAGTTCAAGCCAGCCAATAGAATAACCCCCGCACCTGATGCCACCAAAGACTGGGAAGACCTGGTAAGCAGAAAACCCCGGGCCAAAGAAATTTGTGAAAGTTTTACCATGACAGATGGGCATACTTATACCCTGAACTGCCAGGAAGATGCCCATTGCCATTCTTGCAATATAGTGACATGAACCTTTGGTTCAACCAGATCATACCATACTTGTTATTAGTTCTGTTTCATTTCCAGCCTACGTCTTGCAGTTCTGCACTCCACACCTGCCTACCCCAAGAAACCGTGGACCAGCCGCCCAACTTTTACCGTCCACCAGGAGCTTCCTTTGGCCCAGTACATTTCACCGAGTACCCACCCAACCCGGCATATTCTGAGTTTATTCTGGAGGAAATCCTGATCTACGACCCCAAAGCTAGAACTAGAGAGACAGAAATTGTTTACAGAGAAGGTACCAAAGTCATAATACCTCCTCTGCTATTCTGAGACAAGTATAATTTCCTGCCCGCGTATTTGGTTACAATGACACTGCCCCTCACCCCGCAGCTTAACCGCCCGAAAGAATCTGTTGCTGCTAGTTAATCCACTTCCACCCAGATATTTGGAGTGATGTACATCACCCTCACCAGATTGATTGATTCTATGGTGCCTGTAAGCGGACCTTGGGCAGTCCTTGGCAAATCGTTATCTTATATTGTAAAGTTAGCCCCAATCATGTGGTGGGCCCTCCCTGCTGGGCCCGTGGGCCGTCCACCCACAATTTCTCAGGAACCCCCCACGGGTTGGATCCCTGAAAGTAGGGAATGATTGTGCTGTCAAACATTTTTCTGTGTAGGGTCCCATATAAGTCAGAAAATAGGTGTTCATTTTTGATGACTGTTCCCTTTGTTATATCAGTTGTGCCAGGGGGGAAACCTTTGTCCTTTGTTTGTAGTACTAAGAGAGGCCAGTCTTGGTTGAGCCCATTTTCTCCTCTTAGAGCACAGACATACAGGCGGGACAGGGTGTCTGCCATGACAAGCTCAGCCCCAGGTTTGTACTGGATGATCATGTTAAATCTCTCCAAGAGCTCCATCCAGCGGTCTTGGCAGCAAGATAGATTTGCTTGTGTTTTGAAATAGATGAGCAACTTGTGGTCGGTTAATGCTGTGAATTCTTCCTGCCGTTCTAGGTAACAACGCCATTTGACTAGGCAGTGCACAATAGCCAACAGTTCTTTGTTGTGGATAGGGTATCAACACTTGCCATCTGTCAATTTCCGCAATTCATAGGCTACAGGAAGGAAGTCACTTTCTTTATTTTTGATTTTTAATACTCCCTCAATGGATGCATCTGAGGTGCCGGTTTACATTTGGTATTCCCTGTCACGTTTGGGATATTTCAGGATGGGAGCTGTTGTGAGCTTCTCCTTGAGGCGTCTAAAGCAGAGGTCACATTGGGGGTCCACACAAATTTGGACTTGGCGCCTGTTATGGTGGATAAGGGGGCAGTCAAAACGCCTGTCAGGTATGAAGCATTGTACATAGGCCACCATCCCTAAGAAGGTGTGGAGTTCCAACTTATCCTTGGGTGGTGGCATCTTGCAGATAGCCTGTATCTTTTGACTGTCAGGTTTGATGCCGTCCTTTGAGACTATGTGTCCCAGGAAGAGTAGTTGCTCACAGAAGAACTGGCACTTGGAGGGCTTGGCCAACAGTTTGTGTTGTGCCAAGGTGGCAAAGACTGCCTCGAGGTCCTTGCAGTGTTGTTCCACCAAGGGGCTGTAAACAATAATGTTGTCTAGGTACACTAGTGCGTGCTTGCCTATGTGGGGCACAAATACTTTGTTCATGAAGGTTACAAAGGTGGACTGAGCATTGGTCATGCCAAAGTTGAGCACCACACATTTTTAGGAGCTGTATTTAGTGTGGAAGGCTGTTTTGGGGATGTCCTCCTCCTTGATACAAATCTGGTTGTAGCCTGCTATCAGATCAATCTTGGAGAAGACTGTGGCTCCTCCTAAGGCATTGAAGAAGTTGTCAATCAGTGGTAATGGGACAATTCTTAATGTTAACTTTGTTTAGAGCTTGGTAGTCTGTGACCTGACGTAAGGTACTGTCCTTCTTAGCCACAAAGAATACAGCGGCCCCAAAGGGAGACTGTGAGGGGCAGATAAGTCCCTTTTCCAATGCCTCCTTGAGGTAGGCGCATAAGGCGTTGTCTTCATTTGGGGTCAGCCTGTAAATAGGGCGCGCCTTGGGAACAGCCCCTTTGAGTTGGATGGAGTGCTGAATGCGCTTCTCAGGGGGCAGCCCGGGGAGCGCTTCCTTGAAGATTTCTGGATGGAAGGCCACAATTTTGCAGTCCTGGAGTGTGGAGGTATCCTGGTGATCTTTGAAGTGTATGATCTTGTACTGGCAGGAGTCCCAGTCAATTGCCTTCAGGTTTTCCTTTTTGTCCAGGGTCTCTGTGATGCATACAAAGACATGGTCGTGTAGGAGTTGGTGCACAGAGTCAGGGTAGATCTGGTGGTTGAAACCTTCACGCTTGATGGTCAACACTGAGGTTGCCCAGTCTACATGAGGATTGTTCTTTTGTAACCAGTCTATTCCCAGAACAATGTCAAACTTTGGGAAGTCAATGACAGGACCTTGAATGGTGGAATGTGAATTCTCAAGCATGACGGAGAAGGGGGTGGTTTCCCTTGACACAGCAATGTGGTGTTTGTCAGCCAGGAACACGTTTTTAATCTGCAAAGGATTAGTGGCCAGCTTGAACTTGTCCACAAATCTACTGTTGACTAGGGTTTGATCTGCATCCAAATCCAGGAGTGCTGAGCCTGTGTAACTGCAAAAGCAGAAAGGATAGGACATCAGTTTATTGGGATGTCTGGCAATGATGTACTGTGACAGATCCAGGAAATTCATGCTTACTTTTTCATTATCCCAGTCTAACTCTTTTACGGTTTGACAGGGAATCCTTTATGTAAGCTTTGATGAGCTTGGATTCCAGGCAAGTAATCTTGGCGTTAAAGTTGTCGCCATCTGGGGATCACTTCCACGTTTTTTGCTTCCCATAGTCTTAGCTGCAGACCATCTCTTTCATTCCATGGTAGTCTTATTTCAGTTAAAAGCCAAAAACACAAAGTATAAAAAGATTGAGGGGAAAGCAACCATTTTCACACATAAGTATCATTTTTTATTAATTATTATCACATTTTCATTATATACCAATTGGGGTACATTCAGCTGAAAACCCCTCCAGTTCCAGAATCACACCTGGATTCCTATCACATATTTTTGAAATAACAGGGTAATCCAATCCAGATCTTTACCAAAAAGATCTTAACACTCTTAACCTATAAGAATGTGCCCTAATACATTCAAGAATCACCTGATTCTTTCTGTGGAAATGTATTGCTTTGGCTTGAAGCATTCCAGACTTCCGGCACCAAAACCCTGTGGAATAATGTATTCCTGATCCAAGCTATTGTTGTTCCAACTGGGAACCAGCTGACCAATCCTGAATGCATAGACACCATTGTCTACATTTAGCTGTTTTTCCCGCATTTAATGGTTTTTTGCGTTAAAAACCCATTAAAACACTTTGAAACTTGAACCAGGCGCCACTGCAGCGCCCAGGAACTTTCCCAGGCGGCGCCACGGCACCCCAGTGCCTGAAACATTCACTGGGTGGCGCTTTAAAAATCAATTAAGCAGCGCAGCAGTGCTTTTAACCTAATTAATTTGCCAAAACAACGCTTTTAAACCACAATTTGGGGGTTTACTTTTGGCTAACCTTTACCAAACTTCTTGACACAGTCAAGGCAATTAAACAATATTATTAAATCCTCACTAATTATATTTCCAGCATATATTAATTAACTTTCCCAGTTAATTAATCTGTTTGAAGACAACAAGTCTTTACTTGACACAGTCAAATCCATTTTGGCCCTATGATTAAATCCCCATAAATCATATTCCAGGGTATATATATTAATTAACCTTCCCAGTCAATCAATCAGATTAAGACACCTAGTCTCATAATCTGAACTGTTCATATTATTCAGTACGGCCCTCAATCAGTACAGCCTAATTGATTCCTGGGTATCAATTACTACGCTTGAAAGTCTCTCCAAGGCCAATCCTATTGTTTTGAATTTCAACCTATGAAATTTATCACAATTCAACCTCTTTGTGAAACCACAGCCCAATGTGACTGTAGTACAGTCACATGTACAGTACCGGGTTGTCCAAGGGCACTTGGATCATTGGGCATTGGTCCACGTCCTCAGGTTGGTACTCATCATTGGGCAAGTCAGGAGTTGCGTGGGGAGAGCTTAGCTTTCTTAGTGCTCTCCCCGGGCTTTTGCCTCATCTTGATTGCCTTGCGTAGCGGTGACACAGAAATTGGTACAATTTGACTGCCATTTTTTCCACTTCCATGTCCATTTAAACCTGTGGGTTTATGGTTGGTGTTATTCCCGTTGCTTCCAGGGGTGGTTGAGTGGAGCACCCGCCTGGATGGGAATCCTTGGGTCTCTCTCATTTTTCAGTTTGTGCCTTATGAAGTGTGTAAGAGGTTTGTTCCGCTATCTCTGCTTTGCAATACAGGCTTTGCAGATTGGTCACCTGGTTCAGGTTCACATGCCTCATCACATGCAACTTGAGAGTGTCATAGTACATGAGGTGTATAGCTGGAGTGTCAAAGGCCATGTCAGAAGGTGCTTGAAGTTGGAGTTCTTTGTAGGCGCGGGTGAATTCTTTAATGGTGCCTGTCTGGGTCAGGTTCTTTACTTGACGTATGATCATGAGTGCCGTGTCCTTAAGCACAAATATTGCCAGGAAGTCTTGCTTAAATGTATCCCAGTTCTTGTTGGTGTGTTCCTTGTGCCACTTGTTGCACCAGGTGCCAGCGTCATGGGTCAGGCAGATGGAGGTTTCCGCAATCCAAAATTGCTGTGGGCATTCCATCTGGGCCAGCTTGCTCTGGGCGGACTAGATCCATGCGGCAGTGTTGTTGTCGTTGGCCCAGGCAAAAGGTTCCAAGGCAGTGCTTTGTAGTCTTTGAGCTACATAGACTGGAATGGCGCTTTTGTTGGTTGGTTGTGGCATGGAGGAGGGAGCCTGGAAGAACCCTTGTGCAGACATGGTATTGAAGGCGGGTAGTGGAATCACGGTATTCTGGTTCATGACTAAACCATCAGGTATCTTGGCATCAGGAGTGTACGGGGTCCAGTCAGGCGGGAGGCCAGAAATAATTCTGTTGAGGATTTGTTGGCCGCGGTGTGTGCAGGCAACAGGCGGAATTTTTCAAGATAAGGTAGGATGGAGAGCCTACCTGTGCTACCAATGTTGTAACTGTGCTGTTTTAGCAGAGTTACAAGGGGGAAAATATTTAGAAGCTAGATGATAATTTTTTATTGTGAGATAGTGATTATATAGTCATGTTGAATCAATGGATAGCAGGAACATGATTGTTGATCACACAGTTGGATGAAAGAAGGGGGTGGCTTGATCCTGGTAATGAGTCAAGCGCCAAAATGAGGTATCCACCATAAGGGATCATCTTTTGTGCATGTTGTTGGATTTGGTAATTTGAGTTGACTTCCTAGTCTGGCTTCAAGTGACCGGATAATTGGATTGCAGGTCACAAACCCGTTTTTTTAGAACCTTGCTGGCGGGTCAAGCCTGCAGTTTTGACAAGCATAGCATCTTAGTGCTAAATCAATTTAAAAGTATAATTAAAAATAAAAAAGTATATAAAAATTATATGGGGAGTAGCAGGAAGAGTAGTAGATCATAATTGCAAAAAATTCATTATGTGGATTTTTTATTAGGAGTTTTCAATTCAAAACATAGTAAAGTGTTGAGTTCAGCAGTGTAAATCAGCTGGAAAAAGCTGAATTCTCACTGCCAAGTTTCCTGGAGTTGAGCAGAAAACTCAAATTTATTATGTTTTTTGCATATAAAACTTGCTTAAATTTAAAAAGGTTCAAAAGTTAACCCAAAAGCAAGGCAGTTTCATATGCTTAAAAATAAAAAAATACAAAATAAGTTAAAAAGAAAATGAGTAGGAAGGTGTTTATTAGGGATAATAGTGTGCTGGGAGGAGCTAGGAGTGAATTATTTACCACAGTGTTGGTTACAACATTAAGCTCTCTATACTAATCCCCAAGTTTAAGTGTCAAGTGGATGGGTGTTGAGTGGCGCTCATAGTGTGTCACTTATTAACTTGGCCTGAATTCTGAGCCTTTGATTAGTTAAATCTGAAACCAATTGTATGGTAAGTGGATAGAGTCAAACAAAGGGGGAGTCAAGTTTCCATTTTTTATAAAGTACATATGAAATCTCTTAATAAATCAGGCTTAATTTATGTGGCACCACTTAATCCACAAACCCAGGAATGACATAATGTAAAACAAGTGGTATATTTGATTAATGTCTATACCACTAAATCTAGTATAGTGGTGTTTGGGAGCTTAATCAACAACTATGGACACTAATAATAAAAATATAATAGTAAATAGCAAATTTTATATAAGCGCATATGTGTTTTATTAATAAAATTAAAATTTGGCTTAAAAAGTGTTGAACTGGTCACTTTTTGTTTTAGAGTGTTGAACACAGGTCTTAAATTTCTATTAGTAAATTTACCTATAAATTTCCCCTTAATTCGGTATTTTAGCTAACCAAATTATTAAACAGAGTCAAGTTCGAGTAAATTTAACCTTGGTTTTTGGTTTCAACCCCTAAATTACTAGTAAAAATTAGCTTAAAATCAGTTAAGCTGAAAATACTAATAGATTCACATATGTGGCACTTGACTCTCTGGTACTTGACAAAGTGTTGAGTACCAGGGAGTCAAACTTACCACAGTTGCCCTTAATATGAGTTGATATAAAATTTTGTGCGGTGGTTGGCTTTGGATGTGCTTCTATTGGCTGCCCCTCGTACTGCTGTTGTGTATATACTTCTGGGAAATATAATAAACGAGATAAAGGGGAAAATTAAAAAGAGAATGATCCTTTATTAGATATGAATATAGGATATTATATAATATCATGGGAAGCCGCATACTGTCCATGTATGTCATGGTAGTCATGAGGCTTATCCAAGTAATTGTTCCTCTTAAGTCACAGCTTGTAAAAGTTATGTTCTGCTCAGGATTCAAAATGTTTGATCCCCGTGATAGATGGCCGAATGGTAACAGTGCCACCGACTTAATGGTTAGTCAGGGAATCATTTGGCGAGTCACTCAGGGAATTAGTTTCCCAGGAGGGAGTAATCATAGATGTTGCAACACTGCGCTAAAGATAGATTAGGGGATCCATTTTAGAAACATGAACAAGTGGTTTATTCTAATTTATTTTTGTTAAAATAATATATATTGCTCGCTTTCTATTGTGTGTAACAAATATGACATATTGTGTTTTCAGCTCAAGATGAAGTTTGGACTCTATAGTTTCCACTACATGGATCCAGCGGGGTGGGATTTTATTTAGAGTTTATACTGGATGCAATGAAAAATATAGATACTCCATTTGTTGTGATTCAGAAATTTCCTGGTCAAACTGCAAAAATATAATGTATTTCTAGAGAGAAGAGTTCATTTGTATCATGAATCAGGGTATTTGAGGAAGATTCAGAAAACTTTAAAAATGAGAGTTAATTGGGGAGGACGTTGATGACAGTTGCCATACCCATGATGACATGATGGGTGATATGGCAGTGAAGCATCCATGAGCCTGGGTTATCTGCTTTGAATCGGATTGCATACCATCCGCATGAATCGAATCCTGGCTTCGCTTTACCAGTGCCCTTCAACCCCAAGTCGGCGGGTTGGGTTTGGCCATCATAATTTGATTCATCGGTTAGGTCGGTGGTGTAAAGGGAGAAGGTGTCGCGTAAGATGGGTTTGGGGTGCCTTTTAAGAAACGAGTTGATCTTTTTCTGGTCATGTTCTGGGTTATAGAAGCCTTTGCCACGCGCAACAACATGGAAGGAGTGGCCATGGAGGTGCCAGGGATGCACTCGGCAGTCGGCGCCAGTGTATATGAGATCTTCAATGATGATCTGAACATTCTGTCCTTGCGTGACGTTGTATGAATGGCGGTCTGGTTTGAAGCGGCCTTGCTGAATTTCTTCCCAGAGCACACCACTCCGATTGGTGGGCTTTACTCCATTCATGGTATGGACAGGTAATTTGTTTACAAAATCCAAGCGGGTTGAAATATAAATTTCTTTATCAATCTTGCGAGGTGGTTTGTAGTAATGGCTGCTATCGTGAGAATCATACCACTTTGAAGGTTTTAGTTGGGATTCGATGAAGCGATTGCGAGAATTACTTAGGGCTTCCCGAGTAAAGTTTGTTGGTGTTGCAGCACCTTTGTATTTGAGAACAAAAACCCCATTGTTGGTCTCCATCCTTTCAAGAGGAGTGGAGATTGAACCCACGTAGCTGTCGATTGGCTGGTCAGCGTGAAGGATTACAGAGTATCGCTCGCCACTGTTGACATCAATGTGATCCACTTCCACTGGCTTAACAAGAGTTCCCTCAACTTCAATCACAGTGAATCTGTGCCCTTTGATGCGGAACCGAAACATGGAAAGGCCCGTGGCACCAATCAGACGCAAGCGATACTTCTTGCCTGCTTTGACATTGAGGGTGTAAGGACCTTCCTCGGAATCTAAGCAGCGGCCGTTGATGAGATGTGAGTTTGCACCATCTACTCCAGAGAAGGGGAGACTGATGAGTTTTTTCCTGACTTCCTCCGGAGTTTCATGCCACCACTCCGTCAAGAGTAGTGTGCGCTCGAAGTTGTAACGGTACGTGGGGTTGCTGCGAAAAATACTTTTCAGAGTTTCTTTTCTGTCCTTGACAATCAAAGCACCAAACGCCTGTTCTGAATCCATTCCGCTATGGGCATGATACCAGAAGGTTCCTGCAACATCAACTGTGAACCTGTAAATATAGCTTTGTCTGGGTGCAATGGGTAGCTGAGTGATGTGGGGAACTCCGTCCATCGAAACACTTCCTGTCTGCTTGATGCCATGCCAGTGAATGGTAAACCCGCGTGTTAGTTTGTTGTTGACTTTGACAACAATTTGGTCTCCGATGAGCGCCTTGATGGGAGGGCCAGGGAAATTTCCGTTGATGAGGATGCTCCTTATTGTGAAGTTGTCTGGGCGGATCTTTCTTTCAGTGATGTCCCAGTTGAACTTGCGCACTTTGGCCCATGCAAATGTCACCCACAAAAACAATCCAATCTTCATACCCTTCCACTATCCTCCAATAAACTTATATACCTTGACCAGAGCCCTGATGTTTTATCCTTATGCTTAATGAATATTTTAAAATAGAATTTATATATATCCTTCTAGATTTCATGCTGCAATATCGGCATCTAGAAAATGGCACATCAACAGCTGTGACAGACCCAGCTAGGGGGTTGGGTCCTAAAAAGATAATGAAATAAGTTAAATGACTAATAAACGAAAAGAGCCTATATCAAAATAATATCACATTGTGTTTAAATCCAAATATGCATCCTGTTTTGAAAGCAGATGCATGTTTGGTATAAAATATGCCTTCAAATCGAGAATGCTTTGCATCAACCAACACCCATATCCTGATTCCATTCCCTGTGCTCTTTTGATTGCTATCGTTTAAAATGAATTTAATGTGGATTTTATATTCAAATATTTGGACCAATCAATTCAAAAATGAACTCATTTGCTGATCATCAATATTTATTAAACCTGATTGGGTGCAGAGGTCAGTTCGGATATTCTAGTTTATCCATCTGAGCCAATACATTATCATGCATGATTTGGTACCCACCTCATTTCTGGCACCCTAATTTCTAAGATCCGTTCCCAACATTATGGCAGCATAATTAACTACAATATAATATATATTATAAAACACAAGGAATGAAGGTATCTTATCGGAAGTTAGTTCCTATAAATGTGTTGGAAATGAGTTGGGTACCGATGATTTCAACCTACCCTTCTGATGAACTCTACAAGAAAATTGAAGGGCTCGGAATAACCATTTCCATGTATCAATCCAAGTGTTTCTCAGGACCAAGCCCAAGCTAGATAGCCCAGGTTCCAGCTTCAAGTTCTCGACGAACTTGCGGTACGCTGCTTCATTAAGTCCAAAATCATTTAAATAAACTGTATTTCAGAGAATACCCAGTTGAAATTTCATTGGCTCATATCAGCTAGGGTCGGGATGGTCACAGCAATCGTGTGATCACAGAGTCACAAACTCATTTTTAAGATGGAATTTAGATTAGGTTACAAAGCAATCTGGATAGATTTGTCTGCAACTTTTGTGTCATGGTGAAGTAGAGTGAGAGCTTGTCATAGTCGATCAAATGGGGAATACACCCCCAAATTAGGGCAACAGTGGCAAAATTGACTGTAGGGATGTAAAAGTGAGAATTCAAAAGTGAGAATCTAAAAAGGCCAAGTCGACAATTTTAAAATTTCAAAATTAAATTAAAACAACTCAACCAAAATTAAAATTTATTATGGCCATATAATATACTGTTTATTCATTATCTCAACTAAAAAAGCCAAGAAAAAGTAGTTACTTTATTAAAAAAGCTATTTTGAAAATTTAAAAAGTGTCAACTTGGCCACTTTTAGATTCTCACTTTTGAATTCTCACTTTTACATCCCTACAGTCAATTTTGCCACTTTTGCCCAAATTGGGATGATATTACCAATATGAAGAAGACGGAGCATATTTGCTCTTAAATGGTAACTCTGAAGAGGTGTAACAGATCCAGGACCATCCAATTTGACTAATCATACTTGTTTTTATTTAGACTCTAATGCTGGACCCATCTTGCAACAAAGCTTCAGCGAGCTTTGTCTCAAGAGAGGCTACTATCTGGTTTACCACCTCGTTATCCTCTCTCCATATTGTCATGATTTCCACACTATTTTCTTCATAGAGTTTGAGACCTTAAATTTCTCTCTCAGCTGCACCCTTCTTTTGTTGGTAGATCTTGTCAAACCTTAACAGTAGATTCAGTGAATCCCAAACATAAACATGATTTCCTTGAGTGGGTATCCCTTCTTTAACAAAATATTCTGAATATAGTTCCTCAAAAGCAGACTTGACCTTGATCAGTGACTCCCTGGGTAAAGTCTTTTCTTTCTCAAGGTCCTGCCAGATATCCTCCAGAGACTTTTTGGGAACCCTTTTTGGGTGGCAGCAGTTTCTACCCTAAGAACCCCAAACTTGGCTTTTTTGAATACTAATTGAGAAGGAATAAAATGGAAAAGAAGATGAGGGGAAAACATTGGATTTTGACTTGAATAAATTTATTAATTTTTATCTGTTTTCACGTATATACCAGGTGGGGCATATTCAGCTGAAAATTCCTCCAGTTAAGGAATCCCCCCTGGATTCCAATTGTGTGGCCTATGATGTAATGGTGTGATCCAACCAATATCTTTTACCCAAAAGATATTCACACTCTCAACCTAAGAGAACGTAGCTAATACATTCAGGAATCACATGGCTCTTTTCATTGCAATGTATTGTTTTGTCTTGACGCAATTCTAGCTCCTGGCGCCAAACCCCTGTGGAGTTTATCCAATCCTGTCAAAACAGCAGGCTTGACCCTTCAGCAAGGTTCTGAGTAAGCGGGTTTGTGACCCGCAATCCGGTTATCCAGTCACTCAAAGCCAAGTTAGGAAGTTGACTTGGATTTCCAAATCCAACACATGAACAGAAGCTGATCCTTTATGGTGGATACCTCGTTTTGATGCTTGACTTGTTACCAGGATCAGGCCACCCCCTTAGCTATCCCTTCATGTGACCAACTCTATCATGTTCCTGTTATCCACAATTCACAACAACTATATAATACATATCTGTCACAGTAGGTTCCATAATGCCGGGGATTATTCAGCTGAGTAGGAAAGCTTGAAAAGCCAGAAACCCTTTAATAAAATTGACTGATTTAACGGACTTGAATCAAAAAGTTGATTGAAAATGGATTACAACTACTCCAGTTTGCCGGTTGAATCTGATTCCCTTGTAAGTTGACGTTGATAAATTGACATCATTTAAGGGTTCCTGATATGATATTATTTATCAGCATGATCATCATAAGTTGGTCACTTAAGGGTTCTTTGCAACCTGGACTAGATACTCACTTGACAATGTGGAAGGAATAGGAACCCAGGATCTAGGCGGTATTGCTTAGTCAAATTTTGATATATATTGAATAATTTTCACTGTTTCAACTCTTAAGAGTTGAGTCCTCCCAAGTCTTACTTAATAAAAATCATATATCCCTTGGTCTAACTTTAATTTCAAATGCATCCTGTAGTTGGGTTGTTACACTATATCCCGTACAATCAGATTCTCAGCCAGATCATCACTGGAAGATGGGGCCCTGCCGTTGGCACTTTGTTGTTGACTCCACCCAATGTTCATTCCATGCCTGCCAATCTCAGAGTTGTTCCACCTGTCTTTGAAACTGGGAATCTGGTTGTATCTCAATGTCCTGAATTTTATTCTAAAGACACTCTGATGCTTTCACAGGCTATTTCTCTTGGGCTACTCTGGTTAGGATTAATTATTTTACTTAATCCTAGTATCTCATTTGGAAATTTTACAAAACTAGTATCTGAAGCTGCGTTGGTGGTTAATCATTAACTTCATGTAGATTTGGGTGGTGATTTCCTACCACTTGAAGACAGCTTCTTACTATCCTGAAATTTCTGTCACAATATCTCTCAATAAAGAATATGATCTAGTTTCCAAATTTTCCCCTTTTAATCATGCTAAAACAGCACAGTTACAACATTGGTAGCACAGGTAGGCTTTCCATCCTACTTTATCTTGCAAAATTCCGCCTGTTGCCTGTACTTGCCGCGGCTAACAAATCCTCAATAGAATCATGTCTGGCCTTCTGCTAGATGAACTCTGTGCGCACCTGATACAGAAATACCTGATGGCTTTGTCCTGTATCAGAACATGGTAATCCTGTTTCCCGCCTTCAACACCCTGTCTGCACAAGGATTCTTCCAGGCTCCCTCCTCCATGCCACAACTAACCAACAAAAGTGCCATGCCCGCCTACGTAGTGCAGAGACTTTGAAGTGCTGCCTTGGAACCTTTTGCAGGAGCCAACAACAACACTGCGGCATGGATCCAATCTGCCCAAAGAAAGCTGGCCCAAATGGAAGGCCTGCAATAGTTCTGGATTACAGAGATTTCCATCCGTTTGACTCACAACGCTGATACCTGATACACTATGTGGCATGAAGAACACACCAAGAAAGGATTGGGACACTTTTAAACAAGAATTCTTTGCAAGATTTGTGCTGAAGGACACCGCCTTCATGATCATAAGCCAAGTAAAGAACCTGACCCAGACTGGCACAGTGAAGGAACTCACCTGCGCTTACAAGGAACTCCAACTATGTGCCCCCTTGGATATGGCTTTTGACACACCATCTACCCACCTCATGTACTACAATGCACTCAAGTTGCATATAATGAGACAAATTAACCTGGACCAATTAACCAACTTGCAAAGTCTGTATTGCAAGGCAGAAAAAGGAGAACAAATATCCAATGCTCACCACAAGGTGTAAACTGGAAAGCTAGAGTGGCCCAAAGATTCCCACCCAGTTGGAAGCTCCAACCAATTGCCTCCTGGTAGCAATAACAAAAGTTCAAACTATAAACCCACAGGATTGAATGGGCATAGAAACAGGAACAACGGCTGGTCAAACTGCACCCATTTCTGTATCACTGCCACACAAGACAATAAAGACAAGGGAAAAGCCCGGGGAGAGCACTAAGAAAGCCAAGATCTCCTTGCACAACCCCCAACTTGCCCAACAATGAGTACCAACCCATGGATGTAGACCAATGTCCAATGATCCAAGTACCCTCGGAGGACCCAGTACTGTACACCATTGCCAGACATCCCAATAAACTGATGTCCTATCCTTTCCGTTTTTGCAGTTACACAGGCTCAGCACTCCTGGATTTGGGTGCAGATTGAACCCTAGCCAACAGCAGCTTTGTAGATAAGTTCAAGCTAGTCACTAATCCTTCGCAGATTAAAAACATGGTTTTAGCTGATGAACATCATGTTGCCGTGACAATAGAAGCTGCCCCCTTCTCCGTCATGCTTGAGAATCTACACTCAACCATCCAAAGTCCTGTCATCAACTTCCCAAAGTTTGACATTGTGCTGGGACTAGACTGGCTTCCAAAGAACAATCTTCACATAGACTGGGCAACCTCAGTGTTGACCATCAAGCATGAAGGTGTCAACTACCAGATATACCCTGACTCTGTGGATCAACTCCTATGTGATCACGTCTTTGTGTGCATCACAGAGACCCTGGAAAAAAGGAAAACCTGAAGGCAATTGACTGGGACTCCTGCCAGTACAAGATCATACATTTCAAAGATCACCAGGATACCTTCACACATCAGGACCGCAAATTGTGGCCCGCCATCCAGAAATCTTCAAGGAAGCGCTGCCTGGGCTACCCCCTGAGAAGCATATCCAGCACTCCATCCAACTCAAGGGGGCTGTTCCCAAGGCGCGCCCTGTTTACAGGCTGACCCCAAATGCAGACAACGCCTTACGCGCCTACCTCAAGGAGGCATTGGAAAAGGGACTTATCTGCCCCTCACAGTCTCCCTTTGGGGCTGCTGTATTCTTTGTGGCTAAGAAGGATGGTACCTTACGTCTGGTCACAGACTACTGAGCTCTAAACAAAGTTACCATTAAGAATTGTTACCCACTATCACTGATTGACGTTCTCTTTGATGCCTTAGGAGGAGCCACAGTCTTCTCCAAAATTGATCTGACAGCAGGCTACAACCAGATTTGTATCAAGGAGGAAGACATCCCCAAAACAGCCTTCCGCACTAAATACGGCTCCTACAAATGTGTGGTGCTCAACTTTGGCATTAACAATGCTCTGTCCACCTTTATAACCTTCATGAACAAAGTGTTTACGCCCCACATAGGCAAGCACGCTCTAGTGTACCTGACAACATCATTGTCTACAGCCCCTTGGTGGAACATCATCACAAAGACCTCAAGGCAGTCTTTGCTACCTTGGCACAACACAAACTGTTGGCCAAGCCCTCCAAGTGCCAGTTTTTCCGTGAGCAACTACCCTTCTTAGGATACATAGTCTCAAAAGACGGCATTTAAACCTGACAGTCAAAAGATACAAGCCATCTGCAAGATGCCACCTCCCAAGGACAAGTCAGAACTACACAACTTCTTGGGGATGATGGCCTATGTATGACGCTTCATACCCAACTGTGGCGTCTTGACTGCCCCCTTGTCCACCATAACAGGCACCAAGTCTAAGTTTGTATGGACCCCCCAACATGACCTCTGTTTTAGACGCCTCAAAGAAAAGCTCACACCAGCTCCCATCTTACAATACGCAAACAAGACGGAGAATACCAGATGGAAACCAACACCTCAGATGCATCCATTGGGGGAGTACTATTAATTAAGAATAGTGATGGTGAATTCCTGCCTGTAGCCTACAAATTGCAAAAACTGAAAGATGGTGAGTGTCAATACCCTATCCACAAAAAAGAACTGCTGGCTATTGTGCACTGCCATATCAAGTGGTGTTGCTACTTGGAGCAACATGAAGAACTTACTCCATTAAACGGCCACAAATATATCATATACTTAAAATGCAGGCAAACCTTTCCTGCCAACAAGCCTGTTGGAGTGAACTTATAGAAAAGATTCATTATGATCATCCAGTACAAGCCTGGGCTGGAACTTGCTATGGCAGATGCACTATCACACCTTTATGTTAGGGCCACAAGAGGTGAGAATCAGCTTGACCCAGAATAGCCTCTCCTGGTACTCAGAACAAAGGACAAAGGCTTTCCCCCTGGTACCACAGACATAACCAAATAAACAGTTATTAAGAACAAGCACTTATTTGCAGATGTATATGGGACCTTAAATCAGAAGATGACCAACAGAACCACCATCCCTTATATCCCCACACATCAGCAAGTTGACACAATCTACATTACCAGAGAGATCTAGGACACACAAAAATCCGCAACCTCTATGAATTGCTCAAACACAAAGAAGTGTGGCCAACTCTATGCCGGGACGTCCAGGAAGTCTTGGAACAATGCAAAGTAGGTAAGAAATTTGCAAAGGACAATACCCCACCTAAATCAGTACTACCTATTTGCACGCAACTACCTTTCAAGGTGTGAGCCCTAGACATCATGGGCCCTATGCCAGGGAAACATAACAAAAAGAAGTACATCTTACCGCAATAGACTTTGCCACACAATTGCCAGTGGCACAAGCAGTTAAAACACATACAGGCAATGTTGTGTGGCAATTCATAGGGAAAAAAATCATCAGCAAGTTTGGAAAGCCAGAACTCCTGATAACCGACAGAGGCAAAGAATTGACCTCTGAAGATACCAACGTTTACCTCACCAATAACGGGGTCCAGCACACAGTAACAACAACTTACCACCCTCAGGCCAATGGACGTGTGGAGAAGCTAAATGGTAGCCTTGCGCAAGCCCTGGCCAAGCTCAAGCCAGGAGACCTGAGGACTGGTACAAGCAGCTACTAGCTGCATTGCTTGTATGCCGGACCCGTGTGAACAGATCCACCGGGAAAAGCCCCTTTGATTTAGTTTATGGCACACAGCTCAACATCATCCAAGCACTATCAGGACCCAAGCTGGAAATGCCAAGCAAGTTTTACCCTGCTCAGATCCCCAGGTCATACAGGCCAATAGTGATCAACCAGAAATGGAAGAAAAGTGTCTACAAAAGACCTACATCCCCATCCAAGACAGACACCAGGTCAGCGACAAAGTCTAGGTCATGAATATTAACAAAAATAAACTACAACCAGAAAAGGTAGGCCCTGCCATCATCCTAAAGATAAATGAAAACAATACTTACCTCATACAAGGACTTGGAAAACGCAAACAAGACAAAGTCCTCTATCATGATTGCCTAAGACCCTGCAAAGCAAAACAGAAACAATGCAGGATTGTCCTACCCGCCACCAAACAACAACTAGTTCAGTATGCCCCGGGCTCCTGACAACCTCCCTGACAACCTGCCCCCCAGAGGAGGCCAACCTTCAGCCAGGGGGTGTCAAAACAGCAGGCTCAACCCGTCAGCAAGGTTCAGAGTAAGAAGTTTGTGACCTGCAATCCTGTTACTCAGTCACTTGAAGCCAATTTAGGAAGTCAACTTGGATTTCCAAATCCAACAACATGAACAGAAGCTGATCCTTTACGGTGGATACCTTGTTTTGGCGCTTGAATCATTACCAGGATTAGGCCACCCCCTTAGCTATCCCACCATGTGACCAACTCTATCATGTTCTTATAATTTATGATTCAAATGATTATATAATACATATCTCTAAATAAAGAATATTATCTAGTTTCCAAATATTTTCCCCTTTTAACCTTTCTAAAACAGCACAGTTACAACAACTTTGATCCAAGCTGTCATTGTTCCTACTGGGAACCAGCTGATCAAACCTAAATACCAGAACACCATTGTCCACATTTAGCTGTTTACTGTTAATTGATCCCTTGTTAATTATATATATCAACCTTTGTAGTTAATTAATTTGATTCAAACAAACCAAATATTTTACTTGACACAAACAAAACCATTTTTGGCACAATGATTAAATCCTCATTAATCATACAGTAGCTTTAAAAGCTATGGCAACAACCAAAAATACCTCAGATTTAAATAAAATGATTTAAGATTTAAACAAAATCCAACTATCAGGTTAAAATAACACTCTGTTAACAGAGTTTATTGGCGCTAATGGGCAAAATGAGTCAACACAGCAGAGAAGTGCTCACTCACAAAGAGAAACTATTCAAAATAAAATCCAAAATACATTGATTCACAAACAAAATGGTGTGAGTTGACTTTTGGTGTACATGTGTTTACTATGTGATTTGATGACAAAATACACCTAAGCGTGGTGAGTCAAAACTAAAAAAAAACTGAAACACAATAGCAACTCACTATGTAAACAAAATCACTCAATCAGTGTGTGCAATGGATTGTAATCAAGAATGATACCAAGATATCTAAAATAAGACATGAGATCTAAACATAAATTTTTAAAATATTGTGTTGGGTGCTTGATTTGGCGTAAAATCTGGGGAAATGGATGGGAATTGTTTTGGGTATTCTAAAATGGGTGTTGTAAAACCAGAAACAACTAATTAAGAAATAAAAAATCCATAATTGGTATATTGGGTGGGAAAAATATTAATCAAATATCTATATTCAGATAAAAAGCAAAAATTAAAAAACCAGTGTAAAACTTAATTAAGTTTTATTTAATATTTTATCAAATTAAAAATGGAAAAACACAACAACTGAGTACCAATGCACCCATTGTGCACCGCGGTTGCGGTTGCCCCCTCAGGTCAAAGAATAGAGCTAGTGCAACCCAAGTGCCTACTCAAGAAGGAGATGTGAGAAGAGATATCAATAGTTACACTGCACTGACACAGGTGGTTCAAGGAGCACAAGCTGCTAGGATGCGGAGAATCAACCCTCAGGTCCCCAAGCTGACTTAGAAGCCCACCAAAATTACCACAACAAAAACAGTTAGAAACAAGGAGGTAGAACTTACTTTGTATATATTTGGCGTTGTTTACTGCCAAGAGTTAGTCCCGTCAGCCATGCTGGGGAAAGTGAAGCCTGTACTTGATACTAGCTACAAGCCCTACGTCAGTGATGGCAACAAAGAAAGGGCAAGGAGCCTGAGTTCTACAGAGCTGATGAGGGATATTTAGTGCTCAAAAAAGTTGCAGCCTTCTACAACAAGGTACCCATGCCCTGTGTTATGCCCAATGCCAACAAGTCAATCCCCACTGCTAAAAAGCCCACCCAGAAGCGCATCCCTGACATCAAATGCATCATCCTGTTTAAGCTAATGTGTGAATCCAGTGATTACAAGGCAGCTGCGGCCCTTGTTGGGGTGGATCCCAAGTACGCAAAGCAAGACCTTCAACAAGTTCATTGTTGAAACCGCAGGCTCAACCTGCCAGCAAGGTTCCAACCAAGCAGGTTTGTGACCTGCAATCCAATTATCCGGTCACTTGAAGCCAGACCTAGAAGTCAACTTGGATTACCAAATCAATCAACATAAACAAATGATGATCCCTCACAGTGGATACCTCAATTTGGCGCTTGACTCATTAGCAGGATCAAGCCACCTCCTCTTCCATCCAGCCGTGTGATAACCAATCATGTTCCTGCTATTCATTGATTTGCAATAGCTATATAATCACTATCTCACAATAAAGATTATTATCTATCCTCTAAATATTTTTCCCCTTTTAACTCTGCTAAAACAGCACAGTTACGACATTGGTAGCACAGGTAGGTTTTCCATCCTACCTTATATTAAAAAATTCTGCCTGTTGCCTGCACACACCGCAGCCAACAAATCCTTGACAGAATTATGTCTGGCCTCCCGCCCAACTGGACTCCGTATACTCTTGGTACCAAGATACCTGATGGTTTTGTTCTCTACCAAAACACGGTGATCCTGCCACCCGCCTTCAACGCCCTGTCTGCCCTAGGGTTCTTTCAGGCTCCCTCATCAACGCCACAACCAGCATACGTGATCACCATGCCCGCCTATGTTGCACAAAGACTTTGCAGCACCGCCTTGGAACCCTTTGCGGGGGCCAACAACAACAATGCTGCCGCATGGATTCAGTCCGCCCAAAGCAAGTTGGCTCAGATGGAGTGCCCACAGCAGATTTGGATTGCGGAGGTTTCCATTTGTCTGACCCATGACGCTAGCACCTGGTGCAACAAGTGGCACAAAGAGCACACTGACAAAAACTGGGCACTCTAAAACAGGACTTCATGGCAAGATTTGTACTTAAGGATATGGCACTTATGATCATACACCAAGTAAAGAACCTGACCCAGACAGGCACTGTTAAAGAACTCACCTGCGTCTACAAGAAACTCTGTCTCTTGCCCCATCCAACATGGCCTTTGATACCCCACCAACACACCTCATGTGCTACAACGCTCTCAAGTCGCACGTGATGAGACATGTGAACCTGGACCAAGTCACCAATCTACAAAGCCTGTACCATGAAGCAGAAAAAGCAGAACAAACCTCCAACGCTCTGCACAAGGCACAGACTGGGAAACAAGAGAGACCCAAGGACTCACATTCAAGTGGGCGCTCCTTGTGACCACCTCCTGGAGGTAATGGTAACAACAACAACCACAAACCCATGGGATTGAATGGGAATGGGAATGGAAATAATGGCCAATCAAATTGTACCCATTTCCGTGTCACCGCCACCCAAGGCAACCAAGATGAGGGAAAAGCCCGGGGAGAGCACTAAGCAAGCCAAGCTCTCCCCACGCAACTCCTGACTCTCCCAACAATGAATGCCAACCTGAGGACGTGGACCAATGTCCAATGATCCAAGTGCCCTCAGAAGACCTGGTACTATACACCATTGCCAGACATCCCAATAAATTGATATCCTACCCTTTCTGCTTTTGCAAATACACAGGCTCAGCACTCCTGAATTTGGGCACAGATTGAACCTTAGTCAACAGCAGCTTTGTGGATAAATTCAAGCTGGCCACTAATCCTTTGCAGATTAAAAACGTGGTCCTGGCTGATGAACATCACATTGCCGTGACAAAAGAAACTGCCCCTTCTCCGTCATGCTCAAGAACCTCCACTCCACCATCCAAGGTCCCGTCATTGACTTCCCAAAGTTTGACATAGTGCTGGGACTAGACTGGTTACAGAGAAACAACCTTCACATAGACTGGGCAACCTCAGTATTGACCATCAAGCACAAAGGTGTCAACCACCACATCTACCCAGACTCTGTAGATCAACTCCTACTAGACCACATCTTTGTACGCATCACAGAGACCTTGGATGAGAAGTAAAACCTAAAAGCTATTGACTGGGACTCCTGCCAGTATGAAATCATACACTTCAAGGACCACCAGGATACCTCCACGCCGCAAGAGCGCAACATTGTGGCCCGTCACCCAGAAATCTTTAAGGAAGCGTTACCTGGGCTACCCCCTGAGAAACACATCCAACACTCTATCCAACTCAAGGGGGCTGTACCCAAGGCATGCCCCATTTACAGGCTAACCCCAAACAAGGACAACACCCTGCGCACCTATCTCAAGGAAGCACTGGAAAAAGGACTTATCTGCCCCTCACAGTCTCCCTTTGGGGCCGCTGTATTCTTTGTGGCTAAAAAGGACGGTACCTTACGCCAGGTCACAGACTACCGCGCCTTGAACAAAGTCATCATCAAGAATTGTTACCCCTTACCACTAATTGAAAATATCCTTGACGCCTTGGGAGGAGCTTCCTTCTTCTCCAAGATTGACCTAACTTTAGGTTACAATCAGATTTGTATCAAGGAGGAAGATATCCCCAAGACAACCTTCCGCACCAAGTACGGTTCCTACAAATGTGTGGTACTCAACTTTGGCATGACCAATGCCCCGTCCACCTTTGTAACCTTCATGAACAAAGTGTTTGCACCACACATAGGGAGACACGCCTTTGTGTACCTGGACAATATCATTGTCTACAGCCCCTTGGTAGAACAGCATCACAAGGACCTGGAGGAGGTCTTTGCAACCCTGGAACAACACAAACTGCTGGCCAAGCCCTCTAAATGCCAGTTCCTCTGGGAGCAACTACCCTTCTTGGGACACATAGTCTCAAAAGACAGCATCAAACCCAACAGTCAGAAGATACAAGCCATCTGCAAAATGCCACCTCCCAAGGACAAGTCAGAACTATGCACCTTCTTGGGAATGGTGGCCTATGTACAACATTTCATACCTGACTGTGGCGTCTTGACCGCCCCCTTGTCTGCCATAACAGGCGCCAAGTCTAAGTTTGTATGGACTCCCCAACATGATCTCTGTTTTAGATGTCTCAAGGAAAAGCTCACAACAGCTCTCATCTTACAATACCCCAAACAAGACAGAGAATACCAGATGGAAACTGATGCTTCAGATGCATCCATTAGGGGAGTACTACAAATTAAGAATAGTGAGGGTGACTTCCTGCCCGTATCCTATGAGTCGCGCAAACTGACGGATGGCAAGTGTTGATACCCTATCCATGACAAAGAACTGTTAGCCATTGTACAGTGCCTAGTCAAATGGTGCTGCTACCTGGAACGGCAGGAAGAATTCACAGCACTAACCAATCATAAGTCACTCATCTATTTCAAGACACAGACAAACTTGTCACGCCGCCAAGTGCGGTGGATGGAAATCTTAGAAAGGTTTAACATGCTCATCCAATATAAGCCCAGGGCCAAGCTTTCCATGGCAGGCGCCCTATCCCGTCTGTATGTCTGCGCTTTTAGGGAAGAGAATGGTAGCAAGCCAGACTGGCCTCTCCTAGTGCTACGTATAAAAGACAAAGGTTTCCCCGCAGGCACAACCAATATCACCAAGGAAACGGTCATCAAGAATGAACACCTCTTTGTTGACGTATACGGGACTCTTCACAGAAAGATGTCAGATGGCACAACCATTCCCTACATTCCCACACATCAACAAGTCAATACCATTCTTTGCTACCACAGAGATCTTGGACATACTAAGAGCCAAAATCTATATGAATTCCTAAAACATAAAGCCTGGTGGCCAACCTTATACTGCAATGTCCAGGAAGTGCTAGAACAGTGTGAGGTCTGCAAAAAGTTTGCTAAAAGCAAAACCCCACCTAAATCTGTACTCCCCATTCAAACCCAACTACCGTTCAAGGTATGGGCTCTGGACATTGTGGGCCCCATGCCAGAAAAGCACAACAATAAAAAATACATCATCACAGCCATTGATTTTGCGACAAGTTGGCCAGTAGCCCAAGTGGTGAAATTGCACACCGGTAACAACGTCTGACAATTCATTGGCAAAGAAATAATCAGTAAGTTTGGAAAGCCAGAACTCCTGATAACCAATGGGGGCAAAGAATAGACCTCAAAAATACCAACATGTACCTTGCCAAAAAGAGGGTCAAACACACTGTCAGAACACCATACCATCCACAGGCCAATGGACACGTAGAGCAGCTTAATGGTAGCCTTGTGCAAGCCTTAGCCAAACTCACTGCCGGTAGACCTGAAGACTGGTATAAGCAGCTACCAACTGCATTACTTGTGTGCTCACCCAAGTGAACAGATCCACTGGAAGAAGCCCATTTGAACTGGTATACAGCACACAGCCAAATATCATTCAAGCATTGACAGGACCCAAACTGGAAATTCCAAGTCAAGTCCCCCCTTGCTCTGACCCTCAAGTAATAGAGGCCAACAGCAAACAAGCAGCCAAAGAAAAGGAATGCTTACAAAAAATCTTTGTACCCATCCGCCAGAGACATGAAGTCAGGGACAAAGTCTGGGTCATGAATGTTGACAGAAGCAAACTACAACCTGAAAAAGTAGGGCCAGCAATAATCCTAAAGGTAAACAAAAATAACACTTACCTCGTGCAAGGGCTCAGGAAACGTAAGAAAGACAAGACATTGCACCACAACTGCCTACAACCTTGCAAAGCGAGACAGAAACAACGAGAGACTGCCCTGCCTGCCACCAAACAACAACTGGTTCAATATGGCGCCCGGGCTCCTGACAACCTCCCCAACAACCTGCCTCCTGAGGAGGCCTACTTTCAGCCGGGGGGTGTCAAAACCGCAGGCTCAACCCGCCAGCAAGGTTCTAACCAAGCAGGTTTGTGACCCGCAATTCAATTATCTGGTCACTTGAAGCCAGACCCTGAAGTCAACTTGGATTACCAAATCAATCAACATGAACAAATGATGATCCCTCACGGTGGATACCTTGATTTGGCAATTGACTCATTAGCAGGATCAAGCCACCCCTTCTTCCATCCAGCTGTGTGATCACCAATCATGTTCCTGATATCCATTGATTCACAATAGCTATATAATCACTATCTCCCGATAAAGATTAGTATCTAGTTTCTAAATATTTTTCCCCATGTAACTCTGCTAAAACAGCACAGTTACAACATTTTGTAAATCTTGTTTGCTAAAATAAACATTAAAAAATTATTTATAATAAAAATAATCTAGAGTATAAAGATATTTATTGATATAGAGAAAAATTAAGAGCGCCTATAATGGGTTTGGCGGTATGTACCTACCCCACAATGGAGGTGGCACACAACCTCTACTGCCATACCGTAGACGGTGGATACACCCTTATTGAAGTATTCTTGGCTGCTGGTAAAAGGGGGGATGGTTAGGTGGGAATGGAGGAGCAGCTTTTCTGGCGGGGCTGCAAACCCAAAGATGCCAGCCAGGACCAGGGCGTCCTGGGTAAATGTGGTCCACCGAGTTGTATCTGGGGAACCTTCTTCCCATCCAGGGAGAGCCTGGCCTTGTTGATCCCAAGAAGAACCCTGTCCAGGTCCTCTACAGATGTGCCCATTCCAAAGTAGAATAGGAACTCTAGGTAAACAACAAGGTGATGTCTTTGCCCAGCAAAGTCTTCTGTAAACTTGCACAGTTTGTTATATACTGCGCTTATTTTTTCTCATATTTAGTTTTGCTGAAGGTAAGATCCATTGCTTGAGGAACCCCCATCTTGTAGGCACTCCAAGCCAGCCTGAAGTCTGACAGGAGTATTTTTGTCTTTTTTACAGCTGTTGCGTCTGCAACAGCCAGTTTTGACACTGTATGCCCAAAGTTATACAAGAGGTAAGAGATGGTATGCTCTACCAGGAAGCAGAAACAAACAGCTGCATGGGCCCAGCCCATCTCTGGTTCATTCTTGAATGGGAGCGTCTCCATGACGTCCTAAACAAGCTCTTTGAAGTTTACACAGTAAACTTCACTGAAGACTACTGGGTCAAGGAAAACCAATTGGACATCCTTTTAGGCAGTAACTGCCCACTCAGATGCCCCCTTGGCATGTGTCAGCCCAGCTAGTGTGTCCCTTGTCATCAGAAAGGTACCATGAACCCTGTCTTCAAGCTCCTGCAAGACAGGGGGGACAGATAGGTCTGTTTGGCCACGTGAGTGGCATAATTTGAATAGAATGTGGGGGGACAAAAGGAACCAGGACCTGGAGGAGTTCACTGTCAATGTTTTCTAACAAAAAAAGGTAAGTATTTGATATTTTTATTAATTATAATTTTTATGTACCTTTTTGGGTTTTCTCCTTGCCTGCGGCTTTGGCAGGCTTTGCCATTCTCAGCGCAAGCAGTTGTGCAGCAACTTTTTATCCTCTGTCCTTGCCTGATTGGTAGGTTTTAGGTGGGCATACATTTCAGGGTCATCTGTCCAGACAGACGGCGCAGAGAGGGCAAAGGACTTGAATTTCAAGCCCTCAACCACCATTTTTTGAATGTTGAGCAGGCGTTTAATGGTCTTCTCTGATGTTTCAGGCATTTTGGTCATTAATGCCTTGGATGTCACCCTGTCAAGTTTCTTGCCTTTGAGGACGGCAGCCTTCACCTTTGCTTTGACCTTGCGGTCAATTTCTTTGATCTCTGCAACTGCAGAGTCACAGTCTTTTAGAAGTTTCTCCAATTCTCTCATTGATTTTTTTACTAACCTTTCCATATGTTTTTATAGCTTTTGCCCCAATAAAATCTGTATTATTCTGATACTATTGCCTCTTTGTTTATTCCTGTTTGTTTTCTCATTTGCTACACTATCCCATTTTTTTACCAATTGTGTATATGTTTTACACTCATCTCAATATGTGTTGTTTGCTTTGTGTTGGCATTGTTTCCTTAATTGCCATATTATTTTTGGCGCTTTGCACAGCCCCTTGTGAAAATATTAACAACAATTTGGTGATTAGCTAAATTTGAATTAGAAAATCATAGGTTAACTGTTTTTAGATAAAGTTGTTACTGATCCAAATTCAAAACCTTAATGATAAACTTTAAGCCAATCAGGAGCCAAGTGATAAAGTGATTGTTGTGACATAAAGGAACATTTGATAATTCTTTAATGCATGTGCACTAATTAATATGATTGCCTGAATTTTTGCCATTGTGCACCATTGCCACTGTGGCAAGTTGTTGATGGACTAGTGCTAACCCAGCAGCTGATTAGGCACTAGTTCATCAACAACTTGCCACAGCGGCAATGGCGCACAATGGCAAAAGATCCAGCCAATCTTATTAATTAGCGCACATGCATCAAAGAATCATTGAATGACCCTTTATGTCACAACAATCACTTTATCACTTTGCTCCTGATTGCTTTAAGTTTATCATTAAGGTTTTGAATTTGGATCAGTAACAACTTTATCTAAAAACAGTTAACCTATAATTTTCTAATTCAAATTTAGCTGATCACCAAATCATTGTTAATATTTTCACAGGGGGCTGTGTTTGGGTACTAAAAATAACTGTGTTCTGGATCTAGATACATGGCATAGTAAATACATGATTTTATAAAAATAAGCTGAACATAAAGAATAAAACCAACTATAAACAAAGAGAACATGAACAATTTGAAATTCAAAATAAAGATAATATAAATAGAAAATGTTTGGCAACAGGGGGGTTATTGAGGCGGGGAAGAGTGATGGCTAGTAGGCAGAATAGCGCAGGGGTGGAAGACATAGAGGTGGTGCTAGCCTGGGGGTCTGGGATTGGGTGGGTGGGGCTGGAAGGTGGGGGTGGTGGTAGCGGGGGTAGGGATAGAAGGATTGCACGTCATGGCTGCCATATAATACTTTTTATACTCCTTGTTTGTCTTTGGCTGGATGGGCTGGTAGGTAGCTGTGGCACAGGGTGGGAGGCGCTTATCCTTATGTGATTGGTTGCCCATGTTCACGTGGAAGATGATTGGGCAAACAAGTCTGCCACCATCTGACAACCAAAGAGAGAATTGTGGTCAAGGACCCCAAGATAGAGGTTGTTGAAAGCCTGAGGGCGGCGCTCCTGTAATGTGAATCCAATGTTAAAGAAGACAACATCACCCAGATGGATGTCTGCATGACCAGCAGGGTAGACTGAGGGCTGGTGTCTGCGTTGCTGGATGGCCTCAAGGGCTTTGGAGCTACCCTCCATCTGGTGGCTCAAAAAAACCCCGGTCCTTGGAATTCAAGCCATCCCAGGAGTTGAGTAATCCACCAAGGATGTGGCTGTACAAGTAGCCATTGGTAAAATCTTGGTTTGTCTGATAGTAGACAAAACCCTTGGCTGAAACAGCCAGAAATGCACCAATAAACATGCCCTTCTTGACCTTCTTTCTCCCTTGTTGGGTGGCGGCTCTTCCTTGGACGCCAAAATTGTCAAAAGCTATTGATAGCTTATAGTAGGAGATAAACATGACGTCATCTGATAGATTTGTCAAGCATTGGACTATGGTTGATTTGATGTCAGGATCATACAGGGAATCCTCAGTGCCATCCCATTGGTTGTCGTTGAAATTGGTAAGAACCTGTATTGAAGCCACCTTCCCATACATCCAAAGCTGCACCATGCGCTCAGGCACCCAAATGCCATGATGCGCAAGTTGCTTCCAGAACTGAGTCAAGGGAAGCTTGTGATTCCGCTGCAGGAGGTCAAGCATAATTGGGTACGCCTCAGTGATTTGTGACTTGGGGGCCTTCTTGGGCTTCTTGGCTGTCCCAATCAGATTTCCTTTGTTCATTAGGTTGTTGAACTCTTGCATTACGGTGGCTTGGGTAAATTGCAATTGGGTTTCAATCTGTTCCCAGGACAGACTCTGCAGGTTTAGTGCCACAATTTCTTGGAGAATTTGGGTGGTGATGATTTGTTGCTTGGGGTGCTGGGCTGCAGGAGCTGAAGCCAGATTGGCTAGGGGGCAGGTTGGCCAGTGGCAAGAAGTTTTTCTGAATCAAGGTTGCCATCCTGATTAGTTGGTTGATGGGCAGCTTGTGCGGGGGTAGGTACAAGGGTGGGAGCAGAGCTAGCCACTAGGTGACTGTTGAATAAGTCAAAGCCATAGGGGTCTGTGGTAAGGTACAGGTCAGCTTTCTTGTTACCCGCCTCAAAGGCTTGGGTGTAAACAGGTGCCTCCATGTTCTGAGCCTTGCCTCCATTGAAGCTGGTTTGGCTGCTGCTGGCTTGGTTGCTGGCGCCGTCAAAGATATTGCTTGTAATAACCATTGTAAAAAACCTAGGATAAAACACTAAAAGTAGAAATTTTAAAATTTTATGAATTATTATTATTGTAATCTCAAGTCCATATTTGGAAGGTTCTCAAACCCTTTTCATACAAATCTGGAGCCATGAAAATGGATAAAATGCCTCTGTTCCTAAATTGGATAGCTGTTGATTGGCTGTGAAACTGTTATATTTCTATTTTAGGCTGCTCATACTACACATCTTGTGTGACCTCATTTTGTTTTGTGCTTGTAGAATCTTGCTTCTATATTACTAAAACTTTGTTTCATTTTATTCCTTCTGTTGGTGTCTCATATAATCCTGATTGGATTATAATATACTCCAGAACAGCATCCATCCATCTATCTCACTTGTTGCATCGGTTCATTTTGTTTGTGGTTTAAACTACACCGCTTGATGTTTGATATAATTTTGTATAATGGGCTAGTGAAATTTTTTGTTTGACAGTTCATTTATTAACTGAATGTTTTTAAATTAATTGAATCCTGAATCTTGTGCAACTTGGATTTTGTTTAAATCTGAAATAATTTTGTTTAAATCTGAGGTATTTTTGGTTGTTACCATAGCTTTTAAAACTACTGTATCCGCAGGTATAATAAATCAACCTTTGGGGTTAATTAAACCATTTGAAAGACACCTATTCCCTAAGATTAATCTGACCAATCTTTTTTTATCCTGTAAGTTAGTTTGGCCTAACTATTCATCCATATTTTATAAATTGTTCTATATAGCTACTGAGTATCCAGGAATCTCTTTCCAAAGAGTTCCTTAAACTTATCTATATAAAAGGCATAATAAAAATGCAATAATTAAATATAATTTGGCATATTTATTTGGCTAAATGTGCCAGGTGACTGTTGTATGGTCACAAGAGGGAATATGGAAATATACAATAGATTATAATGCACAGGTATAAGAGAAAGAGTTCAATTAAGCTCAAAGTCAGATAATCAGCTGCATAGATGGGTTCACACTTGATTTCACAGATTTCAGGGAACATTTCATCAGGAGAAGGAATATTTAAGGGGAATGCAAAGGTGAGAACACAGAATCTAGTAATATGGTTATTTTAAATCTGATTGGAATATTGAAAAAGTGAATCACAAGGCAAAATATTTATTGAGGATAAAATATCAAACTAGTAGAGAAATTTGTTTAAACTAAGTGTTACTTAAGCTCTTGGATCCATCTCAATGATGTGGCCTCATTGTGTGTTGTATTTGGATAGCTTAAAGACACCACCTGACAGGATTTTGTGATTTTGACTAGTTAAAAAATTCAACCAATTAATGCAGACCAGCTGTCAATCACTTTCAGGAATGATTTTAACAGAATGATGTGAGCTGCAGGCTGCAGGATCAATGAATCAACAACAAAATCATATCCTGGCATCAACAAACTCATGCATTGTAATTAATGAACAGAACATGAAATTACTGCTCATTAATTAGTTTCCATCTACCAGCACCTCAATATGCACCTCATAATAATTACTATTCTAAACTTTAATTGTATTCTAGAACAAGAGGGCTGTCATAAGGACTGTCATTTGCATTATTTCTAGCAGAGTCCAACATGAACTGGGCTGCCTGACAAACACTATGAGATAAAATGCTCTGATCCTATTGTATTAGAGTGGCTCTGATTAGATACAGTATAGTGTAACAATCATCTTGTGAGCTAGTAGCCAGTCTAGCTAGCTAGCCCTGGAACATGGCCCAGGCAGACAACTACTCCACTTGGACCAATGGATAGTTGTACAGAATCAGAAAGGATACTGAGCTGTGATAGTTTTCAAGCAATCTTCCTTCACAAACTGCACACACTCAAGGTTGGGACCAGCTGGGCTAACCTCCATATATGTAGTCTAATAAATAGTTGATATTCTGAATCCTTTCCGTAGTTTGATTCTAATTAAGTGGAGAGCAAAAAATGATACTGTTGTCATACAGTGTAATTATCTATAGTGAAATATAGAGACAACAACTATAAATTATATCCAGAAGTAGAAAGAATTTTCCCAAATCCTTTGGGATTTGGGCCTAGTCAGACTTGCTACTTCTGCAGACAAAAAAGTATTCTGAGCTGCAGGTTACGCCAAAGTCACAGGTTCTCTGTGCTTTCCTAATGTTAGAAGACTTAGGATATCATCTGGCAAATGAAGAAATACCACATTTCACAGATTTTCCAACACTGCAAATGGTGGTTCTGTAAGCTGTTATCTGACCTCTAATGAGGTCAGGATTTGAAGATCAAAATATAGTTTTAAGAAAAATTGAGCATGGGGTATCCGCGCCCTGCTTGGACCCAATTTTCTGTGCCACCACCCACTTGCAATCAAATGTTAGATTTAAATCTACAATTGCTGCAAGCAGGCAGGTCTTTGGGAAAGGTTTCCCCAGGTGGTGGCGCTTTGGCCTAGCCACATCTAGGAAAACTATATCCATGAAATTTTGGATCAGGTCACAATTTGTGCCTCACTTCATTTTATAAGTCAACAAATATAAAGGGAAGGTGTGTTTTGATAATGAAATAGATCATTTCATTCTGTGCAAGGCACAGAATGTAGAATTGAAATTTTTTTCAAGGATGGAACAGATGATTTCATTTTAAGCAGGGCACATAATGTAAAATTAGAGCAGTTTCAGTTGTTGGGTTTTATTTTTAACTCTAATTCATTAAAAGCTTTATCTGTCATTATCTTGAAATGATAGTTCTTATTGAACTTCAGTTTGTTTTGGATAATTATAGTTGAATACTAATTAAATAAATTAATAAATATCTATTGAATCAAAAGAAACAGTTTTCTTGCTTTTTGTTGGACATAACACAAAACAAGGTAGGATTGTACTTAGTCATATTGCAGTTTGTTGTTAACCCAACTTAAGAGGTATTATTGATTAGACAAACAGATGATTTGGTTCTTGATAATGATTGTTTAATTGAGGGTTTTTGCTTTTGCTTTGAGGTGTTCAGTTCCCCCAAGTATGTATCAAGGTGCAATACCCCATCTCAAAAACGCCATCTCAAAAAATATTTGAAATGGGGTTGGGATTACATCAGCAAAATTAAAAAACTTAATAAAAATTATTAAATAGTTATTTTTTACATATTGGTTTCAATACAGCATCTCAAAAAACTGTATCACAAAAACGCTATCTCAAATCAAAATAAAAAGAGTGTTATCCAAATAATATTTTTTGAGTATAAAGACACTTAATAAATACCCTAAAATACACCATCACAAAAAACTGCATCACAAAAACGCTATCTCAAATCAAAATAAAAAGTCTGTTATCAAAATAAGGTTCTCAAAACTCCACAAATTCAATTGCAAAACCACCCAGCTTTAAGCAACGCCGCGCAGCCTTAAATAATTAAAAAGCAGCGCGGCGCCAACTTGTGAAAGTCTTGGGCACCACTGTGCTGCCTTGCAAACATCTTTTATGCTGCGGCGGCGCCTCACTTTTATATTTAGTGCCGCAGTGGCGCAAGATTTAAATCCCCAACATACCAAATCCGCTAAAAAGTAATGTTTCTATAAGAACTAAATTTAGAAGATAATTACAATAATTAAAAACTTAATATAATAAAAAATAAGAACAAAAAATAATAGAAACAATAAAAAAGAGGAAAAGCAAAAGCTAGTTCATTGCAAAAAAAGGAAAAGTCAAGCTCAGTGGGATTGGTCCCATGTGTTGTGGGCACCTCCATGCTGCTGAGCGGAAGACGTGGCGGGAGGAGAGGCCTGACAATTGGCGTGCAGGGATGCTTAGTGGGGTGCTGAATAGTGATCACTGGGCGCTCATGTGTGGGGATTGTATAGTGGGTTGTTGTCCAGGCGCTATTGCACGTGGTCCAGGATCATTAGCATTTGGGCCCAGGTCAACTGGGAGTTGCACAACATAGAAGACCAGTTGCACAAGGGAAGTCAGGTCTGACTAACTGGTACCAAACAGCCCCAGCCACAATGAGCGTAGAACACAGCACCTATGCTGAAGCAGTCCATCAATGCATCTTCCATGTAGGATTAGGATAGGGGTAGGGGACATGGAGCTGGTAATCCAGGGAGTGGTAATGCTCCAAGCAACAACCAGTGTACCTGGACTGGCCAGGCTGGCAACTCTCAGGAGGATATCACATGAAGTAGCAAGTTGCGGCAGCCAAAGGAAGTTACAAAGAAGCATTTCCAGTACCAACTTCCTGAAGACACACCTTGAATGTGGCAGAGAAGCAACGGTTGGTATTGGCTTGGACAGGCAAGTCCAAGGTTTGATGAAAGCTGGGATCTGCTGCAAGCTCAAGAGCCCAAACCCGAGCTACCTTATCAATATACTCATTATGGATGGCAATGGTATGAGTGTGTTGGGTGGAGATCTCACTGGGAAGCAAGGTAGCTGACTGCAGCCCTAGAAGCACCTTGGCAGCCAAACAGGAGACATTATAGCGGCTGTAGTATAACTCCCCTGCTCAAATAGGGGTCATTGCATCCTCATCAGAATTCAGCCCCTGTACAAAGCTTTAAATTGTCTCCTCATGGTGGCAGATGCAAAACTTGCTAAGAAGGTTGGGGTAGTACACCACCACATTATTGCAGTTGCAGCAGGCGCGGAGCATGGCAGATGGGGTAGGGGGAGGCGCGCCAGTAGAAGGAAGGCGTTGAGGAAAGGGGTGCTGAGCACCAGAAGGATTGCTACTGGGAGGTGCACTGCTGACAGGAAGAGGCTCCTCAAACATAAGGTCCTCATCAAGGAAATCTCCAGCACTGGAGTTTGGTGCATTACTTTGCTCAGAGCCAGCCACATTGGTTGTGCAGTCCTGTTTGCAAAACTGAGAGTCATTAGCCCAAAGCCAATTCAAGAAACCAATACAAACTGAGCGCGGCATTTTTCAAAAAGCGCTACTCTCTGCTTTGTTCATTGAAGCCATCATTTTGTTGTAGGCTTGGAGCATATTTTTTTTTGTTTTTGTTGCTGCTGCTGGAGTTGGGATTCATCTGATGTGGAAAGAAAGTAGTGGTTGGTCAAGTGGGGGGATATGTTGGAAATTTTGACCAAGCAATGATGCCAATTATGACGTAGATCACAGATTAGGATTAAAGCAGCCAACTCCATAAATTAGTAGTATAAAATCAATGATGCCAATCATGACAGAGCTCATAAAATAGAATTACTGCAACCTCATTGTCATAAATTTATAATATAAAATTTATATATATGCAATTGGCAGTAGATTTTGGATCATTACTGCAGAATACCCAATGACATGCGCCGCTGCGCCGTCCCTATAATACATATAGCGCCACTGCGCCACCCAAAAAAACTCCAGGCGCCGCGGAGCCCCCTTGCAAATATTTTGAATACCAAAGCGCTGCCTTACTTTTACATCAAGCGCCACTGCAGCGCCATTTTTGAATCCCCAAAATGTTAACCTAATTATTAATCATATTTCTAAGCACTAGTCTCAATAGAATAATCAAAAAAAGATATTTTGGATCAGTAGTAGATTTATAATTGTAATGACAAAATCCAACCCACTAAAAAGCAGCCCCACAGCAACTAAAATATTTGCAAAGCGGTACCTAGAGTTTTTAATAGTTGACGCTGCAGCGCCTAGTACCTTTACCAGTTTGCATTACAGCGCCTAAGCTTTTACTAAAACAGCACAGTGGCGCTATCTTTGATTTTGGTTGTCTATAAAATCATACTTTTATGTGATAAATTAATACCATCCTTTATTCCCAATTAAAAAGGAAAAGACTTGGATTTAAGACTCCATATAATAAATCAACCTAAATTAGCTCCACTTTTATAGTACTACTCCCTATAATACAGCCATTTAAAAAACCACATTTAATCTGCTAGCCTTATTTCTTATCATAGTATGAACTTTGCTATTTGGGTTTCAACAATACAATGTTTTACTAGTGATTTTATTTAGTAATTAGGGTATTTTTATTGTGTAAAATGTGCCCATTAAAAAATCCACTAAGCTTCTAAGTGTCTAATAGGAGTGCCGCCCACCAATGTGGCACTAAGAATTGACCTGTTTTAACATATGGTGCCATAAGACACTATAAAAAGCACGCTATCACAAATTGACTGTTTCCACTTTTAAAAAGTACAATTCAGTGCCAAATCTCACTTAAATAAAAAATGTAAGAAACCATCTGAAGCTTTGCATATATATATATTATCTCCTCTAAACAACTGGGTACTTTTTAACCCCAGTTGTATAAGCTATTTTTGAAAATATTCAAGTTTTACTCTTTGGCCTGGTTGAGGTAGATCCACTGTAGATTTCTTAATTTAATATAATAAAGGTTAAAATCACTATATTTTTGAGCTACAGCATCTCAATTACATCATCTTGAAAACGTCATTTCACTTGCAAGTTTTCAGTCAAAACTCACAGTTTTGCATACTTGCGCTACTAATAAAATTTTAATATTTACATAATAAAAAAAATTAAATTTGATGATATATAATTTGAGAGTTTCTCTACAATTCCATGTAAAAATATTGACTACTTTTATATTTAGAACATTCTCATTTTTCTCTTTAAAAAGTTCCTAAATTTGAACTTTTCTGATGCAAATATACTCTTAGATGCCTCCCAAGCCTACCACTAATGCTACCCCCAAGGCTCCCAAGAGCACAGCTGCTCTTGCTCAGGTAAGAAATACCAAGGCTACCCTCTCCAAGCAGCCTCCTAAAGAAAAAACACCTGCCAAGACCCCCCCCGCCTTCCTTTGAGCCTGAGGCTGATAGCCCCACCCCTCCCCACTCTCCCTTTGTCTACTCCCCCTCTGATCCCCAGAAAGAGCACGTCCACTCCAATGATAAAGATGAGAATGGAAGAGTCTCCAAAAAAAACTCTGGTAACCATGGCTCTGCAGCCTCAGAGGAGGAGCCCATCCTAGAGTGGGACATACATGCAGTTGCCAAAATCTGCAATGTCAACAGGCAATTTAAAGTCCCAGCTGTTTTCTCTGACTCTTTTCCCATTATGACCAAGAAGGGGGTGCTTGCTTTGTCAAAGACGGCTTCCTTTTTACCTGCAACAACCAGAGAAAAAATATGACACACCATCACTACCTGTGTGATATTCCAGGCTGCCCAGCACAATTAGCTACAATTGGGTTTACCCAAGTCAAGGAGCCCATCATTGAGCATAACAGTTTGAGCTCTGATATGATACTCTACTATCTTATGCGCTGGTACCTTTTCCAAGCCATTCCTTCCAACAAGGACTTGACTTCAACTGAGCTGGTAATACATGCTCTCCTTTACCTGATTGAGGATCAGAGAGAGGAGGTTGGAGAAAAGACCAGACTCCAACGGTATGTGACTGATCAACAGTCAATTGATGCCAATATTGGCGTCAGCACTAAAAGCATTGATTAGCTTGTACTTTTGGAAGTCCATAAGACTACCATGCTTGGAAAGCCCTTTCTGCTACATAAAAATGGGCAAGGTTCACCAAGCTGTATTTTGTGCTTTTCAACACAAAAGGATCTAGTACGCCTTCTAAAAGTGATACCTGGTTTGCCAATGGGACTTTTGCCTCTTGTCCAAAGCTATTTTATCTATTTTGGGCCATCCATGGTCAGGTCAATGAAGATATCATCCCCTTTGTCTTCTTCTTTCTCCCTAATAAAAGGGAAGAGACTTACATTCACGCCTTGGATATACTCAAGCAAAAACTGGATGCCATCTTGCCTACACTTGAAGAAGAGTCAACTGAGAAAAAGGGCCGCATGAAAAAGAATATCAGCCCAGAGGCCACCCAGGAGCAACAGGCCACAACCAGAAAGGAGCCAAAGTCTCTTCCCTACCATACCATGTTAATGGTTGACTTTGAGGCTGCACAGGCCAACACCTTTATCAAGGTATTTAGGAGCAGTCCCCAAGGCTGCTTCTTTCACTACTGTCAGGCTCTGCGCAAGAACCTGATGAAAAACCAAGCCCTCAATAAGCTGTTATTCAAAGATGGCACAAAGGAGGCCAGAAAGATCTTCAATTGCTTTGCTGCTCTGCCCATGGTCAGAAAGGAAGAGGTTAACTTTTTTATGATGAATTTCTCAATGACAATTAGATTATTGTGAACCAAGAAGCATTTGCTCCTTTCATACAGTATTTTGAGCACCTGTGGGTGGGCATATTCCAGGGACATTGACGCATCTGCAAGGGTGGCAACTCAATTAATTAGAACTGCTATAAGTAGGTCAAAAAAGGCGTAACTAAGACCACCTCATCACTTGAAGGTTGGCACAATCAATTTTCCCGCCTGGTTAAGGTAAAAAAGCCTATGTTTAATGTGATTGTCAACAAGCTGAAGATTCATCATACTCATGGAGATCAGCTATACTCCCAGGCCGCAAAGGCAAAGCTTTTATAGCTAAGCATGCTGGCTAGCAGGTCAAGTTCACAAGTGCTACAAAAAAGGTTTTGGTCTATTACACCAGAGAGGGATGCCTTACCTATCTCAAAGGCATTGTCACAGCCCTTGGATCTAATGTATAATCCAATTTCTTTAACAATAAATTTCTTTCTTTCAAATATTTGATTTTAACTTCATTTTTAGTATATACATGTTTAATATAGGGTTAAAATTTTAATAAGAAAATATCACCATTTTAGGATGTGTTGACTTTAGAGCTTTGAACACTATAGTTAGTATTAGCTGACCTCACACTTTTATTGCAGATTTATAATTATTGGATGGTTTTGAGTCTATTCATATGTGTTGTGAAGTGATTGGATGTAAACTAGCCTTCACTGTAACAACTAACTGATCAATTAAGCTCGGTGAACAATTGAATGATGGTACTCTTGTACTGGATGATAACTAGTCTGATTGATCAACTAAGTTGCACTCCAAAGTTATATTAAATAATGATCATCCAATCATTAGGTTAATAATGGGCTAAGTGATAGATAAATTCTGGCTGCAGAACAGAGGATCCTGGCGCTCTGTGGTTCCTATTAATCCCTCAAATACTATATAACTCTCTTCTTGATTTATAAATAAAAGATCTAATTTACATAACTTATACTTTATTATATGCATTAGGCTAGATATATATCTTGATCTAATCTTTAGTATTAACTAAGGTTGTATTCAAGTTAAGCAATTACAGTACTCATATACTATACCCAAATCACAACATTTGGTGCTCACTTTACTGTAAATTCAGAACCTGAACGTAAAAATGTGGGATTGTCAAATCCTTGGTCCAAATTTTGAATCACTTTTGCAGACAACTCAGCTGAGTGAAAATTAAAATATTAAATAAAATTAATGATTTAATTTGACTTTTTTTGGTTTATGTAAATTGGAAATTTTCAAATCTCTTGAGCAGATAACTCAACTAAAAAAAGACAAAACTCAGCAAACAAATGTGGGATACATGAATCAGAAATGCAGGATTCTCCTGTACAATTTGAGATTTCCTGTATTTTAAACAAATCATAGACATTTAAAAATTAACAAATCTGAAATTGCGGGATTGTAAAATCCAAGAACCAAGGTCAAATCATAATTGAGAGGAATTTGAAATAAATATAATTCATGGGTGTCTCAAAAAGGATGCCAAAGGATCCAGAGTGAATTTGTGCTAATTCTTTTAGGAATCATAGAAATTCTCAAAAATCACCCTATTCCAATTTTGGAAGGCTAAAATTTAGATCCTATTATTCACCAACTTAACATACTTAACAGTAAAATTAACTAAAATATGCACGTCTCTTTTTGAGTTTAAATTTTTTTAATAAAAATTTATTATGTCTTCTTTTAACAACAACCAAGTCAACAAGCTGTTCCCTGGCCTTGACAAAATCATGCAGGGCTACACTGGGTCTCTTAACAGTGAAGCCTCCCTTTATGGCCACTCCCAACCCGCAGGCCCCTCTGCAAGCACTACCCAGGAGTGTGTTCTTTCTCCTGCAAATTTCAGCATGGCCCTGTTTGCCCATCACGCACAGGCAGCTATCAACCCAAATCCTGTATCAACAATGGCATCTGGAACCAGCCATTTGAGCCATGGGGTATCTCAGAGAGCCCATAACCCTAAAACAGCCAATCAGATGGCATTGACAAGTTCCCAAGATAGACATATCCCTCCCCCAGCCAATCAGCTTGCAAGACGCAGAAGAAAATTAATCACTCCAGAGATTGTTCTCAAAATGATTGAAAAGCAAGGGAAGTGTATGTCCCTTGGGGAAATTGCGGCTGCAATGGGGTTTGCAAAGTCCACTGTGGCTGCAACCCTGCAAGCCCACATCAACTGTGGCCCCCTACCAAGAAGAACCCAACTGGTGCCTGTACTTTGATCAAAGGTGACACTGCCCATCCCCTTATGATGGCCATTATGGAACGTGACCTGTGGATGCCTCTGGTCCAAGTACATCTCTAGTTGGGATTCCGCAGCATCTTCACCAACAAAAGAACGGTGAATTTGTGGATGCACAGAGTTGTGGTTGCTGCTAGAATCTTGTCCAATCAAGTTCTCAGTGGCCCCATTTTGGTGGATACCAATCCCTACATTTCAACTATTATTAATTTTATCAAAGGAAGGGCAATGAGGGCCCGTAATGATGTCATCTTTCTGCCGTATGCTAAGATATCTGCAAGTATTCAAGACTATGGAGAAAAGTGTATCCAGTCTGATGTGTACAAGCACGGCCCAATCTTGTATCATTTTTTCAGGGGTTTATTGGCAGTTTCCCCATTGGGCGTCAATTATTACTTGGCAATATTGAACACCGCAGATGGGTATGCCTACCAGATAGAGCTCAAGGCCATGCTGGAGGAGTGGGCCATACAAAACGCTGTGCACACAGTTGTACTGGGTGTGGAGATGGAGCAGCAGGAATGGGCAACCCAAGAAATCAGGGCTGTGGGGCATACCTGCTGGTCCTGCCCCATCAACTACGCCAACATGCATCTTGCAGATGTATGTCTCTACAATTTTGGTTCTGCCCTCAGGTGCTTAAAGCCTGCCACCTACAACAAACTATACACCCAAATTGATAAGGGGTGTGAGCTTTTCCCTTTTGCATCCGTCCAGGACTTATTTCATCTCATTATCTTCTATGCAAGTGATAGTGATAAGTCCAGAAAGGACCCCCGTCTCCCCCCACACCAGTCCATCCGTTTTGTCAAGCCAGTATATGTGACAGAAGAAGAATTTGAGCAATTAAAACAATCAGCTCTTGCTGCCCCTTCCCAGTCAACAAACCCTGCCTCAGCAACCCCCCATCAAGCCACCTGCCTTCCAACTCTGACTCCCAAACCACCACCCATTCCCTCCTCACCATCTCTGATGCCGTCCCTTTCATAGGCGCAGATGAAGGCAATGTTCATTCTGCCCATTCCCTCCCCCTTCCCGTCCTTTGGTTAGTAAATAAATCTTTTCTTTGTGACAACTTATTAAAATTGATATCTCTCTTTCAATTCATAATTAATAACATTTTCTTTTTTACATTATCAACATTTCCCATAATTAATACAATGTTGTACATTTTATGAATAGCTTAAAATTATGAGCATACATATTTTTCATCATCATTGATAAATTAAAGACAATAAACGTAAATATTGCATTAAAATATTGCAATTAGACGTCAACTCTTGATTTTTTAAAATTATGTGCATAACTCAATGCATTTTGTTTAATAAAATCCATTCTAAACATGGCTTTTTTATTAAAATTTAAAATAAATTGACTGTGTTTATATTAGAGAGCCATTAACGCTTAGTACAAATATTGATACATAGTGCATTTTACAGCCTGTATTTTACCTATTGGTAATAATTATGTAAAATTTTCAGTCAGATTTTGTAAGGTACTAATAATGTAATGGATTGATAAGTTACAGTTTATTAATCCATTACATTATTATTATCTTACAAAATCTGACTGAAAAGTTTACAGAATTATTACCAATAGGTAAATATACAGTCTGTAAAATGCACTATGTATCAATATTTTTACTAAGTGTTAATGGCTCTCTAATATAAACACAGTCAATTTATTTTAAATTTTAATAAAAAAGCCATGTTTAGAATTGATTTTATTAAACAAAATGCATTGAGTTATGTACATAATTTTAAAAAATCAAGAGTTGACGCCTAATTGCAATATTTTAATGCAATATTTATGTTTATTGTCTTTAATTTATTAATAATGATAAAAAATATGTATGCATTGAAGATAGTACTATAAAAACCAGTTTTTTGATGGAATTCAAACAAAATGTCAACTGTCTATAACTTGATTAACAAATTAGAAGTACACCTGCAAAAGGTTGTTGAAATTGAAAAAAATATCAGGGAAATAGTGACAGGAAAGCTGGGTGACAAGGGCCAGCCACTAATCCAGTCAAAAGAAAATGCTATGAATAAACTAGGAAATATTATAGACAAAAAGAATAAAGAAGCATTACTAAATCTCCAGGGAACAATTCTATCAAGTCTGAAAATCAACAATTCAGCCTACAATTTGTGGGAGTTCTGGCAGGGGGCCAAAGAAAATAATAAGATCAAACTAATTAAAGGAAACAAAGTTCTGAAGGAAATCAACACAAATGAAGAGGAAACTGACCAAATGGAAACAGACAAAAACAAAACACAAGCAAGCAGCAGGAGCACTTCACAAAATACAGAAGCTTTATCAAATGAAAATCAAGAGAAAGCACAAGTTGCAAGAAAAATTAGGCCCAGGAAAATTAATGAAGAGCAGCCAACACTCATGAAGTTGGCCAAAGTGGCGCCTGTGGCTGAGGGGGGCACAGGGGAAACAATTAATAAGTTGTCAAAACCGCAGGCTTGACCCGCCAGCAAGGTTCCAACCAAGCGGGTTTGTGACCTGCAATCCAATTGTCCGGTCACCTGAAGCCAGACCCAGAAGTCAACTTGGATTACCAAATCAATCAACATAAACAAATGATGATCCCTCACAGTGAATACCTCAATTTGGCGCTTGACTCATTATAAGGATCAAGCCACCCCCTCTTCCATCCAGCCGTGTGATCACCAATCATGTTCCTACTATCCATTGATTCACAATAGCTATATAATTACTATCTCACATAAAGATTATTATCTATCCTCTAAATATTTTTCCCCTTGTAACTCTGCTAAAACAGCATAGTTACAACATTGGTAGCACAGGTAGGCTCTCCATCCTACCTTATCTTGAAAAATTCTGCCTGTTGCCCACACACGCTGCGGCCAACAAATCCTCAACAGAATCATGTCTGGCCTCCCACCTGACTGGACTCCGTATACACCTGATACTGAGATACCTGATGGTTTTTTTCTCTACCAAAATACGGTGATCCCGCTACCCGCCTTCAATGCCCTGTCCGCCCAAGGGTTCTTTCAGGCACCTTCCTTGATGCCACAACCAGCTGACAAAACCACCATGCCCGCCTATATTGAACAAAAACTTTGCAGTGCTGCCTTGGAGCCCTTTGCAGGGGCCAACAACAACAATGCTGCTGCATGGATCCAGTCTGCCCAAAGCAAGCTGGCTCAGATGGAATGCCCACAGCAATTTTGGCTTGCAGAGATCTCCATTTGCCTGACCTATGACGCTGACACCTGGTGTGACAAGCGGCACAAAGAGCACACTGACAAGAACTGGGACACCTTCAAACAGGACTTCTTGGCAAGGTTTGTGCTTAAGGATATGGCACTCATGATCATACACCAAGTAAAGAACCTGACCCAGACAGGCACCGTTAAAGAACTCACCTGTGTCTACAAGAAACTCTGTCTCTGGCCCCATCTAACATGGCCTTTGATACCCCAGCAACACACCTCATGTACTACAACACTCTCAAGTCGCACGTGATGAGACATGTGAACCTGGACCAAGTCACCAACCTGCAAAGCCTTTACTGTGAAACAGAAAAAGCAGAACAAACATCCAACACTCTACACAAGGCACAGACTGGGAAACAAGAAAGACCCAAGGACTCCCATCCAAGTGGGCGCTCCTCTTGACCACCCCCTGGAAGCAATGGCAACAACAACAACCACAAACCCACGGGTTCAAATGGGAACGGGAATGGAAATAATGGCCAGTCAAATTGTACCCATTTCTGTGTCACCGGCACCCAAGGCAACCAAGATGAGGGAAAAGCCCGGGGAGAGCACTAAGCAAGCTAAGCTCTCCCCACGCAACTCCTGACTTGTCCAACAATGAATATTGACCCAAGGACGTGGACCAATGCCCAATGATCCAAGTGCCCTCAGAAGACCCGGTACTATACACCATCACCAGAAATCCCAATAAATTAATGACCTATCCTTTCCGCTTTTGCAGTTAAACAGGCTCAGCACTCCTGGACTTGGGCGCAGACCAAACTTTAGTCAACAGCAGCTTTGAGGATAAATTCAAGCTGACCACTAATCCTTTGCGGATTAAAAACGTGGTCCTGGCTGATGAACACCACATTGCTGTGTAAAAGGAAACTGCCCCCTTCTCTGTCATGCTTGAGAACCTCCACTTCACCATCCAAGGTCCCGTCATTGACTTCCCTAAGTTTGACATTGTACTGGGGCTGGACTGGTTATGGAAAAACAACCCCCACGTGGACTGGGCGACCTCAGTGTTGACCATCAAGCGTGAAGGTGTCAACCACCAAATCTACCCAGACTCTGTAGACCAACTCCTACGAGACCACGTCTTTGTACGCATCACGGAGACCTTGGACAAGAAGAAAACCTAAAAGCCATTGACTGGGACTCCTGCCAGTATGAAATCATACACTTCAAGAACCACCAGGACACCTCCACACTGAAAGATTGCAACATTGTGGCTTGACACCCAAAAATCTTTTAGGAGGCGTTACCTGGGCTACCCCCTGAGAAACACATCCAACACTCTATCCAACTCAAGGGGGCTTTACCCAAGGCACGCCTCATTTACAGGCTGATCCCAAACAAGGACAACGCCCTGTACACTTATCTCAAGGAGGCATTGAAAAAAGGACTTATCTGCCCCTCACAGTCTCCCTTTGGGGCCGCTGTATTCTTTGTGGCTAAAAAGGACAGTACCTTACGCCTGGTCACAGACTACTGCGCCTTGAACAAAGTCATCATTAAGAATTGTTATCCATTGCCATTAATTGACAATCTCTCTGACGCCTTGGGAGGTGCCTCTATCTTCTCCAAGATTGATCTAACTGCAGGCTACAACCAGATTTGTATCAAGGAGGAAGACATCCCCAAGACAGCCTTCCACACCAAGTACAGATCCTACAAATGTGTGGTACTCAACTTTGGCATGACCAATGCCCCGTCCACCTTTGTAACCTTCATGAACAAAGTGTTTGCACCACACATAGGGAGACACGCCTTTGTGTACCTGGACAATATCATTGTCTACAGCCCCTTGGTAGAACAGCATCACAAGGACCTGGAGGAGGTCTTTGCAATCTTGGCACAGCACAAACTGCTGACCAAGCCCTCCAAGTGCCAATTCTTCCGAGAGCAACTACCCTTCTTGGGACACATAGTCTCAAAAGACAGCATCAAACCCAAAAGTCAGAAGATACAAGCCATCTGCAAAATGCCACCTCCCAAAGACAAATCAGAACTCTGCACCTTCTTGGGAATGGTGGCCTATGTATGACGTTTCATACCTGACTGCGGCGTCTTGACCGCCCCCTTGTCTGCCATAACAGGTGCTAAGTCTAAGTTTGTATGAACCCCCCAACGTGATCTCTGTTTTAGACGTCTCAAGGAAAAGCTCACAACAGCTCTCATCTTACGATACCCCAAACGAGACAGAGAGTACCAGATGGAGACTGACGCTTCAGATGCATCCATTGGGGGAGTACCACAAATTAAGAATAGTGACGGTGACTTACTGCCCATAGCCTACAAGTAGCGCAAACTGACAGATGGCAAGTGTCAATACCCTATCCATGACAAAGAACTGTTAGCCAGTGTACACTGCCTAGTCAAATGGCGCTGTTACCTGGAACAGCAGGAAGAATTCACAGTACTAACCAATCATAAGTTGCTCATCTACTTCAAGACACAAGCAAACCTGTCACGCCACCAAGCGCGGTGGATGGAAATCTTAGAAAGGTTTAACATGCTCATTCAATATAAGCCCGGGTCCAAACTTGCCATGGCGGACGCCCTGTCCTGTCTGTATGTCCACGCTTCTAGGAAAAAGAATGAACTCAACTCAGACTGGCCTCTCCTAGTTCTACATACAAAAGATGAAGGGTTCCCCGCAGGCACAACCAATATCACCAAGGAAACAGTCATCAAGAATGAGCACCTCTTTGCTGACATATATGGGACTCTTCACAGAAAAATGTCGGATGGCACAACCATTCCCTACATTCCCACACATCAACAAGTCAATACCATTCTTTGCTACCACAGAGATCTTGGACATACTAAGAGCCAAAATCTATATGAATTCCTAAAACATAAAGCCTGGTGGCCAACCTTATACTGCAATGTCCAGGAAGTGCTAGAACAGTGTGAGGTCTGCAAAAAGTTTGCTAAAAGCAAAACCCCACCTAAATCTGTACTCCCCATTCAAACCCAACTGCTGTTTAAAAGTATGGGCTCTTGACATTGTGGGCCCCATGCCAGGAAAGCACAAAAACAAAAAATACATCATCACAGCCATTGATTTTGCAACAAGGTGGCCAGTAGCCCAAGCGGTGAAATTGCACACCGGTAACAACGTCTGACAATTCATTGGCAAAGAAATAATCAGTAAGTTTGGAAAGCCAGAACTCCTGATAACCAATGGAGGCAAAGAACTGACATCCAAAGACATTACAGTGTACCTCACCAAGAATGGGGTCAAACACTGTCACAACACCATACCATCCACAGGCCAATGGACGCGTAGAGCAGCTTAATGGTAGCCTCGTGCAAGCCCTAGCCAGACTCAAGCCGGGAGACCTGAAGACTGGTATTAGCAGCTACCAACTGCATTACTTGTGTGCCAAACCCAAGTGAACAGATCCACCAGAAAAAGCCCGTTTGAACTGGTATACGGCACACAGCCAAATATCATTCAAGCATTGACAGGACCCAAACTGGAAATTCCAAGTCAAGTCCCCCCTTGCTCAGACCCTCAAATAATAGAGGCCAACAGCAAACAAGCAGCCAAAGAAAAGGAACACTTACTAAAGACCTTTGTCCCCATCTGCCAAAGACATGAAGTTGGGGACAAAGTCTGGGTCATGCATGTTGACAAAAGCAAACTACAACCCAAAAAAGTAGGGCCAGTGATCATTCTAAAGGTAAACAACAATAACACTTACCTCATGCAAGGGCTTGGGAAACGCTAGCAAGACAAGACCTTACACCACAACCGCCTACAACCCTGCAAAGCAAGACAGAAACAACAAGAAACCGCCCTGCCTGCCACCAAACAACAACTGATTCAGTATGGCGCCTGGGCTCCTGACAACCTCCCTGACAACCTGCCCCCAGAGGAGGCCGACCTTCATCCAGGGGGAGTGTCAAAACTGCAGGCTTGACCCGCCAACAAGGTTCCAACCAAGCAGGTTTGTGACCTGCAATCCAATTATCCGGTCACCTGAAGCCAGACCCAGAAGTCAACTTGGATTACCAAATCAATCAACATAAACAAATGATGATCCCTCACAGTGAATACCTCAATTTGGCGCTTGACTCATTATAAGGATCAAGCCACCCCCTCTTTCATCCAGCCGTGTGATCACCAATCATGTTCCTACTATCCATTGATTCACAATAGCTATATAATCACTATCTCACAATAAAGATTATTATCTATTTTTTAAATATTTTTCCCTGTGTAAATCTTCTAAAACAGCACAGTTACAACAAAGTCTTTTTATCTTTTACTTATATTTATTTTAGTCATCACCAGGAATGGGGATGAGGTCGCAGAAGTGGCGGCTTATACACCAAGTTGGTTTTATGGGGGTTACCAGTCACTAGTAGCCCCTGTAAAACAAATAAATAAAAACCAAATAAATAAAATAATTCAACAGAATATGTTTAATTTTTAAGTAGTGAAGCTAAAAATAGGGAATATTTACCACCTGTGGGGTGCTTGCTATGGTTGAGGGAAGCATATGAAATAGGATAAAGTATCAACTTCAAAGAAATGAATGAAATTTGTAGGGATATCAAGTTAAACTTCAATGAATACATATACAAAAGCATTCAAAGATTACCCTTCACAAACATCAACAAATATGAAAATAATTTAATAAAAACTGACTTTCAAATTGGAACTGAATATTTGAAAATTGCAATTTTTAATGAAGTATTTAAGGCACTGTCAAATAAAGTTGGGGATGCAGTCCTTGTGAATAATTTTAAACCTTTATTTAATATTGTTTGCCGAGGCCTGGGGGGCTGATTTAGGTCAGGCGCCCCCCAGAACTCTCTTCTAGTTCAACCAAATGTCCTATATCAATAATCTAATACAAACGTTCAAAAAAATGTGCATGTTCTCAGATAAATATACCTTGCAAAGGATCCACAATGTGGTGTACCTGGGAATCCTGCTCCATTGCATACTTAAAGCCATTGTGAAAAAATTAGAAGATGTACCTATACAGATCAACATATGCCGTGTAGCCCTCAACAGACAGAAAACACCACGGGGATACAGGACAGTCAAGCACGTCCACTATGATTCATTTGCATTGGCAACAGTATACAGGTACTATGTGCCCCCCCCCCCCCCCACAAAAAAAACCTACTAGTTGATTCACTCACCTGCATTCTTTTTATCAAACAATCAGCAACCACTGGGGTACAGGGCGCCACCCCTCTAGCAATCACATGCAGGGTTTTCCACCACGTACAGAAGAGTATGTGGATCCAATTAGAAGCATTAGCTGAAAATTTAATTTTGGGGTATAATTCCCCAGAATAATTGCATTTTCTTTGCAATCAACATCCCCCCAATAAATATTTTCCCCTTGCAAATTAAATTTTATTTTTTTTAACTTTTTATATTTTAATACTAAAATTTCAATATTGAACTATTTAATATTAAAATTTCACTATAAGAATTTTAATATTACATATTTAAATAAAAAAATTGGTATCTAAAAGTTAATATTAAAATTTTAATAATACATGTCAAGATTTTGGGGTCTTGAGGTATTGTTTTTATTAGAGGACATTGGTTAATATATGTTGATAGGTGACTGTATGGCAAGAGTCTGTAGCTACCAATTGGGTCTTGGGATATGGCTACAGCTGGGCAGAGTCCTAAGGCCGTAGGAGAAGAAACACGGTTCTTCAGATAGACAGAGGCGCACTCTATCTGGATACAACTGACTACTAGACGTTGGCTAGTAGTGATACTAAGAGATCTTCAATCTCTAAGCCAAGGGTGATATTTTTTCTTCACAATCTCTAATCAGGAGAGCTCCTTATATAGGGTGGATAAGCCCTCTTGCCAGATAGATATCCGACGCATCTAACTCTTGCTAGCCAGTCTATCTGTTCCCCAGACTGCTAGCTTCTGCCCCCAGAGTTAGGCAGCCATGCCGGTTGGCATGGGACTAGAATTGATTACCGGGTCTCAGCTTACTTCACCAGCGTGTTGGCGGCATCTTGTTTCCAGTTTATGCATGTGCAAGTTTTAGTTCCCTGTCTTTGGGTTTTTGCATCATGCATTATTCACTTTAACAACCTTCTATATTGGCCATAGGCTTTGAAGCATCTGCAGGTGCAAATGTTTAGGCATAATCATCTTCCAGTAGGTTCCTGAATACTTTGTCTTATTGGCTGCTAGGCAGTTTGTGATTGTGGACCCGGTCTAATCCAATATATGGCCTAGTCTTGGATCAGGATCAATCTTTGGAGTAATCATCAGTCCATCAATTGGCCAAAACTAAGGGATGTATAAGTTGATGCTTTTTACAATCAAGCCAGCTATATGGCAATTGACTGTCTAACCAATCAACAAAGGGGAATAATGGTCAAGTTTATTACATTATTCTGGAGGCTTGACAATACATATCATAATACTTAAATTTTTAATATCAAATATTTCAATATTGAATAAATCACAATTTAATAAAAATAGTTAAATTTCAAATATTTAAACTTTATTATTTAAATTTTAAGATTTATAATTATAATTTTGCTTTTAAAATTTTAATTTTAATAATTTTACTTTTAATTTTTAAATTATAATAGTAATATATAATAGGTTGATAATAATAAAGGAAAGTTTAATAAAGTGAACATGTGTAATAATAAAATATGATTTATAAATTTGTTTATTTACCAGCACGTCAAGTACGGGTTCATTTATTACATATACAAACAACAAGAATTGATTTTATCTGCATCATGCGGCCCGCTCCACTTATATTGTAAACAAGTGATTGTTTAGAACTCAAATTACATTTCCCTTGTAATATTATTTGATTAATATATTTGATATGCTTGACCCGCGTCTTAAGTACTAATTAGTAAGTAATATATGAAAATCATTGGTTTCTGTGTTGTGTGGCTATAGTGGCACTGAAATAACAAGGATCAGATGATGACCTGCAAGGTCCAATTTGTGGCTTAGAAAATCCAAAGTACCATCAAGGATTCACAATTATTTAAATAAACTAATTGATTTATATCTTTTTTTAATTTATTTATTTGTTAGTGCAAAAGCCAACAATAATATTTAGTGCATTATAATAAAAATATATCCATCTTACCTAGTATAATTAATTTTACTTACCTTTTCTACATTTCTTATATGTCTATAATACAATCAAACGTCACATTATTATATATAAATAATAATTTTTGAGTCCTAATAAAAACAAACTAAATAAAAATGAAAATAAATAAAATCCAGAGTGCCCATTTACCTGATTGGCTCAGAGGCCAGGGCTTTAGGGAGGAAGGATTCCAAGTGCTCATAGAAAGCTGCCACCACATCAGGTGACATCGCAAATTGGCCAATCTCAATAATGGAGAAGAGATCCTCAGTGCCCTGAGGGAGGCCTTGTTTCACCTTATTCTTGATCCAACCAAACATCTCCTCAATTGAATTCAGGAATGGGGAATATGGCAGGAGGAAGAGAAGTCTCATTGGACAATCAGTAATTTGGTGGCTGGAGGTGTGGCTGTTTTTGTTGATGGGGGGAACTCATACACAACCAGATCCATTTTTGGAGCCCAACATTATCAAGCACAACAATGTTGATTGTGCTGCTGTAATTTATCTGAAGGTACTCCTTGACAGCTTGGAGAAAATCAAGAAATGTTCTGCTGTTATGGGAGCCCTTAATCATTTGTTATTAGTCTAACCTCCAAGGACCAAGAAGCGCAACCATTGAATATGTCTGGGAACAGACAGCTGCACAATGGGCTACACTGTCCTTAGACCCCTTCTTGACCCACCCATGCCTAGACCTGAGTGAGGAGGAAAACAAAAAAATTGATAAGAACTGGACATTCCCAGTCTCTTTTAGTGCCAGATATGTCTTGGCATAAATGTGTTGATCCTTGATAATCTTTTCACTGTTCCTATTATACAAAAAAAAACCCATTACTTTCCAGGAGAAGCCCAAATCAACCATTGTTTTGTATACAAGGGTTTTAGAAACAGAAAGCCTGAACTCTGTGGCAAGCATTAATTGGACAGCAAGCATGTCTAGGTGGCAATCTCTGGCTACCCAATGCTTGATTGTGTCAATGTGAATAGGCTGAAGGAGTTTGGGCTGTCTTACTGCCTAGGTGGATTTGGAAATTTGCCCGGTATTGCCATACTTGCTGTTGATGTTGGCAATGTATCTGGCTGTGACACCAAATTGGGACGCAATATCCCAAACTGCCATTCCCCCGTTCAAGCAGTCAAGGAGAGCTTCACACTCACTATCTTTCAACCAATGCCAGCCCTTGGCAGGTACCACGGCATTCTGGCTACCAGGCTCAACACAAGGATGGGAACCTTTGTTTATAAGGTGGGGTCACGCTTGCTCACAGTGGCGCCGTCAATGGTGGCATAAGACACAGGCACAGATGGCTCCTCAGTTGTGGACAATGGCTGATAGGAGGTATCAAAAACGCGGGGGCAGGAAGTAGAAACTCTTGGATCAAGAGTGAGGGGCAGATTGAAAACTGGGTAAATGGTGGAGGTGTAAGTAACCTCAGTGTTCTGGTGACCCTGGTGTAGGAAACTTTTGTGTCAGGCCTTGAGAAAGGCTTCTGTCTGGGATTCAGGCTGGTTGATTGGGCTTGGGATGTGGGAGGTGGTTGGCTGGCGCTGACACCTTGGGAGGCCTGTGTATTGGCATGACTCCCCTTGAGTTGGGTTCTGGGTCTGTTCTTGGACCCTCTGGGACGCCCTTGTGGACGGGCTGCCCCGCGGGCTGGTGCAGAAAATGTTGGGAATGCAATTGATGGTCCATAAAAATAAAATTAAAAATATATTTTAGATTAAATATGTATTTATTTGGATTTATTGTTTTAGTTGTGGGTAGTTATTTTCTCTTGAGTTAGCCTTGAATAGTAACAGAATTTCTATATCCGTAATTTGAAGTATATAATATTGTATCCTTTCCAGTTTTGGATGATTTTAAAGTTTAATCACTTTTTTGTCTAAACATGGTTATTGAGATTGAATTTTTAGTTTGATTTTAGTTGTGGTGGAGCTTCTTGATTTGTATTGGTGTTTCCTACTGTGCTTACTGTACATTAAATTTGGATTCCAGTTCCTAAAATTAATATCTGAGTTTACTAGTGGCATTTAAAAGTGATTTGAAATTTGGTTCTTGGATTTGACAATCCCGTAATTTTAAAAAATATAGTAAACTTAATGAAAATGATTGATGGATTTGAACACTTCAAAATTGATTCCAGTTAATTCATTTTGTCCATTGGAAATATGCAGTTCAACTTGAACTTTGCAAAGTGTCTATGAGTTCCTGCATTTCAAATATTCAAATAAAAATACAAAGAATTCAATTTAATTAAAAAAAGGCCATCCCGCAAAAGTGATTCAAAATTTGGACCAAGGATTTGACAATCCTGCATTTTTACGTTCAGGTTCTGAATTTACAGTAGCATGCAATAGCCTGATGGTACTTGCTGCCCTATTGGGGACTTGTTTTTGCGTGGAAAGGAGATGGAGATAACCTTCTTCATTATATCCTTTGCCATCTGCAGGACCACCTCAATGGGTCTTCACAGAGAGCAATTGCCTTGCTGGAACAAGGGATTGTCTGCCTAATGAATTTGTTGTGTTTGATCAATTTATGACTGATGTACAACACCCCCGCCAGATTAGGATCAGTTCCCCTTGCACCTCAACGTCCCAATTCCACTGGAAGTGGAGGGGAATACTAAACCTACTCAGCAGCTGCTGGAGCAGGCCATAGGCAGTATGGACCGTGGTGCATATCAGAACAGGGAAGTCCATGAGAAGCTGGAAGTACTACCATCATATGGTACTACAGCCAAATAGAAGTTCTGAAACTTTACAGGTATTAATCCCAACCAGCTTTGGCTACCAATGAAGACAGTCAAACAAGCAAAGGAATATATCCACAGCTTTGCGCACCCAGCCATTTGCCACAACCAAATCCACTTGGGCCATCAACTTTCTTTTATTTCACATCAGGGAAACAAGATTAACAATCATCAAGAATTCCTCAGACAACTGTACAATGAGCTTGTAAGCTCTATGTCCAACATTAGCCATCAATTACATAGTTTGGCTGGATAGCAGAACTTCACCGCAAACTGGTCAGCACAGCTGGAAGAGCAACTGACTAACTATGTGGTCACAATGATTGGAACCATTTTTTAACATAAAGCGCTGGACAATAATTGGCTTGACACAGTCACACACTACTTCAAAGGAGGAGAAGCCACTTTCTGCTTCCTATGCAGTGAAGTGGAGCCGCTCCGTTTCTTGTTAAGAATGATCAAAGATGGGCCTTTCACCAAACCCAACAAGGAAGCCACTGTCATAGTCCAACAGGACATGGTTTGAGTTATCTGCACATGTCAATGAGATTGACAAGGGCCTTTTTCAATCCCTTGCTGATTATAGTCACTTTTATATGGAATTCTTAAAGCTGGAAAAACTTATTGAGAATAATCCTGACCGCAAAGAAGAGAATCATGATAAACTGGAAAGATTAAGGAATATGTTGCAACCAAGCTTCCAGACTTGCCTGCTAACATATCTTACAATACACAGGGGGTGATTGATGAGTTGCCTCTTGATGTATCTAACAACATGGATTAATCTGATGGCAATATCAAATGGCGGGTACTTCATCCTAATTAGGAGCACTACCAATTTGACTTGCTGATCCCCGCACAAGTTATTCCTTGGCTTCTAACCTTACATGGAACTTTCCATTATGCCACCCCCTTGTGGCCTTGTGGCTTTCCCCATATGGTATATTAATCACAATATTCCACAATAAACAATACCTTATTCTTATTATTCTGTCCTTTCTATTGGACTGTTGTCTTCCCCAATTCCAAATAACTGAATCCTTATTGGTTCAGTTGCAACAGTGGTAGCAGCGGTAGGTTGACAACCTACTTAAAACAAAATCCCCCCAAGAAAGGACAAGTACGGGCTGTATGGCTACTCCCCAATAAGAAACATTCCTGCTAATCCCCAAGGGGGACATTCCTGACAGGTATGTCATCTATCAATACCAGCTAGTTCCCACAAGCGTGTACAGTTGGCTCCACCTTGGTCAGCGCAACGCCAGCGTCACCCTGCCCCAGTCAGACCTGTCCCAACGCATGCTCAACCTTCAGCTAGAATTCTTTGCTGGTGGCGTCAAAGGGGCTGACATTGTCAGTTGGCTCCAATCTACTGAAACCCGCCTCTGTATCTGTCAGGTTCCTGAGCCCATGTGGGTTGCCACTGCATCTGGTTGTCTCACAGGGCCCGCCGCTGTGTGGTTCAACAACTGGGCCAGCCAAGAACTTGATATTACCTGGGTGGCATTCCAAGACGCCGCCAAGTCCCAATACAGCAAGACCTTCTCCCCCAATGTTGTGGGGACTCCTCTTCCAGCAATCAAACAAATTGGTTCTGTTCCTGAGTACCTTGCTGCCTGGCAAAAAGCTCTTGCTGCCGCCCCCAAAGCTGTGACTGACAGGAATGCAATGCTACTCACTCTCATCATCAATGGGTTAAAACCCCATATCTGTAAATGGGTACCCATAGGTTACTGCACCTCCATTGATAATTGATACAAGGTCATCATGGAGGCCAAAAATCAGGCCTCAAAGGGCTTCTGCCATACCAGTGATGCTTCATCCCAACCACGTACAGCATCTGGCAATGGTCACAATCAAGTAGGCTGCTGCTAAACCTGTCAGCAGGATAGTGGGACTAAACGCCCCCACAAGGGGGAGCTCCAACTTGCGCAGATTGAGGATCTGGGAAAAGCCTGGGGTTGTAGCAACAAGAGGCCCTGCAACCCCACCTGACCCATCCTCTCAATCCTTACTCACAAAGAACCCCTGTGACTACAACGTTCATGAAGTTGAAACCTGGGACGTCTTTCAAGTCCAATGTGATGACCCCGTTCTACAAGCAAGTCACTCCCCAAATAAAGTAACACGCTTATCCTATCCCTTCCGCTTCTGTGGGAACACCCACAAATTACTGGTAGATACTGGGGCCGACCACACTATGGTGGACCAGGCGTTTGCTGACTTACAACAATTAGACTGTGTGCCAAGCAGATTCAAGGCAGTACAGGTGGCTGACTCCCGTTTTAGTTGCAATCACCCACAAGACAGTACCCTTCTCTGTGAGAATGGGGAACGTCCAGGTTAAGCTCTCTGGGCCAATCATGGCAGGGCTCAGCCACGACATAATTGCTGGGCTCAACTGGCTTTGGCACAACCGTCCCTACATCAACTGGGATACCTCTGTCATCACCCTCAGCAGAAACAGGGTGGGATTCCAGATTTACTCTGTGGAAATGAGCAAGTTACTCCATAATACTGTGTTTGTCAGAACAACAGAGACAGGCTTGTACAATTTCAAGGGGGGAAACTAGACTTTAACCAATGCTCAGTCAAAGTTATCTGCGCTGAGCCATCTGTGGTCCCTCCCTTGACCACTTTGCCACCACCAGCTCTTGCTGCCCTTCTTGAGGAGTACAAGGGCGTATTCAGTGAGACACTTGAACAACTACCTCCTCCCCGGGCAATCCAGCACACTGTATAACTTCAAGGATTGTTACCTAAATCATGACCATTATACTGTCTTACACCAAAGGAAGATGAAACCCTCTGCCAGCACCTTGTGAACGTGCTTGATAAGGGCTTCATTTGCCCCTTGCTCTCTCCATACAGGGCTGCTGTCTTCTTTGTAGCCAAGAAGGACAGGTCCCTTTTCCTGGTCACAGACTACCGCGCCCTAAATGAGGTGACGGTTAAGAATAAGTACCCCCTGCCGCTGATTGACAACCTGTTTGATACACTTGCAGGTGTGAAGGTCTTTAGCAAGATTGACCTCACTGCAGGGTACAACCAGGTCCGCATTGCACCAGGGGATGAGGCAAAAACTGCCTTCCACACGCGCTACAGGTTGTTTGAGTGTTGTGTCATGAACTTTGGAATGACCAATGCTCCTTCCACCTTTGCCATGTTGATGAACAAAGCATTTGAGGACCTGATTGGAAAATGTGTGGTGGTGCACCTTGACAACATTATTGTCTTCAGTCAAGATCAAACCACACATCTCCAACACCTCCGTGCTATCCTCAACACCCTTTGGAAAAACCAGCTAAAAGCTAAACCCAACAAATGCAAGTTCCTCAAGTTGGAGCTGTTATTCCTTGGGCACACCATCTCTGCCCAAGGGATAAAGCCCAACCCCGCCAAATCAAGGCAATAATCAGCATGCTGCCCCCCACTGATGTGGGCCAGGTGCAGACATTCTTAGGTATGGTTGCCTACGTGTGCAAGTTCATTCCCAATTGTGGGAAACTAATTGCACCTCTCACTGAGCTCCTCAACACCAAGCAGCGCTTCCATTGGACCCCTGTCAGAGATTGAGCCTTTGAAATGTTGAAACAAAGACTCACAACAGCACCAGTAATGTTGTTCCCCAATCAAAACCGTCAGTACAAACTTGAGACCAATGCCTCTGACAGAGCCATAGGGGGCGTGCTGAGGGTAGAAACTGACAATGGCATTTTCTTCCCCGTGGCATATGAGTCCAGAAAACTTACCAATTTTGAACAACACTACCCCATTCATGATAAAGAGTTGGCAGAAATAGTGCACTGTGTTGAGAAGTGGTGCTGTTACCTGGAAGGTGCTACCTTTCCACCCCGCGTTCTGACAGACCACAAGTCACTTCAGTACTTCAACATGCAGTCCCACTTGAGATGCTGCCAAGTAGGATGGGTTGATTGTCTATCCCCTTATCAGTTACGCATCAAGTACAAGCCTGGGAAGAAACTTGTTATAGCTGACGCTCTCTCACGGCTCTACTTAGCGTCTATCACTGGAGACAATGGTTTGGACCCAGATTGGCCCATGCTCTACCTCTGCCCTGAGGCAACTTGCTATGAGGGCCTTAACTTGGTAACCATATCCAAGATGAAGGACAACAAAAGTCAGTTCACCACCAATGCTGGTAACATCTGCTGTTGGGCAGAGACAGGTGAAAAGACACCTCACATCCCCACCACACAACAAGATGACACAATATTGCACTACCACAAGCCCTGGGTCACATCAGAGGGTGTAACCTCTTTGAGATCATGAAACAGAAGGTTTGGTGGCCGCACATGAGTCAAGACATCTTGGATCTCCTCAAAACGTGAGTGCTGTGAAAAAAGAACACTTCCAAACCTGCACCCCCAAGTCTTTCCTGCCCATCAAGGCCATGGAACCCTTTGAACAGTGTGCCTTTGACATTGTGGGGCCACTCCCCAAAGACATACTGGGGAAGAAGTACATTATCACGGCCATTGACTACTTCACTTGCTGGCCAGTATCCTGGGCAACAACTAATCACACTGCCACCATCATCACCCGCTTTATTGGCAAGGAAATTGTGGCCCTCTTTGGGCAACCCAAACGTCTCATCACAGATGGCGGCCCCAAATTTTTTGGGCATGTCATGAAGGCATACTGCGCCTAGAACGTGCTCCAATGTATAGTTACAACCTCCTACCATCCTCAAGCCAATGGACGCATAGAACGGTTAAATGGCTTGATGATTCAGTTGATTGCCAATCTCTCATAAGAGCACCCTAACACCGCATGGACTGAACACCTGCCCACTGCTCTACTTATCCTGCAAGCAAGAATCAACCGGGACACAGGGTTCAGCCCCAGTACTCTAGCCTTTGGGACGCCTGACAGTCTGACAGGGGTTGAACAGGGAAAACTAAGGTCCAATGTTCCTGATAAGCCTTCCCTTATAACAACTCAATCCCTAGACCAATGGCGTACCAAAGCCCAGGAAATTGAACACAAGCGGATTGCAGGAGGGACAAAGCACCTCAAAGCTAGATACGCCATAGATGACCCCATCTACACCCTCAATCCCAATTCTGCCAAGTTGGAGCCCAATCACCTAGGGCCCTTCAAGATAGCCGCTGTCTATGACAATCATACCTATCAACTCAAAGACGCCCAAGAAAATACCAAGAAGCTTCACATGACTGCTTGTGCCCCTGCCGCGCCACCCCACACAAAGGCTGTTTGTGCCAACCTTCCCAGACCTTCTGCAGACTCTGGTCTTGGTGTCTGGCGTCAAGCAGGGGGCAAGGGGGGTGTTGCAACCAAGCTTCCAGGCTTGCCTTCTAACGTATCTTATGATACACAGGGGGCGCTTGATGAGTTGCCTCTTGATGTATCTAACAACATGGATTAATCTGATGGCAATATCAAATGGCGGGTACTTCATCCTAATTAGGAGCACTACCAATTTGACTTGCTGATCCCCGCACAAGTTATTCCTTGGCTTTGAACTTTACATGGAACTTCCCATTATGCCACCCCCTTGTGGCCTTGTGGCATTCCCCATATGGTATATTAATCACAATATTCTACAATAAACAATCTCTTGTTCTTATTAATCTGTCCTTTCTATTGGACTGTTGTCTTCCCTAATTCCAAATAACTGAATCCTCATTGGTTCATTTGAAACAAATAGCCATTGGGCTATGCAGGAAAAGAACAACATGCTGCTTGATAAGCAAGTTTCACACATTGAGAGACTTGAAGACAAATTGCACATGGCCAACCGTACAATTAAAGATCTGACCCAAGAAGTACAATCACAACATAGAAATATTATGTTGCTACAAGGCCAAGTAGAACAGCTACTTCAGGTAAACATAGGCCAGAATGTAATGGAGCCAGGACCACAGGCTACTACCAGAAGAAGCCAAAGCATCCTATCCACCACCAGCCAGGCCACATCAGAGGACCATTGCTCTTTCCATAGTTACAAAAGCAACAAGGACAATATAGGCCAGACAATGAGGAAGGTCTATGTGGAAGTGCTGGTACTAGATAGCAGCAAGACTCCCCTTCCTGGTGTGGCAGCTTCAACTTCCAGGACCAGTCACAATGCTAGCAATGAAGCCTCTGAAGCACAATTCCGCGCCTTGAACCAGAGGAATACCTTGCCTCCGCCCAGAAGAAGTTATAACTTTAGCACCTCCTTGGTGATCCAGAATTTTAAGCCAACTAATCTACCTAAGTTTGACAAAAAGGCAAACGTTCATATGTTTCTCTGTCTGTATAATAACTCCATGTATGGAGCAGACTAAGCCATGAAGAACACTACCATTTTCAACTGTCTGGATTCAGAAACGCAGACTATAATAATGCCAAGACTACCTGAGCAAGGCTGGACCTACGAGAACGTGTCCAGAGCATTGATTACAGAGTTTGGTAATAAGGAAGCTCTGTTTTTCTGCAAAACAGAGTTCACAGAAGGAAAAATTAAGAAGGGGGAAAGCTTAATGGATTTCTCCAATTGCTTCTACCTGGAAGCACAGACCCTAGTGTCAATGAGTGCAGCTACTTTTTTGATGTAAAAGAAGCCCTTCTTAACTATGTACGTCCTAACAGAGAGCTTTACATTGCTCTAAAGTCTGGAATCTATGGTGCAAGAATGGTACCTGAACTCATGCGTCATCTGGGATCTTTCAAATAGCAGTTTGAGGTTTCTTTCCCGGACTATAAGAAATCCACCCCTTCTCTTCTAACAAACCCAAAGGCAATACTTGGGAGAATGTTGTGTTTGGCTCCTGGGGACAACATCCAGGAGGACACAGCAGGAAATCTTTATAACAAAAAATTTGAGATTTGAAGCTAGCCTTGGGTTAGCCTTCAGGGCAAAATTAAGGGCACATACCTTAATTTCCTAGAATACAAGATGTGAAAGTCCTTTTGGAAAAAAGGACAGGAAAAAGCTTGAAGAATATTAAAACCAACGCAAATGTGGATAAACTTGTCTTTATTAGGAAAAATGATTCTACTTAAATAATAGACAAGGGACAGTGATCACTTATTAGATAGACAGAGTGGCCAAGGGGGTCACGTTGGGATGAGGTCATATCAGGATCAGAAAAGGGAAGGTATGGTATTCTGGAATAGGTGGATATTATCACAGACCCATTTACAGAAAGTGAGGAAATCCCAAACTTGAAAGCAAAACCATTCAAATCTTTGTATTTATCATTATTTGAAGGTCATTGGCGTGAAGTGATTGGTTGTAAACTAGCCGTCACTATACTCACACATTGATCCATTAAGCCTGGTAAACTAAAGGACAATGGTACTCTTGCTCTGGATGATAACCAGTCCAAATGATCAACTAAGTTGTACTCTGAGTTCATATTAACTAACAATCATCTAATCATTAGTTTAATATTAGGCTAAGTAATAGAGGAAACTGGGCTGTAACTAGAGGGTCCTGGAATTCTGTGACTCTCATTAATCCCCTCTCTTGCTATATAACTCTCTCCTTGATTGATTGAATAAAGATTGATTTACATAAAATTATAACTTATTATATGCATTAGGCTGAAGGATTTATCTTAGCTTAATATTTAATAACACATAAGGTTGTATTTGAGTTAAGCAAAAGTAGCTATCAATCACTCAATAGCTGAAGTTACAACAGCCATATTGAAATAGGATTAATGGCGCAATTTCCAACATCTCCCCCCTCAAGATTGGACACAGGGAGTTGATATTTGCAAATGAATTTGGAATGGACCCAGACAAAAGGGCATCCAGAGGACAGCAATTTCACAGTATACTTGACACCCTTCTTAAATATAACTTCACAGGGCCCAACACAGAGGGAATCTAGCTTATGAGCTCTACCACCTGTACAATTCTGGTAGTAGAGAACCAGGTTGCCTATTTGATACTCAGGGAGGGGGCTCTAGCAGCATTAGACGGGGAGAGCTCCAGAGCCTTGACCTTGTAAGCAGTGGAATAAGCTGTTGCTTGGATGTCAATGATACAATTGGTTAAGTCTTTAACATGGGCCTCAGGATTTGCAGACACATCAACTTTGATCAAGGGGGGTCCCAAGATTAAGGAGGTGGCAGCTTCACACCCATACAGCATGGCAAAAGGCAACTGACCAGTTACTTGGTGTCTACTGAGTCAATAAGCAAATAGGGCAGCAGGGAGGAACATATCCCAATTGGCAGCGTCAGAGAGTGTGAGTTTCCTCATTATGGATAGCAGGGAGTAATTGGCTTATTCCACAGTTCCATTAGTTGAAGAGTTATATGGCGCAGAGAAAGATTGGTGGGTACCCATAGCTTTGACAATAGACGTGATGAGGCAAGCATTAAAATTGGTTCCATTGTCAGAAAGCAGGACTTGAGGGCAACCATGTTGGTAGAAGATATCCTGCAGCAAGAAATTAGCAGTGGTCTTAGCAGTTATATCTTTTGTAGCTCTGGCTTCAACCCATTTGCTAAAATGATCTATGGCAACTAAGATAAATTGACACCCAGACCTAGACCAAGGGAGAGGCCCAACAGCATCAATACTCATAGTGTGAAAGGCATGTTTATGGGGGATGAGCTTGAATTGGTGTTAGGAAGGGCAAGGGCGTTAAAGTTGACACAAATGACAGGAGGCAAGAACATCAAGGATCAGAAGGCGCATGTTCTCCCAGTAGAAGTTCTTGCATAGCCAATCATGAGTTTTGTCTATACCCCCATGCCCAGGTCAATGTGAGCTTGGAGGAAAAATGCTATCCTCATGCTAGGGCAAACATAGGGTAGATAGGCATTGCTGACTTTCTTGAAGAGCTGCCTATCTCAAATTACATTGTCCTTAGATAGGACTTGTAGCGCCAGTCAAATATCTTCTGTCTTGGTGGTCCAAGAGTTAGGGTACCCTATTAATTTGTATAGGTGATCAGTGTCAGCAGGGTAGATCTCTAGTATTGGCATCCTTGACAAGCCATCAGCATTTTGATGTTGGGCCCCAGGACGGTGTATTGCAGTGAAATTGGGCAACCTCCAGAATTAACTCATACAGAATGAAACATCCTCCATGTTGACAATTTCAAAAATTGTTTTTGCTTTATCTTTTATAATTTCAACTAAAAGCTCAAAATAAAAATAAAACATTGCTTCTATTATCAGTTTCAATTATTTAATCAAGAAAAAAATGATTTTTAATATTAAAAAATGAAAAATATTTTTGAGAATTGTTGACATAGAGGATGTTCCATTCTGTATGAGTTAATTCTGGAGGTATCTGTGAAATTGTATCCTTTCAGGCGCAGAGCCCAACGTGCTAGTCAACCTTCAGGTTCCTTTAGTTGTTGCAGCCATTTGATGGAGGAGTGATCTGTGACCACAGTGAAGTGGGTCCCATAAATGTAGTGCCTGAACTGTTTTACAGCATACAACACCGCCAGATATTCCTTTTCAGTGATGCTGTAGTTCTTCTCATGCTTATTGAGGACTCTTGATGAGTAGGCTACAGGTTGATCTACACCTTCATTGTCAAGTTGGGCAAGGATAGCACCCACAGCTACTCCACTAACGTCGTTATACAAGATGAACTATTTATCATAATTAGGATAGACTAAGATAGGAGCCTCCTTGAGCTTGGCCTTCAGTGCTTTAAATGCTTGTTGTTGGCTGTCAGTCCGTTCAAAGGGGACATTGCAAAGCAGGTGGACAAGGGGTTTGCTCAGTTCAGCAAAGTCAGTGATTAACTGTCAGTAGTAGCCCATCATACCAAGGAATACTTGTACCTCTCAAAGATTTGTGGGAGGTAGCATCTTGTCAATAGCTTCCACCTTATTATTCATGGTGCGGATTCCAGTCTGAGTGACTTCATTTCCTAGAAACTCAAGACTTTCCTTGAAGAAGGAGCATTTGGAGGGTTTGAGTTTCAGGCCAGCCTCATGAATCTTGATGAAGACAGCATTGAGATGCTCCAGGTGGTCAGTAAAGGTAGTGCTGAATACGGTGATATCATCAAGATATACAAGGACACAAGAGAGCTTTAGGTCTCATAGGATGGGGTCCATAGCTCGTTGAAATGTGGCAGCGGCATTGCATAGTCCTTGGGGCATACAAGTGGGTTCAAAAAGGCCTTCTGAGGTGATAAGCGCAGCCTTTTCTCTGTATTCAGGAGATAAGTCAACTTGCCAGTATCCAGAGGCTAGATCCATAGCTGAGAAAAACTTGGAACCACCCAGCTGTCTGAGAGCATTATCAATTCTGGGCAAGGGGTATGAGTCTTTCTTAGTGAGAGAGTTCAGACGTCAATAGTCCATTACAATGCAATGTCCTCCATCTTTCTTCTTGAGGATCAGTAACGGTGAGGCCCAAGGGCTCTGAGAGGAAGCTAGTAGCCCAGCGTCTAGGAGCTGCTTAAGCTCCTTAGATACCTGAGCATCCTCTACCCTACTACAGCGGTATAGTTTGGCACAAAAAGGGAGTGCATCACCAGTATCAATCTGATGAATGACCCCTTTAGCTAGGCCATAGTCCGTAGGTCCAGAGGCAAAGATGTTGCTAAACTAATTGGGCAGGTCTAATACGTCTTTTTGTTGAATGGGAGATAATTGGGGGATGTTGGTAGCGGTGAATAAGGAGAGAATTTGGGGATTGTCTTCAGGTAGATTGAATTCACTAAAAATTCCAAAAGGATAGAGGGATGCCACTTGTTCTGCCCCCAGTATACAACTATGCCCTATGACCTGGCCTTGGGTCACCTGCATGGGCAGGGCTTTCAGGTTGGTAAGCAATAGTTGTACAGGCTCTTTTTGGGTTTGATCTAGAATCCTTGGACACAGGAAGGGTTTTTACGGCTTAGGGATTCAGTTGAGTAGAGTTCCAAGAACAACTTTTCAGGCAGCTCATAGGAAATCTGGGAGTCAATCACCACTTGAGAGCCTGGGGGATGGTGCTAGCGGCTGGTGCTAGCAGAGGTACCCCTTCTTCCGCAGGGCAGGAAGGAGGAGGGGCACACATGTTGGAGGAGTGAGTCCTATACTTGAGAGAGAAGATACCTGTGGGGTACTCAAGCACACAAGTTTTAAGACGTTTTCCTGGGAGGCATGGAGGTTCCTCAAAAATCAAAGGGACCTCATACCCTAAGAGCAAAATATATCCATCTTGTAAGTTTACAATCCCATTATACTCTGAGAGAAATTGTGTACCAACCAAGAGGTCATAGCTTTTTTTCTCTAGGACCACAGCGGGGGAAGCAATAAGGAGTTTCCCAAACCTCATGGGTAGGACAGAGTAGGCACCAATGGCCCAAGTTTGCGCCATGCCAGCTGTGCCATACAACTGGGTGTAGTTGAGGTCAGGTGCCAGCTTAAGTTTCTTCATTAGTTTTGAAGATACTACGTTTACTGGAGAACCCGTGTCCAGGATGGCTTTGATATTAATCTTTTGGATTGATACTTCCACGTGGGTTGTATCTTTCCCAAAGGGGGGCAAGACAACCAACACATCCTTTGAAGCCTCTAGCTCCTTTTCTCATTTAGCTAAAATGCACCTTAAGGCAGGGAACTCTTATACACAGTCTGCAGTGGGAGAGATACAGTTACGTTTTAGAAGAGAGCTTTGGCTAGCTTGGCTGCTTCTTCAGAAGAATCAACAAAGACGGGAGGTCAATGAGCCTGGGCTAGATAAGGGCAAGCCACCATGGCTTTGACTTCACTTGAAGGTGCTTGAGAAGTGGTGGTTGTCTTCCCAGAGCAAAACTTGTGCGGGACAGAGACAGTTTCTGGAACAGCCAGAACGGAATAGCCATAACTATCAGATTCTTCACTATCAGAATCTTCAGGGTCTGAATCACTAGAGAGATTGTGGAATAGGTGAAGAATAGTTGGGCCAGAGGAAGACAGAGCTTCCTCATTAGAAGGAGGATCAGGGGGGATTGGTTAGCAGAAGGTGTCTCTGCCTCTAAGCTGACCTCTCTTTTTCCGCCTGTTTCTTGGGGTCACAGCCTTCCACTTGGAGATTAGTGCAAGTATGCAAGTGGTGCCTTATTTGGCCACAATTATGACAACCTTGCCTCTTAGTCTGTCCACCTGAACCCAGCTTCATAATGTGTGACATATAGGAGGTAGTCTCAGCATTACTGGCTTTGTTTTCATGCACCACCGTACCCCCATGGTTCAAATGCATGTCTTGCAAGAGCGTCTTAATGCTCTTCATGGAAGTGAGTGAAGCCTTGTGTGCCTTAAAGTGTAGGCATAGAAGCTGGTTCACTTTCAAAGCATTTGAACAAGCCATGTAAGCTTCCTGTGGAGTTAACTGTTGACTGGTGATTAACTGTTGGCCTTCAATGTAGAAGCAATCTGCAAACTCAGCCAGGGTTTCCTTGGGCTTAAAGGCAATGTTCATAAAGACATCCTTCTTGCCCTCTAAGCTGAGATTTCCTCCAAACTCCTCAATAAGGAGGCGCTTAATGTCCTCCCAAGTGACAATGGAGGGGAGTTCAGGGACCACCACTTCTTGGCATATGGGATGGAGACAGGTGAGGATATGTTTTTTTAGCTCATCAGTAGCCCTACACATTGCAGTCTTGTAAATTGTTAGAAATGCAGCAACAATAGAGGTTTTAGGATCAAATATCTGTTTGAAGGTCAACTTGTAGTTTGGGTCAATGGACAAGGAAGAGGACTGACTGTTTTCACCTGGGTTAGGGACGTTAATGTGGGGATTGCCCTCAAACTCGGATTTAGCAGCAGGTTGTCTAGCCCAGAGAAGTTGAAGGCTTTCCTCTAGGGTATCCAAGGTAGAGCTGTTCTGTCTACTAATATCTCTAGCGGTGTTGGCAGCAACTCCAAATTTGTCAATCTTAATTTGTTGCACCAATAAGGTTCCAGCAATCCTGTTGAGGCAATAAGTCAGGGAAGTGGTCTGAGCAACCAAGGGGATGACCTGTCCATTAATTGTCTCAGTAAAGCGGGAGAGGTTTTGTACCTCTCTTTCCAATGTGTCCTGCCTATCAGCAACATCATTTGTCACTTCTGCAAGATGATCCAGTGCACGTGCACAGTTAACCCGGGGTTGGCCTTCCAAACCAGGGCAGCAACCATGATTGTCCTGAGCGGGAGTATTAACAACTTCAGTCCCCTCTTCACCTTCAGACTCAGAGGACAAGTCCTCAGGATTAGAGAGGTGTTGCCTCAAATAATCAATTTTGCCTTGAAAAGTAGCTACTTAATCAGTGAGCAAAGCAATGCAAGGCTCAGGCATAGGTTTGACCAGAGGTGAGTTCTGAACAAAAGATTGACACTGTGTGGTAGCCTTGAGCTTGACTATTGCTTCTCATACCTTGGCTTCAAAGTCAGATGAGACCTCAATAAGAGGAGCAGGAGGAGTCACCTCAATAGACGCTACTCTATTGTTCACATAATTTTGTACTTTATATAGAGTGTTACCTAATGCAGCCTTATCCAGACCATATTGATGCTGCAGATGGCAGCCCCAAGTATCAACATGAGCTCCAATCAATTCAAGTTGCAAATTAACATGTTCTCTGAATTGGTTAAGTTTGCTAGCCAGAGTCTCAAAATCCTGGTGATGCTTTAGCAGAGAGGCCTCAATTTGCCCATGCCAAGCTGCTTGATGCTCATCCAATTTTCATAGTTGATCCTTGATGTATCCAGGGAGCAAGAAACAAAAGGAATTTATTGAGGAGTTCAAGTACTTCTGGGAGGCCAGCAAGTTGTGCTGGTTATTGGAAATACACTCAAAGAGACTGTGAGACCATTCTTGATATACCATATTTTGAGCATGGTTGTTTGAGACAGCGGTGGCTACAGCATTTACAAGCTGGTTCTGGGATCCTAATGTAAGTTGATGGTGAACCAGGGCGGGTTGGATGAACTGGTTGACCAACACACCAATTGTATCCATGGACTCCATCAACGCGGGGGGAGACCAAAGTCCAAAAGGAAGGAGCACAGGTCTTTGGAAACGTACCCAGGACGGAGACCAGGGATAGTTTGCATTGCCACAGTGCCAGAATAGAGAAGGGAGTGGGTGGCAGCACAAGCTTGCTTATAGTCAAGAGAGAAAGCTTGAAGGGGGCCCACGCAGGCCCGGGAGACAGCACCAGTACCATGGAAGTTGAGGGTGCATCAGTGATGTCTTCTTCTAGAGGAGGACTAGAAACTTTAGGTTGTTTGGGTACTTCAGAAACAAAGGAAGAAGGACCAGAGAATGCGCGTTGGAGCAGGGTAACCAAGGGGCTTGCATCCCCTGTAGTGAGCATCATTTTGTTGTGTTTGGCTTCTGGGGACAACATCCAGGAGGACACGGCGGGAAATCTTTATAACAAAATATTTGAGGTTTGAAACTAGCCTTGGGTTAGCCTTCAGGGAAAAATTAAGGGCACATACCTTAATTTCCTAGAATACAAGATGTGAAAGTCCTTTTGGAAAAAAGGACAGGAAAAAGCTTGAAGAATATTAAAGCCAACACAAATGTGGATAAACTTGTCTTTATTAGGAAAAATGATTCTACTTAAATAATAGACAAAGGACAGTGATCACTTATTAGATAGACAGAGTGGCCAAGGGGGTCACGTTGGGATGAGGTCATACCAAGATCAGACAAGGGAAGATATGGTATTCCAGAATGGGTGGATATTAAACCAGACCCATTTACGGAAAGTGAGGAATTCCTGAACTCAAAAGCAAAACCAGTCAAATCTGTGCATTTATCATTATTTGAAGGCCATATCAAAATAGCATTAATGGTGCAATTTCTGACAGAGAAGGATCTCTTGAAAAAGTCAATAACTGTTGTAACACCCTATGCCAACAGTACTACAATCACTTGCACATGTTACAAGTGCGGGCAATTAGGACATCTTTCTTGGGATTGCAAGCAACCCAAGGCTAGTTTCTGGCACTTGGGCCAGGAAGACAGCAAAGAGGACAAGTCATTAGATAAAGACAAGGACCAATAAAAAGATGGGGAGAATTCAAAAAAATGCTAAGCAGTCAGGTTGAGGAGAAAACCCTGACTGCTAGTTGTAATCAACCCTCTCCACCAATTGATCCAGACCCCAACATTCCTAATTGCAACAACTGCCTGCTGGACCAGGAAGCCTGCCTGGAAAGATACTTGCCTGATAAAGAAGAAATAAATGAAGACTTGCTTCAAAGAGTTTTAGCTATCAACGCAGTCACCAGGAAACAGGCAATTTGTACAGAAAGCCCAACTTCCCAAGAAGCTGTTGATATTGTCTCTACACCTTATGCTGAGCAGCTTTCCATGCCTTAAACTGAGATCACCCACAAAAGTGACAGTGTTAAAAAGTTGTCTCAATTATTGAGGTCTGTGCAAGTCTCCACAAACCTGGATACCTTAAAATCTCTAAAGCCCAAGTTAACAACTGTGCTGGAATTATTTCTTGCCCAGTTTAAAGGATTATATATTCATAAGGTTACAAAAATCACATCTCCTCATTATGAATAAAGACACAGCTATACATACATTGAACTAGTGGTTCTGTCAGGGATTCAGTCTTGGGCAGCCAGCCCTTTGTTTTCAAGGGTAACTTGGGCCAGGTTTTTTGCAGGCAATGCCCACCACAAGAGAGGAGCTAACTTTAAAAGGTAGGAGGTGGACTTCCCCACCCAGGACCACAGGCCAGCAGCAGGGATTATAGTGTCAATTGCCCCTGTGAGGGTGATTTACACATTCCCAAACAGCTTGCCAGAATGGTTGGTTGGAAGGTTGGGTGAAGAAGCAGGCATAGTTTTTGGGGTCACAGGCGGCTCCATGGACAGGTTGTAAGCAGGGAGATAGTTGAATTTCCCTCTGAACAACTTAGGTATTGAAAATATGCACAGGCCTTGTCAGTTGTATCTAATTGTGGATTGTATACGGGCCAGGGGATCAAATTTGATTATCTTTTCCAGGGTGTATTCCTTATATTCATTCTTCAGAGGGTAGTCGGTAAAATGGACGGTTCCAAAGGGTACATCAGGAGGACAGAAAACAGTGGGCGGTGGGGCAGGAGATCTTGAACTGAATTGGTAGACAGCAATTACAAAATAAGGCAATAGCTGTATGAGCCAAAGTAACAGAACCTTTATTCAAAAATGGTGATAAGTTTAAAGCGCAGGGTCTTTGGGTCTATATAGTACCCCACCTCTAAACTTAACATTTTCCATGGGGGGTTCATTGGAGCATTGGGAAGGGCAGGGCTGGGGGAAATGGGTGCTTGGGTCCAAAGGCAGCAAAATGGCACTCAGCCTGGGAGTTCTTTCATTGGTCAAGAATCTTGATTTGGCTACCTGATTACCTTGCTTTAGTGTTGTGGTCATGGGACTGGGCTGCAGGCCCGTGCCTCTTTCCTGGGTTGGCTCCTGATTGGTTGCTGGTGTAGACTTCAGGTTTATGAAGCTAATAGTTGCCAAAACAGTACTTTCATTAGGTGCTACAATTAGTCCTCCATTTGGTGCAATAATTTCTTTGGTTTGGCTCTTTTTACTGCATGGGTTGATATCCTTAGTATCAGCTTGTGGGGGCTCAATCCCAGAAAAACGTGGGCAGGCGGTCCACAGGCCTGGCGGCCCAAAGGAATCCAGGCTTGGGGTTTGATTCATGTTCCTGGGCCCAGGTTTCCAGAGGGGAAGGTTTGTCAATCCTGACAGGTTCATAAGCTGCAAGTAAGAGCAATTCTTGACTCTGGAGCCCCTGGGAACATTTTTTCAACCAGGCTAGTCAAGAAGCTGAAACTTGCACCAGATTTGGACTACAGTGAGGAATTTGGAACTACTGGACCTGAAAGAACAAAGGCACTGGGAGCCTACTCATCCTTACCACTACGCTTTGATAAATCAGTGGTGACAGCCCCTGCAATAGTGCTACACAATGATAGTTACAATATTCTGATTGGAACAAGCTTCATGGCAACATATGGTACTATTATTAATCATAAGGATAGCACCTTCAGCATTTTGGGCCACTATGTACCTATGTTTTACCACAATGACGGACCAAAAGATCTTCCTATAAAAAAGATACACTATATCAAAATGGAATACACCAATGGAGACATCTCAGTAGCATACACCTTGCAACAGCGCAAAATTAAGGTATTGCTGCTGGCTAACAAGGAGTATAAAGGGATTACTTTGTATTCTTCCAGCAATTCTCTATTCCAAGTAGATCCCAAGCAATTCACAATACAGGTCTGAGCCTCAGCTTTTCAAAAGGGATGCACAGTGAAGTATTTGGGCTCCACAATGGTTTGCAACTAGAACCATGGATTCTACCTGGTATTATCATGCCATCCTCACATGAGATCCTAGTACTCTTGGAAAATCTTTCTGATAAAGTGCTGAAGGTGAAGAAACATCAGCTTTTAGGCTATATGAAGTTGGAAGAAAACTCTAGCCTTATGTATGTCATCCCATTTGGTGAATTCAGCAAGTTTGTGCTACTGTATGATCAGCCAAGTTTTCTATTGCTAATTCCGCACGGCTCTCTAAATGGTCTGACAGAAGACCAGAAAGACCAAGATATACGCCTTTTTAGAAATACAATGACGTCTTTGCGGAGAACAATAATGACCTAGGAAAATCTCTGGGAGTTGAACATGTATTAGATATGCAAAGGACTGCCCCTATACACTCAAGACCAATAAGATGCAGTTTGGCCAACCAAGCCATTGTCAATGAAGAGTTACAGAAACTACTCACAGCCAGCCTTTTGGTTCTCAGCAAAAGTCCTTGGTCTTCACCATTGTTGATTGTGAAGAAAAAGGACAGGTCAAATTTTGTGGTAATGGATTATTGCAAGTTGAACTCAGTCACAAAAAAAGATTCTTACCCGTTGCCTTGCATTGACAACACACTGGATAAGTTAGGAGGCGCAAAGTACTTCAGTTCAATGGATCTGATCAGTGGCTACTGGAAGATTGACCTTCTGAAGGCAGATTAGGAAAAGTGTGCTATTATTACAGAACAAGGCCTTTTCCAGCCAACTAGGATTCCACAAGGACTTGCAAATGCCCCTACAACTTTCCAACAAGCCATGGATTCTGTGATGGGAGATCTTAATTTAAATTGTGTACTGGTTTATCTCAACAACATCAATGTCTTACCATAAACGTTTGACCAACATTTGAAACATTTAGAGGCAGTATTTCAATGACTTATTATGGCTAATCTCAAGCTGAAACCAAGGAATTGTAATTTCTTTAAAGAACATTTGGAATTCCTTGGCTATATCATCAGTAAAGATGGCTTACAGCCTGTCCCCGCTAAAGTCAAAGCCATCATACACATGTAAACGCTGTCCAACAAAAGAGATGTTCAGGTGTTCCTAGGAATGATTGGTTACTACAGAAAGTTTATTCCAAACTTTGCAGGACTAGGAGATCCGCTTTTTCACTTGTTGAAGAATGAAGTTGAATTTTCATGGACAGCAGTATGCCAGCAAGCCTTTGAGGACCTGAAAGGTACATTGGTATCAGAGCCAGTACTGGGATATCATAACTTTGATTGACCTTTCATTGTGCACATGGACACTAGTTTGATAGCAATTGGTGCTATCCTTTCTCAGATGGATAATGACAACCAAGATCATCCTGTAGGGTACTGTTCCCATACACTCAATATCCATGAACAGAATTACACTGTCACTGAGAGAAAATGCCTGGCAGTCATCTATGCCTGTCAAAAATTCAGATTTTACCTCCACAGAGTAACTTTACGGTGGTAACTGATCATGCCTCACTTAAATGGTTGAAAAACCTGAAAGACCCTGAAGGACGACTTACATGATGGGCTATTAAGCTACAGGCTTATGACTATGAGATAATCCATTGTGTGGGCGCTATGCACCAAAATGCAGATTGCCTTTCACAGCTCCCTACCATTGCCTTGGTTTTCTCTGCGGCAGACAAGCTTTATGATAATTTGATGCTGAAACCTTCTATGTGGGGGGAGGAGCCGCTCAAGATTCAGAAAATTCTGAAGGCTCTTGCAGTGGACACCTGTGTCAATGATAATCAGCTTTTTAAGTTGTACAAAGGGAAGTGGTTACCATACATTTGTCCATCCTTACGTACAGATACAGTAGTATCAGCTCATTGTACTGTGGGCCATGGCAGTATCCATAAGACACTCAACCTGCTACAGCAGCATTGCTACTGGGAAGGTATACACTCAGATGTAGTGGAAACCCTGGCCGCTTGCCATTACTGCACTATAGAGCAACCAAAGGTCTTGCGCTATCAACACCAATTAATCTGATCTGGCTTTGCGTTCCATACTGTTGCTATAGATATAGTAGGGCCCCTTCCACTCACTGCCAGCAAGAATAAGTTTATAATTGTAGCTGTGGATCAGCTCACCAAATGGATGGAAGCAAAGGCAATCCCCAATCAGTTTTCACTGACCACATCCGAATTCATTCTAGAGAACATACTCTACAAGCATGGCTGCCCACAAACATTGCTAACAGATAATGGGACAAACTTCATGTGATACATGATACCTAGGCTGAACAAACTTATCGGTATTTGTGGTACCCTGTCAACACCATATCATCCTCAAACAAATGAAATGGTAGAAAGAACAAATGGAAGTCTTGTAAAGATCTTAAGGAAGCTGAGCCATCTCCATGAAACAGAATGGGATACTTATCTTCTGGCGGCTACTTTTGCTTACAACATAGGATTCCACAGGGCCACGGAAAAAAGCCCTTTCCAGCTTCTTTACAGTTGACAATCAAGTCTTCCTCCACATCTCTACAGTTTAGTTAAAACCATAAATCCTCTCACTCCTGACGCTTATATGAAATAATTAGCACAGACTTTAATTAAGCTACAGTCTGAGGCATACTCTACAAATTTGGCAACAAAGGAGAAAGATATGGATTGTGCGGTAAAAACTTGGCCAGACCTTCCTGCATACAAGATAGGAAGCTTGGTATACTTCTACAGCAACCAAGGGTATGGTAGCAAAAGCAAACTTGCCTGACTATGGCAAGGCCCGGTCAAAGTAGTCCAGAAAGTGAGAGTAGATAGCTACACTCTCAAGGATCTGGAAACAGGCCAACTGATCACTTGAGTCCACGTGCAATATATGGGCAAGGCTCCAAGTGGTCAAGAATAAACCATTTTATGGATAACAATTCAGAAAAAGAAAAACCTAATGAAAATAGTCTATGGGTTGTTATCCTACTTGCTTCAAGAAAGAGATAAGGCTTATAGTAAAGAATAATAGGATGGGTCAGGCAAATCAGTGCTTTATTAAGTTGCTATTGCCTCTAGCCCCAGACGCAATTGAATGAGGACCTTGGCAACTGCTGTGTAGATTCACCAGATACTAGACAGCCAATGGAATGTGAAAGGAAGAAAAGGAGACTCATCTACAGGAAGGAAATCAACATGGTTTATGCCAATAGAATAAGGGAACACAAGTCCAAGCAAGACACATTCCCAGAGAAGACTCTTTCTGAGCATATTCATCTGGTGTCTTACCTCTTACAGAGTACATGACTCCAAGAAGCCACTCAATATACTCGGGCATATGGTGCAGCCTCTGATGATAAACAACCTTGGAACCACTAAGCACTAAGTTTCCAACTAATGTCATGGATTGACGGCTTCCTGCTCAATTATAAATGAGAAGGTCTAGGATAGTACTCATAGCTTGTTGCAAGCAATATTTGTGACCATCTGAACTATGCCACAAGGGCACAGGGTTGACAGCAGACCTAGGATTGAACCACGCGGTAAAGACTAGCTCAAGAATTTCAAGGGAACAAGATATCTGATTGTCTGTTAAGCATAACCCGTCAAAGGAGAAGTATTGAAAGCACAACTTGGAATATCTTATGATTTTTACCTAGGTATATGCCAGTGAATGTTATTCCCCACTTTGATTCTTTTTGTGAAGATCACAAAAGGGTTCTCCAGAGCTAACATAAGTGTTGACCACATAACCACTGGCCCACAGAAATGCAGAGTAGCAATCTTTTCCCAACAAAGGATAGCAGCCATTTCAATATAAGAACCTTGACTATCCTCTTGTATTATTCCGGTAGAATGGTCTACTTCATCCTCATTCAACTCTCAAAGGAGATTGGTCAAGCTTGGCCCAGGTTCATTTGATCTATTAGTGGACACAGGTGTAGGAGTTTTGCTCTTACTAATATGGTTCCTCTTCTTGGCAATAGTGGAAAGCTGTGAAGTAGGCATGCCAGAGTCTTGTGCTACAGAGTTATTTGACGGGGTGCTTGGTTTATACAAGACTGTACTAGAGAATCTGTGAAGAGCTGTGTCTATTTCACCACCTAAAATTAAGTTGAATTCATTCTCTTCTGAGACTAGCGCGGGTGAGTGAACCAGTACGTTGTCAACAGGAATTCTGTTATTCCCCTTTGGGCCTTGCTGGTTCTTAGTTTTGGAACATCTGTGTAGCGTAGAACTGGCTTTCTGTCCCTTTTTGATTGGTTCACCATACTGAAAGAGGTGTTATACTTTTACAGTAATGTCTAGTTTAGTGGAGGGAAATGTTATGAAGTGATTGGATGTAAACTAGCCTTCACTGTAACAACTAACTGATCCATTAATCTCAGTGAACAATAGAACAATGGTACTCTTGTACTGGATGATAACTAGTCTGATTGATCAACTAAGTTGAACTCTGAAGTTATATTAACTAATGATCATCCAATCATTAGGTTAATAATGGGCTAAGTGATAGATAAACCTGGCTGCAGAACATCGGATCCTGGCGCTCTGTGGTTCCTATTAATCCCTCAAATACTATATAACTCTCTTCTTGATTTATAAATAAAAGATTGAATTTAAATAACTTATACTTTATTATACGCATTAGGCTAGATATATATCTTGACCTAATCTTTAGTAATAACCAAGGTTGTATTTGAGTTAAGCAATTATAGTACTCATACACCATACCCAAATCACAAAAATATGTTTTTTATAGTTTTTGAAATGATTTTGGGCTTTTAAGAATATTTTAAGTTATCTGGCGCGGTTTAGCCAGAAAATTGAGATAGGGTACAAGATGGCGTCTTTCTAGATGGTGTTTATGAGATGGTGTATCCCACCATGATCAAGATAAATTAATGAGTCAGCTGCACCTTTAATAGCGGTATGCCACATTGGTGTCTCCACTAATGAAACATTGATCAAATCTTGTGGTATGTAAGGGAATTTCCCTTTCCAAATAAAATCAAGTTTATCTATATTCTGCTTTTGCACTTTCCCTTTAAGCTTCAAGCGCCCTCTTCCTACCATTTAGGAAGATTCATATTTACATTATCCCATCACAGGGCAAAAAGGTAATACTATTTACCTTGTTGTAACGCCCAGGTTGTTAACTCCCGCTTAGCTTGGGCTGCAAGTCCTTTGTCATAACAACTTCCTTCAAAGTTCTCTCCTATTTCAATATAGAAGAGTGAAGCTTTACAAAAATAATGCTCACTACAGGGGCGCTAAGCCCCTCACTTACGCCATATGGCAATGCCTTTATTGACCCTGCTTGTCCTCTGTCCACCAGATGTGCCTCACCTATCATAACCAGTTCATCCATTAAAGAGGACATCACTGATGTGCCTGCTATACCTAAAGTCATTGAAATATCCACATGACCTTGAATGGCCCCTCTCTCCCTTGGTTCCCCCTCATGAGAACAGATCCTACATGCTGCCCTTGACTTGTTCAGAGGACTCTCCCCCGCTGCTGGAAGTCCCTATGGAGTATATCTTATTGACACAACTCCAGAGCTACTTCTCATGTTAGTTGGTGGTTGATATGTCCGTCAATACGTGAGTGATCTGTGTTCTGTAGGGGATTGGGTGCAACAATTTGTAAACCTTGCTCTGGTTCATCACCAGTATGCATTGGGTTTACATGTCTTCCAGCTCAATGAGCTAACCACTGCCTCCATAAATAACTATGACCAGATTGCAGCTTTCCAACAGTGGGTGCATGACTTGTTGTTGCTACTTTCAGCGGACCAGAAAGATTTTTTTGGTGGTGTGTAGTGCTTGGAGAGGGGCCTGTGGGTTGGGAGTGACCATAGACAGAGGCCTTGCTGTTGGAAGATTGCAGCGTAGCCCTGCATGATTTTTTCAAGGTTGGGGAACAGCTTGTTGACTTGGCTATTAGAAGAAGAAGGAATACTAAATTTATTTTAAAAAACCAAACTTGATAAAAGGAGTGTATATTTTAGTAAATTTTATTGTTAAGCATGTTAGTCTGGTGTCAAGTTTATACTTCTAGGAAGTATAATAAATGAAATAAAGGGGAATATTAAGAAGAGAATGATACTTTATTGAATATTAATATAGGCTAATATATAGTATCATGACAAGCCACATGTTGTCAATGTACATCATGGAGGTCATGGGGCTTATCTGAGTAATGTTTCTCTTGAGTCACAAGGCTTAATCAAGTTGTGTTCCATTTAGGACCTGGATTGAGTGATCCCCATCATAGATGGTCAACTGATTATAGTGCCACCCGTTTATTGGCTGGGCAGTGAACCACTCAGTGAGCTTCTTGGTGATTTACTTGGGTCGTTAATTTCCCAAGAGGGAGTAATTAAAAATGTTGCAACATCTCCCCCTGGGGTGCTGGAAGGCGGAGCCTTGGGAATCTTCTTGAGAGTATCTGGTATATGGGCTTGATATTGATCCAGTTTGGCGTTGGGTACAGGGAGCCTTGAATTTTGTTGAGCTGCCCTTGTCTTACACAAACAAAGTTGGTCATGATGCATATGTTTCATTTCAGTTCAAGCTCCAATCCCTTTGATGAGGTATGTGTTATTGGGTTTCACCTCCATGACAATGCCTGGTCCGCACAATCCTGGGTCTAATTTGTGCTAGTTGTGGTTGACAACCCAGATCTTGTCTCTGACTTGGAACCTTTCTTGTTGTAATGGGATTGCTTTTTGTTGAACCCTTTGCTGTTCCATTACTTCCTGGTCCTTTCTGGATTGTGGTACTTTTGGGTCATTGCTGTCTGGTATCTTCTTGGGAAGTGGCAGTTGTGGTCCTGTGATAGTACTGACAAGTGAAGGTTTCTGACCATAGACAAGTTAATAAGGCTTTTGCCTGTATTGTGGTTGACTTGTGTTCTGTAGACCATAAAGGCGGTTGGTAACATGTCAACCCAGGCTTTTGGATTGTTGGCAGATAACTTACTGAGGGTTTCCACTAAAGAGCCTTTTAGTTGTTCTACGCATCCATTTGCTTGGGGGTGATATGGGCTGGCTGTGACGTGTTTTATTCCATTTTTGGCGAGGTATATGTTGATGTCAATAGCTTTGAGTTCAGTGCCTCCATCTGTGATTAAGAGGTGGGGCTTTCCAAAATTAGCTATGATCTCCTTACCACTGAATTGTCTCACATCATTGCCTTTATGCTCCTTTGTGGCTTGTGCTACAGGCCATCTAATTGCATAGTCAATGGCTGTGATGATGTACTTATTGCCTTTGCTTTCATCAGGCATAGGTTCCACAATATCTAACAACCACACCTTGAAGGGCTGTGTGATAGATACAGGTACTACTGATTTGGGTGGAGCTTTGGTTTGAGCGTACTTTTCACAGACCTTGCATTGTTCAAGTACTTCTCTGGTATCATCTAGCATGTTGGGCCACCAGTAGAAAGTCTTGAGATATTCATGCAAGTTTCTGCTATGGGTGTGTCCCAAGTCTCTGTGATAACGGAGGATTGTGTCAATCTTTTGTGTTGACGGGACGTAGGGTACAGTGTCACCATTTGGAAGGATTCGGTGAAGATTACCATATACGTTTTTAAATAGATGTTTGTTCTTGAGGAATTTCTCTTGAATGTCCATTGGTGTGCCAGGTGGGAACCCTTCCTGGAGATTTTCCATGCTTAACATGGGCCAGTTGGGGTCGCCATCAGTGCAAAGGATGTGTTTATTGTATAACCTTGATAGGGTGTCTGCAGTAAGCATCTCTCTGCCTGGCTTGTATTCAAATTGCATGGGGTATCTCTGTATTAGACTCATCCATTTGGCTTATCTTCTTGACAGGTGTTGTTTTGTTTTAAAGAATATTAGCAACTTGTTGTTGGTGAGTTAATTTGAACGTCTGGGCTCCTTTTAGATAACATTGCCATTTCATGAGACAGTGTATGATGGCAATCAACTCCTTATCATGTATAGGGTATCTTTTTTTGCTGTCTGATAGCTTCCTGGATTCATATGCCACAGGGAGGAAGTCTTTTTGGGCTATTTGGATACAGAGGACTCCTCCTATGACATAATCAGAGGTGTCGGTTTCTAGCTCATAGACACTCTTGCGGTTTGGGTATTGCAAGATGGGGGCGGTAACCATGCACCCTTTTAACTGGCGGAAATGTTGATCTCGCAAAGGTGTCCAGACAAACTTGGTTTTTTTCCCTGTGATGGCTGATAGGGGGCTGTTAGGGCGCCCCAGTCAGGGATGAACCTGCATACATAGGCTACCATTCCAAGGAAAGTGCGGAGTTTGCTCTTGTTTCTTGGGGCTGTTATTTCTTTTATAGTGCGCATCTTGTCTGAATTGGGCTTGATGCCGTCCTTGCTAATGATGTGACCAAGGAAGGGGAGTTCAGTTGAGGAGAACTTGCATTTGGATGGTTTGGCAATCAGTTGGTTTTCCTGCAGGGTACAGAGGACTGCGCGGACGCCTTCCCAGTGTTGTTGTAGGTTAGGGCTATAGATGATGATGTTGTCTAGGTAGATGATTGCTCTCTTCCCAATGTGTTCCTTGAATACTTCATTCATGAAGGTTACATAGGTACTGGGAGAGTTTGTCATGCCAAAATTGAGGACAACACATTCAAAGAATCTGTATTTAGTCCAAAATGCAGTCTTTGGAATGTCTTCAGATTTCACGCAAATTTGGTGATATCCTGCTGTCAAATCAATTTTTGTGAAGATTTGGGACCCCCCCCAGGGTATCAAAAAGGTCATCAATTATGGGCAGGAAATACCTGTTCTTTATTGTGACCTTGTTGAGGGCCCTGTAGTCTGTGACCAAGCAGAGGCCTCCATCTTTCTTTGCCATGAAGAAGACAGCGGCACCAAAGGGTGATTTTGAAGGTCTGATGAGGCCTTTCTCAAGTGCTTTGACAAGGTAAGATTTCAGAGTGTTGTCTTCTTGTGGTGTGAGGCAGTAGATGGGTTGCGCCTTAGGCACACTACCTTTTAAGTTGATCTCATGTTGTATACCCCAATTGGGGGTAGCCCAGATAGTGATTCTTGTAATATGGAGGGAAACTTGTTGACCAGCTGGTCTCTAATTGGTTTTTGTTTGTGATGTATTTCTGTGTTTTTGAAGTGGATGACTTCATATGTACATGTGCTCCAATTGATTTTGCTGATTTCCATTTCTTTCTCTGTTTCCATGATCTTTACAAATATGTGGTCCCTCATGAGGGTGTCAAGGTGTGTTGGGTACATGTAATGGTGGACTTCTCCTTGTTGGATTGTGAGGGTGGCACTGACCCAGTCTATGTGAGGCTTTGTCTTTTGCATCCAATCTAATCCAAGTATGATATTGTATTTTGGGATTGGGATGATGGGGCCACTGATTGGCGTTTGGACGTCTCCTATTTGGGCCCAGAAAGGTTTTGTCAGGAATATTCCTGACAACATTGTCGTTCAGGATGATATTTTGTGTACAATTAATTGTAAAAAAAAACAAAAAAAGCAGCAGTTCCCCCTTATTGGGGAAACTGCTGCAGAAAGCCAGGACCAGAAAATAAGAATATAAAATAAAATTTTTAATTTAGACGGGTTTTATACCCCATCCGCAGGCTGCAGGCTGCACGCCCAACCACCAGGCGCCCGCCAGCCAGTCCCCCACCCAGGCCGCTGAATGGGGAAATTTTCAAAAGGGAAACCCCAAAAAGGCAATTTCCCCAAACCCAAATGGAGGGGGAACTGCTGCCCAAATTTGGAACTTACCAAATTTGGGAGGGGCTGACAAGCTGCTCAACCCATCCATTCCTGCATTAACTGCAGAATTCAAAATTGGATGCATGAAATCATCCAATGATACACCAAGCCCATGCAAGCCCAGAGATAACAATTCATTGCCTGCACACCACTACCAATTCCCCTCCCAAAAGGGGATTCCAGACAACACCAAGTGTTTGGGGTTCCCTGTCCAGTGATTTACTCTATTCATGTCACCACAAGGATGATAGAATATAATAAAGCCAATTCACTTGATGGTAGTTTGTGCTATCATTGAGTGAAATTACCCCTCAATAGTATCACATAAATCAAAACCAGAACTTTTACTCTACAAGAAAGTTAAGACACTAAGCTTTGTCTGCCTTTTCCCAGGATCAGAAGATGAACCATTTAATCTTTTCAGCTGTACTCACAGCTTGCCTTGGGATTGGGGGCTACCAATACAATCACCAGCATGGGCCGTACAATAAGCCACCTGATGAGTACTTCTACAAGGAGCCAGCACAGCTAAACTCCTCCAAGCAGTACTCCTGGCCCACGCTGGTGTTGCCCCGCTCCACCCAGCACGTAGCTATATACACCTGTGTATACTATGTGCTTACGTATTTCACCAGTAATTTTGGAAGATTTAACGTACACGCCAAGGTCTTCATATGGATGACAACAGTCTACCCCATTGTGACGACGCTCACAGGATTCCAAGTCACTAACTTGGTACCATACTTTGCTAAAATACTTTCTCATATTCTGGGGCTTTACAGGTTTGGTCTTGTGGGTAACTGGTGTGCTGTGGTTGTCTGCCATGATGACTCTTCTATTGTTACTTCAAATGGTAGGTAACTTCATGGGGTCTGTGAAACTCTTGTTAATAAGCAATTAATTGGCTCAAGTGTTGAATAGCGCTGTGCCCTGGTATCTGCAAAAATGGAAATGATAGGTAAGGAGTTTATTTCCAGATTGGGCGGCAAACAGGAGAGGGTTGCTGGAGGGAACTTGGATCATGGTGATTGAGTCCACATCCTGTTCTCTGTACAAGTCTTGTGAAGAGGGGGAGAGCGGCTTACCTAAGCACTCCCCTGAGCTTTTCCCTCCTTGTTGGTATCTTCAGTGCTGGCCTGGTTGGCTTGTGCAGTGCAATTCCCGTTTTGAGGATGGGTACTGTTGGCTTGGTTGTTTTGCTTATTGGGGCAAGGCTCTCTCTTAGCTGCAGGGTTTTCCTTGCGCTTGTTGGTGGGGTGTAAATTATCAGACTTCTGAGCTGCACGTTTTCCTTCTAGGAATACATCCTTGAGGTTCTTGCAGCAGGTTATGTCAAACTGACGTCTAATATGTGTGGGAAGGCTATTGTAGAAGTCCAGGAGTGGTCCTGATTTGTCAAAGTTGATGATGTTGAGCGCACAGTCATGTAGTCCTTCATATGCTGCAATGTATTCTTTGATGGTTCCTGTCATTTTGAAGTTTTGGAGCTCAGTCATGATCACTACGTCTGAATCTTTCATGGAGAACTTTTTGAGGAATGCGGCTTTGATAGTTCCCAGTTTTCTTTCTGGTCAGGGTGTTGAGCTAGTCATTTGGTAACAAAGCATGAGGCAGTCCCTGTGACGCAGAGGGCATTTTTGCTAACTCAGAGTCTTTGGGGGTACTCCACTTTTTTGAACTTGCTCTCAGTGCTTTTGATCCAAAGAGAGGTGTTCTCACGGTGTAGACCTGCAAAGGCGCCAATCTCAGCAGTATGTAAACGCTGAAACACAATGTTGGATATCTCAGGTTGCGTAGACGCTGTTGTAGCTGGCGTGGTAGGGAACAGTCTGTGGGTTTTGAGGGCGTTGTACTGGTCAATGGGTACAAGGAGATTATTGTAGATAACAAAGCCTGCGGGAAAGACTTGTCCTTCTTTGTAGTTTCTCCAGCTCATAGGGGGTACCATTGATTGGGTCTTTTTCTTGGGAGGAATTTTTCCTTTGAGTTGGGTAGGTATGGATAACCTACCTGTGCTACCACTGTCAAGTTTATACTTCTGTGAAGTATAACAAACAAAATAAAAGGGAAGATTAAGAAGAGAATGATACTTTATTGAATATGAATATAGGCTAATATATAGTATCATGACAAGCCACATGTTGTCCATAGCTGTCATGGAGGTCATGGGACTTATCTGAGTAATGTTCCTCTTGAGTCACGAGGCTTAATCAAGTTGTGTTCCATTTAGGACCTGGATTGAGTGATCCCTGTCATAAATGGTCAACTGATAATAGTGCCACCCGTTTATTGGCTGGATGGTGAACCATTTGGTGAGCTGTTCAGTGATTTACTTGGGGCGTTAATTCCCTGAGAGGGAGTAATCAAAGATGTTGCAACACTGGTGAATAGTAGGATCTAAGTTTTAGTTGTCCTAAAATTGGGATTGGGGCATTTTTGAGAACGCCAACAATTCCTAAAATAATCAGCACAAATCCACTCTAGAGCCTCTGAATTCCTGTTTAAGATACTTATAGATTAGATTTATTTCAAATTCACCTCAATTATGATTTGAAATTTGGTTCTTGGATTTGAAAATCCTGCAATTTCACATTTGTTAACTTTCTATGTTGTCTATGATTTGTTAGACTTAAGAAAATACCAAATTGTACATTAGAATCCTGTATTTATGATTCATGCATCCCACATTTGTTTGCAATGTTTTGTCTTTAGTTAGTTGATTTATCTGCTCAAGGGATTCAAAATTTTCCAATTTAAATCAATCAAAAAAGTCAAATAAGATGATTGATTTCATTAAATATTTTAGTTTTCAATCAACCAAGTTGCCTGCAAGTGTGATTTGAAATTTGGACCAAGGATTTGAAAATCCCACATTTCTATGTTTAGGTTCTAAATTTACAGTAAAGCTTTATCTTTTACCTTTATAAGAAAGTTACAAATGTTGTAACTGTGTTTTTTTAGCAGAGTTACAAGGGGAAAATATTTAGAAGATAGATAATAATATTTATTGTGAGATAGTGATTATATAGCTATTGTGAATCAATGGATAGCAGGAACATGATTGGTGATCACACGGCTGGATGGAAGAGGGGGTGACTTGATCCTCCTAATGAGTCAAGCGCCAAATTGAGGTATCCACCGTGAAGGATCATCATCTGTTCATGTCAATGGATTTGGTAATCCAAGTTGACTTCCTAGTCTGGCTTTGAGTGACCAGGTAATCAGATTGCAGGTCACAAACCCGCTTGATTGGAACCTTGCTGGCAGGTTGAGCCTGCGGTTTTGACACACACACCCCGGCTGAAAGTTGGCCTTCTCTGGAGGCAGGTTGTCAGGGAGGTTGTCAGGAGCCCAGGCGCCATACTGAACCAGTTGTTGTTTGGTGGCGGGCAGGGCGGTTTCTTGTTGTTTCTGTCTTGCTTTGCAGGGTCGTAGGCGGTTGTGATGTAAAGTCTTGTCTTGCTTGTGTTTCCTGAGCCCTTGCACAAGGTAAGTGTTATTGTCATTTACCTTTAGAATGATTGCTGGCCCTATTTTTTGGGTTTTAGTTTGCTTTTTTCAACATTCATGACCCAGACTTTGTCCCCGGCTTCATGTCTCTGGCGGATGGGAACAAAGGTCTTTTGTAAGTGTTCCTTTCCTTTGGCTGCTTGTTTGCTGTTGGCCTCTATTACTTGAGGGTCAGAGCAAGGGGGGACTTGACTTGGAATTTCCAGTTTGGGTCCTGTCAATGCTTGAATGATATTTGGCTGTGTGCTGTATACCAGTTCAAACGGGCTTTTTCCGGTGGATCTGTTCACTTGGGTTTGGCACACAAGTAATGCAGTCAGTAGCTGCTTATACCAGTCTTCAGGTCTCCCAGCAGTGAGTTTGACTAGGGCTTGCACGAGGCTATCATTAAGCCGCTCTACGTGTCCATTGGCCTGTGGATGGTATGGAGTTGTAACGGTGTGTTTGACCCCATTTTTGGTGAGGTACATGTTGATGTTTTCAGAGGTCAATTCTTTGCCCCCATCAGTTATCAGGAGTTCTGGCTTTCCAAACCTGCTGATTATTTCCTTGCCAATGAACTGTCGGACGTTGTTGCCGGTGTGTGTTTTCACTGCTTGGGCTACTGGCCACCTTGTCGCAAAATTGATGGCTGTGATGATGTACTTTTTGTAGTTGTGCTTCCCTGGCATGGGGCCCACAATGTTCAGAGCCCATACCTTGAACGGTAGTTGGGTTTGAATGGGGAGTACAGATTTAGGTGGGGTTTTGCTTTTAGCAAACTTTTTGCAGACCTCACACTGTTCTAGCACTTCCTGGACATTGCGGTATAAGGTTGGCCACCAGGATTTATGCTTTAGGAATTCATATAGATTTTGGATCTTGGTATGTCCAAGGTCTCTGTGGTAGCAAAGAAAGGTATCAACTTGTTGATGTGTGGGAATGTAGGGAATTGTTGTGCCATCCGACATCTTTCTGTGAAGAGTCCCGTATACGTCAGCAAAGAGATGTTCATTCTTGATGACCGTTTCTTTGGTGTTATTGGTTGTGCCTGCGGGGAACCCTTCATCTTTTGTATAGAGCACTAGGAGAGGCCAGTCTGGGTTGAGCCCATTCTCTCCCCTAGAAGCACGGACATACAGCCGGGACAGGGCGTCCGCCATGGCAAGTTTGGCCCCGGGCTTATACTGGATGAGCATGTCAAACCTTTCTAAGACTTCCATCTACTGCGCTTGATGACGTGACAGGTTTGCTTGTGTCTTGAAATAGATGAGCAACTTGTGATTGGTTAGTGCTGTGAATTCTTCCTGCTGTTCCAGGTAACAACGCCATTTGACTAGGCAGTGTACAATGGCCAGCAGCTCTTTGTCATGGATTGGGTATCAACACTTGCCATCTGTCAGTTTGCGCAACTTGTAGGCTACAGGCAGGAAATCACCATCACTGTTCTTAATTTGCAGTACTCCCCCAATGGATGCATCTGAAGTGTTGGTTTTCATCTGGTACTCTCTGTCTTGTTTGAGGTATTGTAAGATGGGCGCTGTTGTGAGCTTTTCCTTGAGATGTCTGAAACAGAGGTCACGTTGGGGGCCCATACAAACTTGGACTTGGCGCCTGTTATGGCGGACAAGGGGGCGGTCAAGACGCCGCAGTCAGGTATAAAGCGTCATACATAAGCCACCATTCCCAAGAAGGTGTGGAGTTCCGATTTGTCCTTGGGGGTGGCATTTTGCAGATGGCTTGTATCTTCTGACTGTTGGGTTTGATGCCGTCTTTTGAGACTATGTGTCCCAAGAAGGGTAGTTGCTCTTGGAAGAACTGGCATTTGGAGGGCTTGGCCAACAGTTTGTGTTGTGCCAGGGTCGCAAAGACTTCCTCTAGGACTTTGTGGTGCTGTTCCACCAAGAGGCTGTAGACAATGATATTATCCAGGTACACAAGGGCGTGTTTGCCTATGTGTGGCGCAAACACTTTGTTTGTGAAGGTTACAAAGGTGGATGGGGCATTGGTCATGCCAAAGTTGAGTATCACGCATTTGTAGGAACTGTACTTAGTGTGGAAGGCTGTCTTGGGGATGTCTTCCTCTTTGATGTGAATCTGGTTGTAGCCTGCAGTTAGATCAATCTTGGAGAAGACAGAGACTCCTCCTAAGGCGTCAAAGAGATTGTCAATTAGTGGTAATGGGTTGCAATTTGTAATGGTGACTTTGTTCAAGGCGCAGTAGTCTGTGACCAGGCGTAAGGTACCGTCTTTTTTAGCCACAAAGAATACAGCGGCCCCAAAGGGGGACTGTGAGGGGCGGATAAGTCCTTTTTCCAGTGCCTCCTTGAGTTAGGCACACAGGGCGTTGTCCTTGTTTGGGGTCATTCTGTAGATGGGGCGTGCCTTGGGTACAGCCCCCTTGAGTTGGATAGAGTGTTGGATGTTTTTCTCAGGGGGTAGCCCAGGTAAAGCCTCCTTAAAGATTTCTTGGTGTTGGGCCACAATGTCGCAATCTTGCAGTGTGGAGGTGTCCTGGTGGTCCTTGAAGTGTATGATTTCATACTGGCAGGAGTCCCAGTCAATTGCTTTCAGGTTTTCCTTCTTGTCCAAAGTCTCCGTGATGCGTACAAAGAGGTGGTCTCGTAGGAATTGGTCTACAGAGTCTGGGTAGATTTGGTGGTTGACACCTTCACACTTGATGGTCAACACTGAGGTTGCCCAGTCCACGTGGGGGTTGTTTCTCTATAACCAGTCTAGTCCCAGTACAATGTCAAACTTAGGGAAGTCAATGATGGGACCTTGGATGGTGGAGTGGAGGTTCTCAAGTATGACGGAGAAGGGAGCAGTTTCTTTTGTCACAGCAATGTGATGTTCATCAGCCAGGACCATGTTTTTAATCCGCAAAGGATTAGTGGCCAGCTTGAATTTATCCACAAAGCTGCTGTTGACTAAAGTTCAATCTGCACCTGAGTCCAAGAGTGCTGAGCCTGTGTAACTGCAAAAGCGGAAAGGGTAAGACATCAATTTATTGGGATGTCTGGCAATGGTGTATAGTACTGGGTCTTCCAAGGGTACTTGGATCATTGGGCATTGGTCCAAGTCCTCTGGTTGGCATTCATTGTTGGGCAAGTCAGGAGTTGCGTGGGAAGAGCTTGGCTTGCTTAGTGCTCTCCCTGGGCTTTTCCCTCATCTTGATTGCCTTGGGTGGCGGTGACACAGAAATGGGTACAATTTGATTGGCCGTTATTCCCATTCCCATTCCCATTCAAACCGTGGGCTTGTGGTTGTTGTTGTTGCTGTTGCCTCCAGGAGGTGGTTGAGAGGAGCACCTGCTTGCATGGGAGTCCTTGGGTCTTTCTTGTTTCCCAGTCTGTGCCTTGTGTAGAGTGTTGGATGTTTGTTCCGCTTTTTCTGCTTCACGGTACAGGCTTTGCAGGTTGGTAACCTGGTCCAGGTTCACATGTCTCATCACGTGCAACTTGAGAGCGTCATAGTACAAGAGGTGTGTGGCTGGGGTGTCAAAGGCCATATTGGATGGGGCACAGAGACAAAGTTTCTTGTAGGCGCAGGTAAGTTCCTTCACGGTGCCTGTCTGGGTTAGGTTCTTTACTTGGTGTATGATCGTGAGCGCCGTATCCTTAAGCACAAATCTCACCAAGAAGTCCTGTTTGAAGGTGTCCTAGTTCTTGTCAGTGTGCTCTTTGCGCCACTTGTCACACCAGGTGCCAGCGTCATGGGTCAGACAAATGGAGATCTCCACAATCCAAAATCACTGTGGGCATTCCATCTGAGCCAGCTTGCTTTGGGCGGACTGGATCCATGCAGCAGCATTGTTGTCATTGGCCCCTGCAAAGGACTCCAAGGCGGTGCTGTGAAGTCTTTGTGCAACATAGGCGGGCATGATGGTTTTGTCAGCTGGTTGTGGCATCAAGGAAGGCGCCTGAAAGAACCCTTGGGTGGACAGGGCATTGAAGGCAGGTAGCGGGATCACCATGTTTTGGTAGAGAACAAAACCATCAGGTATCTTGGTACCAGGAGTATACGGCGTCCAGTCGGGCAGGAGGCCAAACATAATTCTGTCAAGGATTTGTTGGCCGTGGCGTGTGCGGGCAACAGGCGGAATTTTTCAAGATAAGGTAGGATAGAGAGCCTACCTGTGCTACCAATGTTGTAACTGTGCTGTTTTAGCAGAGTTACAAGGGGGGAAATATTTAGAAGATAGATGATAATCTTTATTGTGAGATAGTGATTATATAGCTATTGTGAATCAATGGATAGCAGGAACATTATTGGTGATCACATGGCTGGATGGAAGAGGGGGTGGCTTGATCCTGCTAATGAGTCAAGTGCCAAATCAAGGTATCCACCGTGAAGGATCATCATCTGTTCATGTCAATGGATTTTGTAATCTGAGTTGACTTCCTAGTCTGGCTTTGGGTGACCGAGTAACTGGATTGCGGGTCACAAACCCGCTTGGTTGGAACCTTGCTGGTGGGTCAAGCCTGCGGTTTCAACACAAATGAGCTAATTGTTTAGATAAAGAGGATACTGATAAATTTTGAACATCATAAATGTGGGGATGGTCACTCAAATGACATGCTTGTATATGTAGAAATTAATGCTCTGTTTAGAGTGTGTTTATAATCAAATCAAGCTTTGCTTAAGAAGGTAGTGTTGCAACCAAGGTTATTCCCCTGCCTGCTAATGTATGTCACAATAACAGGGGGCGCACAATGAACTGCCCCATGATGTGACAAACGTTATGGACCAATATGAGCGCAATGTCAAATTGCAGGCACTATCTCCTAAACAGGAGTGTTGCCAATTCAGTACGCTGATCCCTTTTCTCAAGTTATTCTCAGCTCAAACTTTATGTTGAATCTGCTACTGTGTCACCCCCTGGTGGACTTGTGGCTTCTCACTATGGTATGTTAATTATGATATTCTTCAATAAACAATATCCTATTCCTATCCTTGTCATTTCTATTTGGACTGTTATCTTCCCCAATCTAGATAATGAACTATAATTGGTTTAGTTGCAACAGTAGTATATGTTTCAAAATATGATGAAATTTATAGCAGTAACTTTGATCTAGTCTAACACTTTGTGATATTTTAAAAGTTGAACAGATGATTGCTTATTTGTACCAAAAACCAAGCTGTTATAAGCTATTCAGCTGTGATCTATATAGCCTTTTTAAAAGCAGTTGAAGTTTGATTAAAGACAATTTCAACACAATATGCACTGGGTTGATGATGGAGGGATGGGTTTATTCTAGTTATGGTTGAGACAGTCACAGAAATTGTGGGATCACAAAGTTACAGAAGGCCTTTTAAAACATGGTTTGGATCAGGTCACAAAGCAATCTGTGTAGGTAAGCCTGCAAACTTTGGAGCAGGCTACAACTTGTGCCTCACTTCATTATGGAGGTCAAAAGACATAAGGGGAAGTGGTTTTCAAGGGTGAAGGATTATTTTTATCTTGTGCATGGCACAGGATGTAAAACTAGAGCAGTTTCAGGTCTTGAGATTTTACTTTTTAGCTACAATTTGGTAAAATTTTATCTGGCATCATCTCAAAATGATAGTTTTGATTGATCCACAGTTTATTTTAGTCAATTATGGTAAAGGTTTATTTTTTGATATATAGATATATTTTATCAACCAAAAGGAATAGCTTACACAATTCTGATTAGAATTAACACAAAACAAGATAAGATTGTGCTTAGTCACAGCACAATCCATGCATATTTGTTTTGTGACTATAGGAGCAGGTCACAAAATGTGGCTGCTACAATTGTGGTCTGCCTCCTAAAGCTACAAAACAAATCTGCATCAATTGTGGAGCAGGAGGGTGGTCAGTCAACTGATTTCCCTACAATGGACTTTCAGTAAATTTTGATACAACTGAAATTTCCTCTGCTTGTAATCTTTTTAGATTCACAGTAATAAAAAATTAAACCCCTCTATTTTTCAAGCAAAAATTTAATCAATATTTTTAATTGCTTTGTTTTTATTTTTGCATTTAACAGGCTTAATTTTAAAATTGTACACTTTTAAAAACCAATTAGATTAAATTCTCTAGCAAGAAAACAAAATAAAAAAGTAAGGTATTTTTTTATAAATATCACTTTTAAAAACTCTATTTCAAGTTTTTTTCTAAATCTAAGAAGGATATAAATGGAGAAAGTTATAGTTGGATCAAAAGCAACTGAGAATCCAGTGTAGGAAGCCAGTTGACTGAACATCACCCTACCCTGAATTGTGATATAACTTAAAGGCCATAGCACAAATTCTGATGATCTTAATATTCATCCCGTCTCCAATTCTGATGCTTGTGGAGTGAACATCCTATTGTGCTGATCCTTTGTTTGGAATTTGCTTGGTTGTTCTTAAAAAGGTGCCAATGAGGCACTAAAATAATATTTCACAGCAATGGAAATTTATTGGAATTTTAGTTGAGTGTGGTTGATCTAAATGGCTTGATTGAAATTAAACATGTATTGAATGGATCAGTTTATGCTATCAGAAGTGGGCGTCATTAATTGACAGCTATGGAAGTATCCGGCTTGTCCACTTTTGTGTGGCACTTGGTTAGAATTCTCCATATTTTTTAAACGATCCTTGTAATCCATATATTCATGCGGTTCCTGTTATTCGCCACATGTATTTGGAGCAGGGATCCATCCACTATAGCGGCATCATATTCTTTGATGGCTGGTGGATTCAAATTTACGAAATACGCCTCCATTGACTCGCACAATCTCCACAAGTCTTTCCAATTTCAGATTTTCAGTGCCAACCTGCAATTTTCATCAGCTTGAATTTAGACGGTGCTCTCTGATAGAGGTTTCAGCTATCAATTACAGCTACTTATTAGTCATAGGAAACCATCTTAAAGCGGGTTGCAAAATCAAGATCATGCATGTGCTTCCTCTTTGAAACATGGGATACAGGTTTAAAACTATTCTGGCAACATCGCCACTATGTCTAAAAGGCCCTTGCTGATCTAGTTGTGCTGACCTAGTGTTTGTATCTAGAAATCCAATTAGATCGGTGTATTTCAACGCTACTTTATATTTCATATTTTATTTTGTTGCTTAAATAGACCGAGGATGATTTTTTTTGAAAAATCGAATACTCAATTGGCGCAAGAGATCTGGATATTTAAATGGGCTAGGTGGACAGATAAACATCCAATAGATAAAGAGATAAGCAACAAAGTGATAGAGCGATAAGAGAATCGATCATCACGTTTAGATCCCACAAAAAACCCAAACTCGGCCAAAATAAAGAATCATTTTCTCCAACCTAACCGATAAATATTCTATTCTTAACATTCCAAATAAACAGATTCTTAAGAGGAATTCATCGAGCTAGTAGAAACCCAGATATTTAAAAGGAGCTGCTTTAAAAAGTGAAAAATATAATCAATGTATTTTTTACATCGGTTTAAATAGACGAGTCAAAGCTAGTCCAAAGCAAGCAGAAGTTGTGCACTAAACATATAATTATCTGTGCTGATTATAATTTGATAGGAAATATAATATTTACACTGATTTTTATAAAAACATTTTTATAAAACGAATCACCAAAAACAGGCGTGCTCAAAACCAAAATATGTAAATAGATAACAGGGTAAAGCAGGCATGTACACCAACCTACCAGATGTATACTGATCTAAATAAACCAGCTCATGGGTATCACACATTATATCCAAGAACAAAGAGTTCTACACCAAGGAAATGTTTCAATGTATAAAATGATGAAACATCGGTTGATCTCCTTTACAATTACCCCCTAGAATCCAGTGCACTTTATTTTGAAATGAAGATAATAAACTTCCACCTTGCCTTCTGATTTTGATCAATCCAGAGTTTTTAAACAGGCTTTTATCAGGGATAAACAAAGACCAAATTTTGTACCTATTGCTAGCTTTGAATAAAATATTGTATTGTCAAGTATATACTTCTGAGAAGTATAATAAATGAAATAAAGGCAAAAATAAAGAAGAAGATGATACTTTATTGATAAGACTTTAGAGGATTATATAGTATCATGAGAAGCCATATACCGTCTTTATATACTATGATAGTCATGGGGATTATCCAAGTAATGTTCTATTTAGGATTTAAAAGGTTTGATCCCCTTATTAGATGGGCGGCTATAAGAGTGCCTGTCAGGATTGACAATTCTTCCTCTCTGGAAACCCAGGCCCAGGAGCAGGAATTGAACCCCGACCCTGGACCCCCCAGGCTGCTGGGCCTGTGGACCGCAGGACTGCCCACCTGCGCCTTTCTGGGATCAAGCCCCCACAAGCTGATACCAAGAATGTTGGCCCATGTAGTGAAACAAGCCAAACCAAGAAAAATATTGCACCAAATGGAAGACTAATCACAGCGCCTAATGGAGGTACTGATTTGGCAACTATTAGCTTTATGAACTTGAAGTCTACACCAGCAACCAATCAGGAGCTAACCCAGGAAAGAGGCATGGGCTCACAGCCCAGTCCCATGACCACAACACTAAAGCAAGATAATCAGGTAGCCAAATTGAGATTCTTGACCAATGAAAGAACTCCTGGGCTGAGTGCCATTTTGATGCCTTTGGACCCAAGCACCCAGTTCCCCCGGCCCTGCCTTTCCCAATGCCCTGATGAACCCCCCCATGGAAAATGTTAAGTTTGGAGGTGGGGTACTATATAGACCAAAGGACCCCGCGCTCTAAAGTTGTGAGATTAGGCTGATTGACCACAAATGATCAGGTTAATCAATGCACACATATCATAATCATTTACACGCCGTATTATCACTGGTCATCATTATATTAATAGATATGGCAGTTATACGCCATATAATCACTAGTTTATTATAATAGATGTAACAATTATACACCGTATTATCATTTAGTTATCACTTAATTAAGTGCAGTTAGTATACACCGTGTAATTGCTAGTTTATTATAATAGATGTAACAATTATACGCCGTATTATCACTGATCATCCCAATGTGATGTGATTATATGCCGTATATTGCTTGCTATATTATAATTGATGTACTTATTATACGCCTCATAAACGTTAGCCAATATAGTGAATATCATTGATTACACAGTGTTTAATCACAAAATCATCAATTGTATATCACCTATTCTACCCTACTGGATGTTGTATCAACTCAGCTCAACACAGCCTGATGGACTTATATGTCCATATCAAACAAGTGATATACAAGTGGCTAAGAAATACCGAGTTTGGATCAGTATTACACAGCGTATAATTGAGTTCCTTATTGGTTTGGGTCAGTATTACACGGCGGATAATCCTCTGAGTCACTAATGGATTGAGTCTGCTATTATACAGCATATAATCCTCAATTTGACTTGTTGCATTAATAAGCAGAAGGTTTGCCAACCAGAAAAGGATCACTGATTAAGCCCTGTAAATGGAATACCAGAATTCTACCTTCCAATGTAGGAGGGCTGAACAGGGACAATTTCTAAGCACCAACTAAATACAGCATAGTTTCCCAGCGCAATAATAGGCGTGTAAGATACAGCCAATTGATTAATGACAGTAGGCTAGCTCAAGAAGAGTGTAGGCTGTAGCTGAGGTGCCATGGACGCCTGCTAAGGCCAGTAGCATATCATGTGCCAAGGACAGCCAATCAGGATGAGTGTAGCCAGCAAAGATAGACCTATTGCAAAGGTAGCCACTGAGAACTGTCTGAAAGGACAAGAACAAGGGTTGTTGCAGTATATATTGATATAGACACCTGGAAGGACAAGAACAAGTTCATAGTTACACCTGGATAGATTGCAGCTGCTGGCTAGATTGTACTCCAGTATCAATAAACATAATTATATTCAAAGTTCTATTCTATTGTAGTCTGTAGTGCTCTTGCATAGGATTAGGTAGAGTACATTGTCAAGGCTAACATCTATCTGTAGCTTTGAACATATCAGCAATATCACAAGTTGCTCAACAAAACTTATTGCCATTTTTGAATAAAGGTTATGTTATTTTGGCTCACACAGCTATTGCCTTATTTTTTATTTGCTATCTACCAATTCAGTTCAAGATCTCCTGCCCCACTGCCCACAGTCTTCTGTCCTCCTGGTGTACCCTTTGGAACCGTCCATTTTACCAACTACCCTCTGAAGAATGAATACAAGGAATACACCCCGGAAAAGATACTCAAACTTGATCCTATGGACCACATACAATCTGCAATTAGATACAACCAACAAGGACTGTGGATATTTTCAACACCCAAGTTGTTCAGAGGGAAATTCAACTATCTCCCTGCTTACAACTTGCCCATGGAACCGCCTGTGACCCCAAAACCTATGCCTGCTTCCTCACCCAGCCCCCCAACCAACCATTCTGGCAAGCTGTTTGAGATTTTGTACATCACCCTCACAGGGGTGATTGACACTATAATCCTGGCTGCCGGCCCGTGGTCCTGGGTGGTAAAGTCTGCCTCCTACCTTTTAAAGTTAGCTCCCCTCTTGTGGTGGGCATTTCCTGAAAATACCTGTCCCAAGTTACCCCTGAAAACAACGGGCCGGCTGCCCAAGACTGGATCCCTGACAGTGCCATCAACTTAATGATTGGTTTGGGAATTACTTGGAGAATAAATTCCCCAATAGGGAGTAATTGAAGATATTGCAACATCTCTCCCTGGGGTGCTGTAAGCTCAAACCTTAGGGATTTTCTTGAGAGTGTCAGAGATTTGTGCTTGGTACTGATCCAGTTTTGCATTGGGTACATGAAGTTGATGGTTACGTTGTGCTGTTCCTGTTTTGTACAGTAAGAGGCAGTAATAGCACATACACTTTAGTTCTGTTTGAGCATCAATTCATTTGACAATGTTAAAATAGCAGGCTCAACCTGCCACCAAGGTTCCAAGTAAGCAGGTTTGTGACCTGCAATCCAAATATCCAACCACTCAAAGCCAAACTAGAAAGTCAACTTGAATTTCCAAATCCAACAACATGAACAGACGGTGATCCTTCACAGTGGATACCTCATTTGGGTTCTTGACTCATTACCAGGATCAGGCCACCCCCTTCACCATCCACCATGTGATCAATAAAATCATGTTCCTGTTATCCATGATTCACATCAACTATATAATCATTATTTCTCAATAAAGAATATTATCTAGTTTTTAAATATTTTCCCCTTGTAACTCTGCTAAAACAGCACAGTTGCAACATTGGTAGCACAGATAGGGTTTCCATCCTACCTTATCTTGCAAAATTCTGCCTGTACTTGCTGTGGTCAACAAATCCTTGATATAATCATATCTGGCCTTCCACTGGACTGGGTGCTGTACACGCCTGGTACCAAAATACCTGATGGTTTTGTCCTGTCCCAGATCATGGTAATCCCACTCCCCACCTTCAACGCCCTGTTGGCACAAGGTTTCTTCCAGACACCTGGTGCCACACCTTGTACAACAGACAAAAACATCATGCTAGCCCACATAGCCCAGAGACTTCAAAGTGCCGCTTTGGAGTCTTTTACTGGAGCCAACAACAACACTGCAGAATGGATTCAATCTGCCCAGAGCAAGCTGGTACAAATTTAATCCCCACAACGCTTCTGGATTGTAGAAATCTCCATTCAACTAACACACAACAGTGGTACCTGGTGCATCAAGTGGCACAAGGACCACACCAAGAAGGACTGGTACACCTTCAAGAAGGTCTTCCTGGCAATATTTTTGTTGAAGGACACCGCCCTCATGATCATAAGCTAAGTAAAGAGCCTGACCCAGACTGGCACAGTGAGGGAGCTCACCTGAGCATACAATAAACTCTGACTATGTGCCCCCTCAGATATGGCCTTTGACACCCCAGCTACCCATCTCATGTACTACAACACACTCAAGTCACATGTAATGAGACATGCAAACCTGGACCAAGTGATCAACTTACAGAGACTGTATTGTAAGGCAGAAAAAGAGGAATAAGCATATAATGCTCTTCACAAGGCACATATGTAGAAAAGAGAGCAACCCAAGGTCTCTCACCTGACTGGACGTTCTAACTGCCTGCCTCCTGGGAACAACAACAACAACTCAAACCATAAACCTGCAGGTTCAAATGGATATGAAAACAGGAACAATGGGCAGTCAAATTGTACCCATTTCTGTGTCACCGCCACACAGGACAATTGTGACAAGGAAAAAGCCTGGGGAGAGCACTAAGCAATCCAAGCTCTCCCTGCATAACTCTTTACTTGCCCAACAATGAGTAACAACCCAAGGATGTGGATCAATGTCCAATGATCTAAGTGCCCTCAGAAGGCCCGGTACTATACACCATTGCTAGACATCCTAATTAACTGATGTCCTATCCTTTCTGATTTTGCAGTTACACTGGCTCAGCACTCCTGGACTTGGGTGCAGACCAAACCCTTGTAAACAGTAGCTTTGTGGATAAGTTCAAACTATCCATTAATCCTTTGCAGATTAAGAACATGGTTTTAGCTGATGAACATCACATCACTGTGACAAGGGAAACTGTTCACTTCTCTGTCATGCTTGAGAATTTACACTCCACCATCAAAGGTCCCATCATTGACCTCCCAAAGTTTGACATTGTGCTGGGACTAGACTGGTTACAAAAGAACAATCCCCACGTAGACTGGGTAACCTCAGTGTTGACCATCAAGCGTTGAGGTGTCAACCCCCAGATCTACCCTGACTCTGTGGACCAACTACTATGCAACCACGTCTCTGTATGCATCAAAAGACCCTGGACAAAAAGGAAAAACTGAAGGCAATTGACTGGGACTCCTATCATTACAAGATCATACACTTCAAAGATCACCAGGTTACCTCCACACCTCAGAACTGCAAAATTGTAGCCCACTGTTGAAAATTGGCGTACACTAGCAGAGTCAACAGAAGATTTAGGAGGCAGGGGCACACACTGGCTATATGCCTTTGAATGTGAGAATTCTGAAACATTGACTAACTTGATTTTTAATGAATAACTTTATTTGATCCTATAAAAGTAGATAAAAATTCTACCTCCTAGTGTTTATACCAGTGCATATATAGGGGCATTCTTGTATTAATAATCATTAGTCACTGGCAATGTCTTCTAGGACATTCCAGCGCACTGTAGAGTCTTGGTTGTGTTGGCAGAAAAAGGGGCAACTTCCAATTTTAGGGCACAATCCTGCAATTCCTAGCACAAGGACACCCTTTGCTAGAACATTAATCAGCAATCCTTTTTAGGTATATAATCACCTCTATATTTGACCTTGATTGGGAGTCAAATCAACCAGTTGAATTGAGCCTGGCGCCTTGGTGTAATTCCATCTCAAGGCTGGCATCTCAGTGCTTGATGTTAATTATTGTTTTGCTCTGGTGCTTGCAAATATTTGTGCTGGCGTCCTGGCGCTTGATGTAAACTGTAGCGGCACTCTGGAGCCAAGAATAATTAATGCTGGTGCTGTGGCGCATATTTCTGATGTTGCTGGCGTCCCAGCACCCAGTTATTAGGGTGGTGGCAATGTGGCGTGATTAATCACAATGTTGACATCATAGGCTGCTAACTGTACATTTATTAATGTACTTTTAATGACACTAATTTATGAATGGATAATTGATTGATCCTTAACAATTTGTAATTAATTGCCTAATAAGTTAGGCTTTTCACAATCCCTGGTCAACTATTCTCCACACCCACCATCCAGAAATCTTCAAAGAGGCTCTACCCAGGTTGCCACCAGAAAAAAACATACAACACTCCATCCAGCTTAAAGGTGCTGTACCTAAGCACAACCTATCTACTTAATCACCCCAAACAAAAACAACACGTCACACGCTTACCTCAAAGAGGCGTTGGAGAAAGGTCTCATCTGCCCCTCACAGTGTCAGGAAGCCAAGCATAGGTAGAGGCATTGGTTGGCTTGGGTCAAAATACGGCCGGGCCAGAGGGTAATGCCCACCATAGGATGGGTGCTAACTTGATAATATAGGAAACAGATCGTCCAAGCGAAGATCAGGGCCCTGAATTGGGCACCATAGTGTCTACCATTCCCTTCAAAGCAATGTAGAGTACTCTAAACAGTTGGGTGGACATAGTCTTGGCTATGGTGGGGGTCTCCATTGGGCGGTTAGGTTATGGGGTTAAGGGCAGAGTCATGGGAAGGAAGTAGGGAGGCAGATAATTTTACTTGTCTTTGAACAATCTGGGCGGCCTCTTGCACCACTTTCCTTAACGTCCTATGTATTCAGTTTCTCTAGTCCTTGCCAAAGGATCAGCAATGAGGTTGGTCTCCAAGCCGTACTCCACGTAGGCAGGGTTGGGTGGGTATTTGGTAAAATGCACAGGTCCAAAAGGGGCTCCTGGGGGCGGTATAGTGCCTGGGGAGGGTTAGCAGGTTAGTCTCCAGAGGGGGTGGTTGCCTGATAGTCTACTTGGCCGGAGTTAAGATGGAAGATCACTAAGACTAGATAAGATAAGATTTGTTTGAACCAAAGGTTCATAAAACTTCATTACCAAAAATGACAATATGGTCATCACCATACTGCAGGGCTTTTATACCATGGGTTTTGCTTCTTTGATTTTTGCAGGGTTCAGGTTTGCAGACAAGGCACTGCCGGGGCACGGATCTTGGCTTAGAGTCTTGAGGGCAGCAGATCCAGGTTGTGCCTGCTCTAGTGAATAGAAGTGGCAATGCTTCATTCTGCCACCACTGTTCACTATGTCACCTGAGTAGTTCAATTGTACTACCTATTCTGGACAGAAGACTGGCAGCTGCTGGTGGTCATTGGCAAAGTTAGTAGTAGGTTTTGTTTTAACCTCCTTAAGGCAAGCTACAACCTCTGCATAGGTCTGGATCTTTGATGATGCAAGGTTGGCATCAATCTGGTGACCATTTGGGGAATTTTTCTTAGGAGACTGGCAGGTCTTGGAGTAACTTGTCAACTTGGGTTTGCAATTTAACAAGTGGGCGGGTCCCTGTCCACTTTGTGTGACTTGAGTAGTCTTTGGAGGGTCAGGGTTCAATTCCAGGGTCTCCAATGTTGATTTCAAACCTTCAGTATTGATTCTTGGCAGGTTGGCAGGTTTCTGCTCCCCTTTGTTTGGGGTCATCTATCTCTGGTGGTCCAGGGCTTGACCCAACTAGCAGTTGGGCGGTTCCCTGTCCACTCTGGTCAACATAAGGCTTTCCCTGAGACCCAGGTTTCAATTTCCAGGTTTTTAATACAAGTATTGAAATGTCATTCATGACACACAGTCTCCTTTTGGTGCTGCCGTATTCTTTGTGGCAAAGAAAGATGGTACCCTTCAACTAGTTACAGATCCTGATCCCTAAACAAGGTTACAATCAAAAATTTTACCCACTCCCACTCATTAACAACCTTTTCAATGCCCTGGTTGGTGCCACAGTCTTCTCCAAAATTGACCTAACTGCGGGCTAAAGCCAAATCTGCATCAAGGAGGAAGATATACCCCAAGATGGTATTGTAACTGTGCTTTTTTAGCAGAGTTACAAGGGGGAAATATTTGGAAACTAGATAATATTTTTTATTGAGAGATATGCATTATATAGCCATTGTGAATTGTAGATACCAGTAACATGATAGTGTTGATCACATAGTGGGATGGTGAAGGTGGTGGCTTGATCCTTGTAATGAGTCAAGCGCCAAAATGAGGTATCCACCATGGGGGCTCAGATTTTTTTCATGTTGTTGTTTTTGGAAATCCAAGTCAATTTCCTAACCTGGTTTCAGGTGACTGAATAATTGGATTGCATTTCACAAGCCTACTTACTTGGAACCTTACTGGCAAGTCAAGCCTGCTGTTTTGACACCCCCCAACTGAAGGTTGGCCTCCTCTGGGGGTAGGTTGTCAGGAGCCCAGGCGCCATATTGCACCAGCTGGGTCATTATTTGTTAGATTAATCAGTTTTCTATTAACTGTGCTACTTAATACTTTAAAATTTTGTTTTAATTTTCTTATCAATAAATTTAAATAATCACAAAAATTTTAACAAAATAAATCTTATTTAATCTTTATAATATAAAACCTATATTAAACTAATCATTTTCTACTTACAGCTAAATTAAACTGTATTAAAAGCTAGTAACAATCTTATTTCATATGCCATTATTTCTTGAAAGCAAATTAGTACAAAATGACATTATTCTAAAAAGAGAAGCATAAAAGTACAATAAAAACTAATATGATGCTTTTTGTTGGAAATTAAATTGTTGCCTAAAATCTTGGCTTTTTTGCATATTTAATAAATAAATATTAAATAAATTTGGATTTTTTTATAAAAAAATCTAGTAAAAAGTTAAAAAAACTAAACCTAAAATTAAAACTAAACTTTTATTGAAATTTCAGTGATCTCATTTAGCATAAGTAATTTATTCTTAAGTTAGATTTTATAGAAAATATATAATAAGAACTTATAAGAGAGTAAAAGTTTTTCTTTTCAAATTCTTAAGTAATCAATATTAATAAAATAGCTTTATACAACTATTTAATAAAATTATATTTTTATTCTGTATGCTAGAAATAATATGTATAAAAAATTCAAACATAAAAAAGAATGTATCAAAATCTTGCTTTATTTAATTCATTTTATAAAGGTTGAAATTTATTTAAACTAAATGAAAAATGATCTTAGTCATTGTATCTATAAAAATAAGATACAACTTTAATTATACAAGCAAATATTTATATGTGATTAAAAATAACATTTTTGTTTTGATAGATTTAAGATATATAAAGTTCATTTTTAAAGAACTGTTAAAAGTTATAATAAACTTAAGTTTATTTAAACAAAAGGTTTTTTAGTTGGTTACTAGAAGTAAGCTAAATAATAATTTATACTTTAAATTTAGTTTACTGATTAAAATATCATACTTTAAGAGTTAATTAGCATATTTTATTTCAAATAATAATTTTATAAGCTTACATTCAAAGCCACTTCAAGATACTAAATTGGTATTGAAATATAAAATTGCAGCACAATTCTGAAAGCTGAGATTAAGGGCTTTCTAATGATACTAGTTTGAACAAGCTTGAGGTACTATTTGCCGAGATATCAACAGTTAACCAGAATATAAAAAGGGGTAAATAAACAATGATATCAGACTTCAGGGGTGATATTGATAAATTAAGGAGATCAGTTGGGGATTTATGCCTGAAGTGCAAAAGCTCAGCTAACATGGTATTTAAACATCTCAACTTTACAGAAATTTACTTTAAAATCCACACCTTTACTCCTCTCTGATAACTGCACATCTATTTCCAAGCAAGAACTGCCTGAACCAAGCCAAGGAACCCAACCACTATCATCATGGAACCCATCAAGTTTGCACCTCAGATGACACCCTTCTTCTCACTGGGGGCTTCTACTAAGAGAGAAAGAATCTCTATGCTTAAACAAGCATTCCTTTTTACTGCTGTCAATGATCTTAACAGCTTTGTTGAGCATTTCTTATTAAAAACAGAGTTTGGAAAAAGTACCTTCTTACCTATCATACAAAATTCTAAGACAGATGATTTCCTTAACAACCTAAAGGAATTGATGTCAGAGTCCCCTGCCAAGCACCTTCCTTCCCTAAGAGCATTGGTTACATCAAGCTACAATCTGTAAGAGCTTTGGGATTGTGGATTTAAAATGACAAAAAATGAGTATTCATATTCTAAAAAAATAAAAAATTCTAAAAAAGCATCATTAAATTCAAAAAATAAAAAAGGAAAAAATGATTCAGTAAAGAAAGAAAACATAAAAAATATTTTGAAAAATATATTAAAAAATTTATTTCCAACCAGCCAATTCACCAAAAATCCCCTGGATTGATTTATGAAGAATTACAAAAAGAATTGAGTGAATACTCAACTAAAATAAAATACTCCTTATTGAAAACAAAAAAAGAAATTTATGAGGATATGAAAATAAAAAATAATATTTCTATTTCAATTTCCACTTTTTATAAGCTTATTCCTAATAATATAATTAAAAGCAAAAAGCAAACTGATCTGTGTAACATTTGCAACTTAAAAAAATCATTAGAAATGAAGAAAAAGGATTTGAGTATAAAGAAGTTGCCATTGCCTAAATCTATTAAAGAAAATTTGGAATCTATTGACCTACATGAAAAGTTTTATAAGCATCAAAATAAAGAATACATTAGTGATATAAATAATCTTGATAATAATTCTTGTGTTATAGTAATAGACTATAAAGAAAACTTTAAAATATGCGGGGGTCCTATAGAGACAAATAAATGTTTTTATGAGAAAATACCTATTTCTTTATTAGGATTTGCAATTGCTTTTAAAGAAAATGAGAAAATTAAATATGAGTATCATGACTTTTTATCTGAAATTTTATCTCATGACCCTTTGTTTTCAGGTCAGTGTTTGATAAATCTGCTTAGAAATAATAAATTTAAGAATATTAAAAATATTAAAGTTTGGACTGATAATGGTAATCATTTCAGATTTTATGAATTCTTATATTATCTTTTTAAAGAGGTACCTAAAATTATAAAAGGAACAATTAAGTTTAATAGATTTGTTGAGTGTCATGGCAGAAGTATTGTTGATGGTCATTTTGGTGTATTATCTAAAATATTTAAACAAAAGGAAAATGAGATGTATATAAAAAATATAAATGATCTCAAAATGGTTTTTGAGAGAGAAGAAGAAAGAAAAGGTTTATATGAGACACTTGTAAATAATTCAGATGTTTCCCAAAAAACCTTTTTTTACATCTATGATAGAAAATCTAGACCTAAAAAAAGCTGGCTTGAAGTCAAAGCATTTTATGTTAATCTTTCATATTTAATGAAAGATGGTGAGCTGTATGTTTCACCTTTGACATTTGAGGATGTTAAGGAGTACTCAAAAATAAATTATTGTGCAAAGTTCTGCACAGATGACAGAGAGAAAAAAGAGAGCTGATACTACTAAAGGATTAGTAGGACATGTTCATGAAGTTGAACGCATAACAAAAAATTATATTTCACATAGGGTAAATAGTCTTTTAAATAAAACAACTTTTTTCTAAAAATAACTAAGAAATTAATTATATGAGCCAAAGATAGGGTAATAGCAATTATGACTTTGGGGCTGCTATTACTCTCCCATGCAACTCATATATTTGATTCTTGGCTTATTAAAATAGAAAAAAGGGTTTTAGCAAAAAATACAGTTATTAGAAATAAGATTTATTTTTATTATTTGTATATTTTACACTCTTAAACTTTTCTTCAGTAAACTAAGCATTATATTAATGTTCAAAAAACATAATTTTACAACTTAAATGATACCAAAGAAGTTAAAAGTCTTTAAAATGCTTAAGCTGGCGCTTTGGCTTAATCTAACAAATAATGACCCATATACAGCTCATTGTACTCCTCATCAGTCATTGGCTGGATGGGCTGGTAGGTGGCTGTGGCACGGGGTGGGAGGCACTTATTCTTGCGTGATTGGTTGCCCATGTTCACATGGAAAACCATTTGCGCAAACAAGTCAGCCACCATTTGGTGACCAAAGAGAAAATTGTGATCAAGAACCTCAAGATAGAGGTTGTTGAAAGCCTGAGGGCGGCGCTTGCGTAGTATATCTTCAATGTTGAATAAGACAACAGCAGACAGATGGATGTCTGCATGGCCAGCAGGTAAACTGAGGCCTGATGCCCGCGTCCCTGGATGGCCTTGAGGGCGGTGGAGCTTCCCTCCATCTGGTGGATCAAGAAACCCCAGTATTTGGAATTTGAGCCCATCCCAGGAGTTGAGCAATCCACCGAGGATGTGGCTGTATGAGTACCCATTGATGAAATCAGGGATTGTCTAATAGTAGACAAAACCCTTGGCTGAAACATCCAGAAAGGCACCAATGAGTGACCCCTTCTTGACCTTCTTTCTTCCATTCTTGGTGGCAGCTTTTCCTTGCTCACTGAAATTGTCAAATGCAATTGATAACTTGTAGTAAAAGACAAACATGATGTCATCTGTTAGACTTTTCAAGCATATGACCAGGGTTGATTTGATTGCAGTGTCATATGGGGAATCCTCAGCGCCATCCCATTGGTTGCTGGCAAAATTAGTAAGAACCCATATGGAAGCCACCTTTCCGTGCATCCAGAGCTGCACCATGCGCTCAGACACCCAAATGCCATGGTGTGCAAGTTGCTTCCAGACCTGGGTCAAGGGAAGCTTGGGGTCCCTCTGGAGGAGGTCAAGCATTTTTGGGTACGCCTTGGTTATATGGGACTCTGTGGCCTTCTTTGGCTTCTTGGCTGTCCCAATCAGATTTCCCTTATTCATTAGGTTGCTGAACTCCCGCATTATGGTGGCTCGGGTAAATTGCAACTGGGTGGCAATCTGGTCCCATGACAGACCCTGTAGGTTTAGTGCCACAATTTCCTGAAGAATTTGGGCAGTGATTATTCTGCGTTTGGGGCGCTGGGCAGCAGGAGCCGAAGCCTGATTGGCTGAGGGGGGCAGGTTGGGTGGTGGCAGAAAGTTGTTCTGGATTTAGGTTGCCATCCTGATTGGTTGACAGACAGCTTGTGCAGGGGTGGGTGTGGGAGCAAGGGTAGATCTAGACTCTAAGTGACTCTCAAACAAGTCAAAGCCATATGGGTTGGGGGACAGCAACAGGTCAGCTTCCTTGTTACCCGCCTCAAAGGCTTGGGTGTAAACGGGTGCCTCCACGTTCTGAGCCTTGTCTCCATTGCAGCTGACTTGACTGCTGGCGCGGTTGAAGATGTTGCTATTGAAAACCATTGTAAAAAAACCTAGGATAAAATCACTAAAAGTAGAAATTTTAAAATTTAATGAATTATTTTTATTGTAATCTCAAATCCATATTTGGAAGGTTCTCAAAATCTATTCATACAAATCTGGAGCCATGAAAATGGATAAAATGCCTCTGTTCCTAAATTGGATAGCTGTTGATTGGCTGTTAAACTGTTATATTTCTATTTTAGGCTGCTCATACCACACATCTTGTGTGAGTTCATTTTGTTTTGTGCTTGTGTAATCTTGCTTCTAGATTGCTCAAGTTTTGTTTCACTTTAGACCTTCTGTTGGTGCCTCATATGAGTCCTGATTGGATTATAATATACTCCGGAATAGCATCCATCCATTTCACTTGTTGTGTCAGTTCATTTTGTTTGTGGTTTAAACTACACTGCTTGATGTTTGATATAATTTTTTATGATGGGCTAGTTAAATTTTGTTTTTGGTTTGACAGTTCATTTATTAACCAAAGATATTTAACTTAATTGAATCCTGAATCTTGTGCAACTTGGATTTTGTTTAAATCTGAAATCATTTTGTTTAAATCTGAAATTTTTTGCTTGTTGCCATAGCTTTTAAAACTACTGTATGTGTCTGCAAATAAGTGCTTGTTCTTAATAACTGTTTCTTTGGTTATGTCTGTGGTGCCAGGGGGAAAGCCTTTATCCTTTGTCTGGAGCGCCAGGAGAGGCCAGTCTGGGTTGAGCCCATTCTTGTCTCTTGTGGCTCTGACGTACAGGCGCAAGAGTGTGTCTGCCATGGCAAGTTCTGGACCAGGCTTATATTGTATGCACATATTGAACCTCTCCAGGAGTTCCATTTAGTGGGCTTGGCAACAGGATAGGTTTGCTTATGTTTTGAAGTATATAAGCAACTTGTGGTTTGTCAGTGCCGTGTATTCCTCTTGTTGTTCTAGGTAACAACACCATTTGATTAGGCAGTGCACAATTGATAACAACTCTTTGTCATGTATAGGGTATTAGCACTTGCTATAAGTCAGTAGCATGATTTGTAGGCTATGGGCAGAAAGTCATTATCATTGCTTTTGATTCTTAGTACTCCTCTAATGGATGCATCAGAGGCGTTTGTCTTCATTTGATATTCCTCATCACGTTTGGGGTATTGGAGAATGGGTGCTGTTGTAATCTTCTCCTTAAGACGTCTGAAGCAAAGGTCACATTGGGGGGTCCATATGAACTTAGATTTGGCGCCATTTATGGTGGATAGGGGCGTAGTCAGGATGCCACAGTTGGGTATGAATTGCTGTACATAGGCAACCATTCCCAAGAATTTGCAGAGACCTGACTTGTCTTATGGAGGTGGCATTTTACAGATAGCCTGAATTTTCTGGTTATTGGGTTTAATGCCATCCTTCAAAACTATGTGTCCCAAGAAGGGTAACTGCTCGCAGAAGAACTAGCATTTGGAGGGCTTGGATAGCAGCTTGTGTTGCACCAGGGTAGCAAAGACTGCCTCCAGATCCTTGTGATGCTATTCTACCAAGGGGATATAGACAAAGATGTTGTCCAGGTATACCAAGGTGTGTCTATCAATGTGGGGGGATAACACCTTGTTCATGAAAGTCACAAAGGTTGACAGGGCGTTTGTCATTTCAAAGTTGAATACCACACACTTGTATGATCCATATTTAGTACAAAAGGCTGTTTTAGGAATATCTTCTTTCTTATGTGAATCTGGTTGTAGCCAGCAGTTAGGCCAATCTTAGAGAAGACTGTGGCGCCGCCCAAGGCATCAAAGAGGTTGTCAATAAATGGCAGTGGGTAACAATTATTGATAGTAACTTTGTTTATGGCTTGGTAGTCTGCAACTAGACATAGAGTACCATTTTTTTGCTACAAAGAATACATCAGCACCAAAAGGAGACTGTGAGGGGCAGATAAGTCCTTTCTCTAAAGCTTCCTTGAGGTAAGCATGTAGGGCTTTGTTTTTGTTTGGGGTCAGGCAGTAGATGGGTTTTGCCTTAGTTACAGCTCCCTTGAGTTGGATGGAGTGTTAGATGTGTTTCTCTGGTGGCAACCTGGGTAAGGCCTCTTTGAAGATTTCTGGATGGCGGGCTACAATTTTGCAATCCTGAGGTGTGGAGGTATCATGATGTTCTTTAAAGTGTATGATCTTGTAATGGAAGGAGTTCCAGTCAATTTTCTTCAGGTTTTTCTTTTTTTCCAGGTCTCTGTAATGCATACAAAGACGTGATCACACAGGATCTGGTCTAATGAGTTTGGGTAGATCTGGTGATTGACGCCTTTATGTTTGATGGTCAGTAGCAAGGTTGCCCAGTCTATGTGGGGGTTGTTCCTTTGCAAACAGTCCATTCCCAGCACAATATCAAACTTGGGAAAATCAATGACGGGACCCTGGATGGTGGAATGCAGGTTCTCTAGTATGATGGAGAATTGGGCAGTTTCCTTTGTCACAGCAATGTGATCTTCATCAGCTAAAAACATGTTTTTAATCCGCAAAGGATTAATGGCTAGCTTGAACTTGTCTACAAAGCTGCTGTTGACTAGGGTTCAATCTTCACCCGAGTCCAGGAGTGCTGAGCCTGTGTAACTGCAAAAGAAGAAAGGATTTGACATCAGTTTATTAGGATGTCTAGCAATGGTGTATAGTACCGGGTCTTCTGAGGGCACTTGGATCATTGGAAACTGGTCCATGTCCTTGGGTTGGTATTCATTGTTGGACAAGTCAGGAGTTGTGCAGGGAGAGCTTGGTTTGCTTAGTGCTCTCCCCGGGCTTTTCCCCTGTCTTGATTGTCTTGTGTGGCAGTGATACAAAAATGTGTGCGGTTTGACTGGCTGTTGTTCCTGTTTCCATGCTCATTCAAACCTGCGGGTTTGTGGTTTGAACTATTGTTATTGTTACCAGGAGGCGGTTGGTTGGAGCGTCCAGCTGGGTGGGAATCTTTGGGCTGCTCTAGCTTTCCCTGTATGTGCCTTGTGAAGAGCATTGTATGTTTGTTCCTCTTTTTCTGCCGTACAATACAGGCTCTGTAAGTTGATCACTTGGTCCAGGTTTACATGTCTCATTACATGTGACTTGAGTGTGTCATAGTACATGAGATGGGTAGCTGGAGTGTCAAAGGCCATATCTGAGGGGATACATAGTAGGAGTTCCTTGTATGCTCAGGTGAGCTCCTTCACTGTGCCCATTTGGGTTAGGTTCTTTACTTGGCATATGATCATGAAGGTGGTGTCCTTCAGCACAAATCTTGCCAAGAAGTCTTGTTTTAAAGTATCCCAATCTTTTCTTGGTGTGTTCTTCATGCCACTTGTTGCACCAGGTACCACTGTTATGTGTTAGTTGAATGGAGATTTCTGCAATCCAGAAGCATTGTGGGCATTCAATTTTTGCCAGCTTGCTCTGGGAAGATTGGATTCATGCTGTGGCATTGTTGTTGTTGGCTCCAACAAAAAACTCCAAAGCGGCACTTTGAAGTCTCTGGGCTATGTGGGCTAGCATGATGATTTTGTCTTTTGTCCAAGGTGTAGCGGCGGGTGTCTGGGAGAGACCTTGTGTCAACAGGGTGTTAAAAGTGGAGAGTGGGATCATCATGTTATGGTACAGGAAAAAATTAGGTATTTTGGTACCAGGCATATATGGCGCCCAGTCCAGCAGAAGGCCAGACATGATTTTATCAAGGATTTTTTGACCACAGCAAGTACAGCAACAGGAAGAATTTCAAGGAATAAAGTAGGATGGAAAACCTACTTCTGCTACCAATGTTGTAACTGAGCTGTTTTAGCAGAGTTACAAGGGGAAAATATTTAAAAACTAGATAATATTCTTTATTGAGAGATAGGCATTATATAGTCATTGTGAATTGTGGATAGCAGGTACATGATAGCGTTGATCACATAGTGGGATGGTGAAGGTGATGGCTTGATTCTTGTAAAAATTCAAGCGCCAAAACAAGGTATTCATATGAGGGCTCAGCTTTTGTTCATGTTATTGTTTTTGGAAATTTGAGTTGACTTCCTAACCTGGCTTCAGGTGACTGGATAATTGGATTGCAGGTTGGAAACCCGCTTACTCAGAACCTTACTGGCAAGTTGACCCTGCTTTTTTGACAATAGACTTCTGCACTAAGTATGGATCATACAAGTGTGTGGTGCTCAATTTTGGAATGAAAAACATACCTTCAACCTTTGTGACCTTTATGAACAAAGTGTTTGTGCCCCACATTGATAGACATGCCCTGGTGTACCTGGACAACATTATTGTCTACAGCCCTTTGTTAGAACAACACCATAAGGACTTAGAGGCAGTCTTTGCTACCCTGGCACAACATAAACTGCCAGTCAATCCCTCTAAATGCCAATTCTTCCAAAAACAGCTGCCTTTCTTAGGACAAATGATTTTAAAGGATGGCATTAAACTTGACAGCCAGAAAATCCAAGCCATCTTCAGGATGCCACCTCCAAAAGACAATTCAGAACTCCGCACATTCCTGGAAATGATTTCCTATGTACAATAATTTATCCCCAGCTGTGGCATCCTAACTGCACCTCTGTCTGCCATAACAGGCGCCAAATCTAAATTTTTATGGACCCCAACATGATCTTTGCTTCAGAAGTCTTAAGAAGAAGCTCACAACTGCGCCCATCTTCCAATAACCCAAGTGTGATGGTGAATACCAAATAGAGACAGACACCTCTGATGCATCCATTGGGGGAGTATTACAAATCAATAACAGCAATAGTGACTTCCTGCCTGTAGCCTACAAGTTGCGCAAACTGACAGATGGCATTGCCAATACCCTATACATGACAAAGAATTATTTGCAATTGTACACTGTAATATCAAGTGGCATTGCTACTTGGAGCAACATGAGGAACTCACTCCATTAACCAGCCACTAATATATCATATACTTAAAATACAGACAAACCTTTCCTGCCAACAAGCCTGTTGGAGTGAACTTCTAGAAAGATTTATTATAATCATCCAGTACAAGCCTGAGCTGTAACTTGCCATGGCAGATGCACTCTCACACCTGTACGTTAGGGCCACAAGAGGTGAGAATGAGCTTGACCCAGAATGGGCTCTCCTGGTACTCAGAACAAAGAGCAAAGGCTTTCCCACTCACAATTGATATAACAAAAAAACATTCATTAAAAACAACACCTATTTGCAGATGTATATGAAAAATTACACCACAAAATGGCCAATGGAACCACCATACCTTACATCCCTACACATCAATGAGTCAACACCATCCTACGTTACCACTGAGATCTAGGACATAACAAGAGCTGCAACCTTTACAAATTCCTCAAACATAAAGCATGGTGGACAACTCTATATTGGGACGTTCAGGAAGTTCTTGACCAATGTGAAGTATATGAAAAGTTTGCAAAAAGCAATATCCCACCTAAGTTTGTATTGCCTATTGTTCACAACTATTTTTCAAAGTGTGGGCCCTAAATATTGCCGGACCAATGCCAGGAAAGCACAACAAAAAGAAATACATCATCACTGCTATTGACTTTGCCACTCTTTGGCCAGTGGCGCAAGCAGTGAAAACTCACACTGGGAAGGACATTCAACAATTAATAGGAAAAGAAATCATCAGCAGATTCAGAGAACCAGAACTCCTGATAACAGATGGAGGCAAAGAATTGACCTCTGAAAATACCAACATATACCTCACCAAGAATGGGGTTCAACACACTGTGACAACATCTTATCACCCTCAGGCTAATGGACATGTGGAGCAGCTGAATGGTAGCCTTGTGCAAGCCCTAGCCAAGCTAACTGCCAGGAGACCTGAAGACTGGTATAAGAAGCTATCAACTGCACTCCTTGTATGCTGGACCCGCTTTGACCCTCAAGTAATACAGGTCAGTAGCAACCAGTTATAGAAGGAAGAAAAACGTCTACAGAATACCTTTGTACCCATTAAAGATAGACTTGAGGTTAGTGACAAAGTCTAGGTAATTAATGACAACCAGAGAAAACTACAGACAAAAAAGTGGGCCCTGCCATTATCCTAAAGGTAAACAAAAACAACACTTACTTTGTGCAAGGACTCAGAAAACACAAAAAAGACAAGATCCTCCATCACAACCGCCTAAGACTCTGTAAAGCAAGAAAAAAACTGTGTGAGACTATTCTACCCGCCACCAAACAACATTTGGTACAATATGGCGCCTGGGCTCCTGAGAACCTCTGTCAGGAATATTCCTGACAACAACCTTCTGCAAGATAGCATATTGGTCACAGTGGGTCCTACAGGTCAAGACAAAAATGGCAGCAGTTCCCC